>ML776890.1:1315120-1335022 GCA_009831015.1 Picea engelmannii | reverse complement strand
ATATATTTGTTATATATGGATGCATAACAATCATAGATTTTATCATGGTGCAATCTATAAACTATATGATCCATATGTAGAATTAAGAATGCGACACAAATATAATTAATATATAAAAATAAAATGAAAAATGTATCCCCTAATAAAAGGATCTTAGTGACACCATAAGGTAAAAATTATATATATATTGGTCATATTTTCTGTCATGGTGCAATATATACACTATATTATGCATACGTATTTTAGTTAAATGTCCTTATAAAAATAATAAATCATGATTTGCAACATATATATCAAGTAGATTTGTCATCAATGTCGTTAATACATATATAATCTATTGAATGAATTTTTTATCAATGTCCTTATCACAAGTATATTTCATTATCTACAAAGTTGAATACGATTTGCTAGCAATGTCCTTAGGACAAGTATAAATAATTGTCTACAAAGTAAAAGATGATTCCAGACATTGCATTGTGAGAAACATTTCCCAACGTCATGATAGTTAAATGTCCTTATAACTATAATAAATCATCATTTGCAAATTTAAAATTGATTTTTTATCAATGTCTTTAATATGTGTATAAATTGTTGAATATTTTTTATCAATGTGCTTATCACAAGTATAATTCATTATCTGCAAAGTTGGAGATAATTTGCTATTAATGTCCTTAGGACAAGTATAAATAATTTTCTACAAAGTAAAAGATGATTCAAGACATTGCATTGTGATGAACATTTCTCAACATTGCGATGTGATGAAAATTTCCCATTGTCACAATGTGACGAAAATTTCCTAATGTTGCACTGTGCTGACCATTTCCCAAGATAAAAAAAAGAAAAAGATGATTCTACGATCTGTCATGTGTTTCCCCACATCACATTAGAATGAATATTTCTCAGCGTCAGATTGTGATGAACATTTCCCAACATCGTAATGTGTCGATCATTTTGTAATGTCACATTATGATGAAAAATTCCCAATGTCGCGTTCTCACGAACATTTCCTAACGTTGCATTATGATCAAAATTTCCCACTGTCGCAATGTGATGAACATTTCACAATGTCGCATTGTGATGAACATTTCACAATGTGTCTTTCTGACAAACATTTTGCATCGTCACAATGTGATGGAAATTTCCCAATTTCCCATTGTGATGCACATTTCCCAACATCACAATGTGATGAACATTTCCTAGTGTCTCACTGTAATGAACATTTTCCAATGTTTCAATGTGACAAACATTTTCCAACACCGCAATGTCTCATTGTGACAAACATTTCCCAGTGTTGCAATGTGACAAAAATTTCCTAATGTTGTATTTTGATGAATATTTCACAACATCGTAATGTAAAGAACATTTCCTAGCATCTCATTGTGGTGCCCATTTCCCAATGTTGCAAAAGTAAAAGACAATTCTACAATGTGTCAAGTGTGTCCTGACATCACATTATGATGAAGATTTCCCTACGTCGCAAGGTCATGAACATTTTCCAATGTCGCATTGTGACAAAAATTTTCTAATGTTGCATAGTGACGAACATTTCCCAAAGTCGCATTGTGACAAACAATTCCGAACGTTCCAATGTCACAAAAATTTCCCAATGTTGCAATGTCACGAACATTTACCAATATATATATATATATATATATATATATATATATATATATATATATATATATATATATATATATATATNTGGTTGTCATAATGCAACAAAATATCTCCCTACGTCACATTGTGACGAACATTTCCAATGGCATAGTCAATGGAAATTATAAATATATATATATATACCGCAAAACACACATATTCAATGGCATGGTCATTTATGTTTAGTCATAGCCATGGTTATGGTCATGGTCAACCATATTCATGATTATCCATAGTCATTGTCATGGTCATCATCAATTCCAGTTAACTATGGTCATGGTCAATCATAGTCTACCATATGAACTATGATTAGAGTCAACCATAGTCAACCACTTTAATGGTCAACCATGGAGTCATGGTTTACCATAGTTAACTATACGCATGGTCAAGCATAGGCTATCACTCTTAACCATACCATGGATTTTTATTATACTTTAATAATATATTATTAAAATATTACTTTATTATTGTATTAATACTTTATTAATGTATTATTTAATAATGTATAAATATATTAACTATAATATATTTAAACATTAAAATTAAGAGATAATACATTATTATAATGTATTAATATGCCTATGTATTATTACATATTACATATTTATGTATCATTACTTTATTAATGTATCATTATCTTATTAATGTATTTATGTATTATGATATAAATATTTTTTTAATGTATTAAAACTTTAGTGTAATATAATGTAATACTTTAATGTATTTTTTAATATTTTAATACCTTTTTAATGCATGAATGCTTTATTAATGTATTAATATTCTATTAATGTATGATTGTAATAGTCCCTGAGGTGTAGGACAGTCGGTGACAGAGTGTGTTGTTAAGCCACTACGTGTTGTTAAAGTCACTAGTTCGAAACCTGCGGGGACAAAAAATCCAACCATGTTAAGGGTTGGTGTGGCTCAGGCCGGGTGCAATCCCCGGGTGATTTTGACGGCTTAGATTCCCCTGAGTCGCGGTTTCTCAAGCCACAGGTTAATCGCGTAGCCAACAGGTTTCGCACCAATTAACAAAAAAAAAAAAAAGTATGATTGTAATAGATTATTAATGTATTGCTACTTTAATAATGTATTAATATTTAATTAATATATTCTATTAATAACATTAATTAACAAATACATTACTAATTAATAGGTTAAATTAATACATTACAATATATATTATTCTATTAATACTTTAATTTATACATTATATTAATGTATTAATTAATTATTTATTATTAATATTTAATAATGTATTATTAGTATATTATTTTATTAGTGTTTTAATAATTTATTAATGTATTGTTTATATATGTATATATACTTTATTAATATACAATGTATTAATTAACAATGTATTATTAATATATTACTTTATTAGTGTATTGATACTTTAATAATGTATAAATACATTAATAAAATAATATATTAATATATTGCTAATAAAGTAATATTATATTATTATTAAATTAATATATTAATAACACATTATTATTAGAGTATTAATACATTAATAAAGATTTAAAACATTAACTTTCAATTACTTATTATATTAATATTTTTGTACATTGTGACTTTAATTTATACATTAAATCATTAATTATATATTTTTATTTATTAATGATTTATTATTCCTCCACTATGCATGCTTCTGGTTAACTAGCAACAACCACTTTATAAAATTAGTTGATATATGCAGATCCACGCCATTAATTTGAAAAGGTTGAAAATGGGGGGTCGATCCTATATCAACCACTTTTATAAAGTGGTCGTTGCTAGTTATCTTCTTGTTCACATAAATAAATAGTTGAAAATACTTATTGGGTAAGATATGAATAAATAATTAAAAATAAGAGGTTTATTGGGAATAGTATTTTTTTATGTGATCAAGGTTAGATGTTATTAAAGAGTACATGACTAGAGATAGAAGTTCTCTAACTCTTCTACATTTTGGATTTTTTTGTCAAAATTAGGTGAAATAAATCTACAGGAAATAGATAGGCTAAGCAATAATCACAAGGATATAGACTTTCTTGAAAATACTATAATTGGATAACAACTAGCACGTAGTTTAAACAAATTTTTTGAGTTTTTACTAACATTTCAATACGGTAAAAAATTGTTGAAACTCTAGATTTGAGTGATTGAGTCTGTATAATTGGAGTGCCCTGAAGTTTTTTGAATCCATTTACGCATTCAAAAATGCCATTTAAACAACATAAAATGGTGATTTCATCAAGAAGTCTTTCTTTGAATTCTGATGAGAAAGTTCAAAAGGTCCAATGTTTAGACAACGCCAACAACTAGTCTTAATAGCCCATGGGTATATAGTAAATGTCTCCTTATGAACCACCAACAAGGGGAATTTTTTTATTTGAATAAGCAGAATGAATAAATATGAATTTTCTATTAAAAACTTGAAAACCTTGACAACTTAGTTATGACACCTTTTGCCACTTTCAAATTTTGAGATTTCTTATGGAGAATGATTTTCCTCCATGAACGCAGATGATGATAGTTCTTGGTCTCTTTCAGATACACTTCTTCCCTTCAATATTGGATCATTTTGAATGTGGAAGTAAATGACCTACATACTTAAACAATTTGAATTGGGTAGAAGAAAATGAAAACAGATAAATCTGGAAAACATATTGTACAATTTTATTTCCATGTCAAAACGACTACAACAACCTCTTATTTATAGAGGTCTTTGGAAGGATCTCGAAGATCCGGAGAGTTCACAGAGCGAGAAATATATGGAAGTGTTGGTGGATATGTCGATGGATGAACAATAAGTGGTGGTTGATGGAAGCTTTCGTTTTAAATGCAGTTGATAGAAGTTAATCCAACCAACACTCCCCCCTAATTTCTACTACTTATTAAATCAATATTTATAATGCCCAAATATTCTCTCAAATACTCAAATTGGTCTTATGCTAAATCCTTTGTAAATATGTCTCCAAGTTTCTCCTTTGATCTGCAATGTTGTAGGATGAGTTCTCCATTGTTGACAAGTTCTCGAATGAAATGATATCTAGTGTCAATGTATTTTGTCCTCTTGTGAAAAAAATGATTCTCTGATAGTGCAATGGACTTGTTATCACAATATATTGTATTAGGCCCGCTCCTCTTTCTTATGCATTAGGTCCTTCAATATTATTCACATCCAAACTGCTTGACATGTTGTTGATGTACCTGCTACATACTCTGCTTCTGCTGATTAGATTGTCAATATTGGTTGTTTCTTTGATGCCCATGCCACAACTCCTATTCCAAGATGAAATGAATATCTAAATGTTCTCTTTTTGTCATCAATACTCCCTACAAAATCACTATTTGTTTATCCAACCAACTGAAAATTATTTCAATTAGAATACACCATGCCATGATTAAAATTTCCTGCAATGTATCTCAATAACCTTTTTCCTACTTTCAAATGTGAATTCTTTGGTGTGTCCATGAATATAGAAATCAAACTCACTCCATACATTATATTTGGCCTAGTTGTTGTGAGATACATCAAACTTC
Source organism: Picea engelmannii (assembly GCA_009831015.1). NCBI lineage: Eukaryota > Viridiplantae > Streptophyta > Pinopsida > Pinales > Pinaceae > Picea > Picea engelmannii. The sequence continues at coordinate 1,329,835 of ML776890.1, read as the reverse complement.
CAACCAATTTTTTGAATATGGTTGAATCAAAATCAATGTCATTTTGTTCTCTACTTAGTTTTGTGCCAATTGCGACAGGTGTAGAAAATGGACTGCAATTTATCATTCTAAACATTTTTAAAACATCTTTTACATATTTACTTTGACAAATGAAAATATCCTTATCATTTTGTGTGACTTCAATGCTAAGAAAATATTTCATTAACCCCAAGTATGTCATCTCAAATTCCTTCTTCATTGATGTTTTAAACATATCAATAGAGAGATTACCCCTATAGATCAAATCCTCAACATATAGGCAAACAATTAAGATCCAACCTTGTTCATTGACTTTAGTGTATAATGTAGGCTCACTAGTTCTTCTTATGAGTTCATTTTTTATCATGTATGAATCTATCCTTCTATACCAAGCTCTTGGTGCTTGCTTCAATCCATAAAGTTTCTTCTTCAACCTCTAAACCTTGTCTTCTTTTCCTTTTACTTCATATCCTGGTGGTTGTTGCACATAGACTTCTTCTACAAAATATCCATTTAAGAAGGTTGATTTGACATCCATTTGATAAACTTTCCAATTGGGTTGAACTGCAATAGCTAGTACCATCCTAAATGTGCCAAGTCTTACTACGGGTGCAAACGTTTCATTGTAATCAGCTCCATATTCTTGTGCAAATCCTTTAGTTACTAATATTGCCTTATATTTGTCAACTTCTCCATTTTCCTTATATTTAGTTTTATAAACTCATTTCAAACCTATGCATTTTTTATCCTTTGGTAAATTAACTAGATCCCATGTATCATTTGTTTTATAGATTCCATTTCATAATTCATCGCATTAATCCAATGTTCTTCCTTACTTGCATCTTCAAATATATATAGGATCTTGGGTAAATAAAGAAAAAATAGATTGCAACTCTATCATGTCTCCTTGATCATATATTTCTTGCAAGATTCTAGCATTTTTTCCTCTTAATCTTTTTATTAATGATTCAAGTGAAGGATTTGAGTCATAACTTACTTTTGCACTTGATGATTCTCCTTGCTCAACTTTCCTTTGTGAGTTTTCTTCTTGTAGAATTCTTGAGGGTATTCCTCTTTTCTCATTTGATTGTTTTCCTTGTTCTCCATGACCTTTTTCTTCTCATTCTTCATATGGTATTGTTGTTGTACCTTTAATTGTCTTGTTTATATTTCCATCCCATGATTCTTCCACTTTCAATACAAAATCTCTACTTACAAAAAATTTCTTGGTTATAGGATTAAACAACTTATATGCCTTGGATTGTTCATCATAACCAATAAAAATGCATTTTTCACTTTTATCATCCAATTTGTTCCTTGTTTCTTTAGGAAAAGGTGCATATGCAATACAACCAAATACTTTAAAATGAGAGACACTATGATGCTTACCACTCCATGCTTGTTGAGAAATCATGTCCCTCAAAATATTTGTTGGATTCTTGTTCAATATATAAACTTCACAATCTATTCCTTCAGCCTAATATTCGTTAGATAGATTCTTTCCTTTCAACATGTTTCTTGCCATCTCCATTATTGTATGATTCTTCTATTCTGCAACACCATTTTGTTGAGTTGTATAGCTTGTAGCGAATTGTTTCTTTATTCCATGATTCCTACAATACTACAAAAACACATTTGACTTATATTATCCTCATCTATATGATATCAATATCTTAATGGACAGGCCACTCTGTTTCTCAACCAATGCTTTGAATTCCTTCAACTTGTCAAATTTTTCAGATCTGTGTTTGAGGAAATAAAGCCATGTTTTTCTACTATAATCATCAATGAATGTTAGAAAATATCTTTGTCTCTCAACCAATGCCTTGAATTCCTTAAACTTGTAAAATGTTTCATATTTTTGTTTGAGGAAATAAACCCATTTTTTTTCTACTATAATCATAAATGAATGTTAGAAAATATATGCCCCCCCCTAATGATGGTGTTTTCATTGGACAACATAAATCTGTATGCACAATTTCTAAGGGTTCCCAAGCTCTCTATGAAATTACTTTTGGAAATATTTTCCTATGTAGCATGCCCAAAATACAACTTTCACATGAAATTATTGGTTCTTGAATAGGTGGTAAACCTCTGACCATTTCATTTCTTTTTGATGCAGGAGCATCGCCCACGTCAAGCGAGCCAACGCATCGAGCGGAAGACAGCTGGACAAGCCAACAAGTTTCTTTTTGAATTTCACCTTGATATTGTTGCGCAAAACATTAATGTGTTGATTTGATGAAGCGCACTTGTATATTGTAAATGGACTTTGAGCGGATAGCTCACGTCCTTAGGTAGATGAGGCATTTAATAAATTTAATGCAAGTAGATAGAACATTTATTTCTAAGATTTGACAGCTTTAGAGCTCGAGAGGGAAACGGGATATAGACATCCTCCTTTGTACATTGTAACATTATCAAGCATTCAGAGAAGAGAAGAGCATGTAGAGAAGCGTTTGAAGAACCTCCATGTACAGATATTGAATTAATAGAAGAAGTCTTCGATTCAATTCCATGGTTGTGTTATTCTCTGTGTATTATTGATATAATTCTCATGAGTGTTTGTTTCTTGTCATGCATTTGCTTTTATATGATGTGTATGTGATTTCATGGTTGGAGTGAAATCTGTGAGAACAAGGGGTTAGTTTCAATTGTTTCTCTATCTTGAACCAGAGAATTCCTGCAAGGAGTGTAGTCGAATCGTCCGCAAGGAGTGTGTTGACAGAAGGGTTCAAGTAGAGATAACTTTTGTTCTAAGTTCTCAGAAGTACAGATTTGACACTAGAGTCATGCAAGGCGTGTGCAGGCTGGACGAAGACTTAGAGTTGCGATTCTGAGCCAAGGGATTGAAAGAATGTTGTTGCAGGTGTGCACAGAGTCGAGAGACACTTAGTCATTATTAAAGATTTGTCACAAGAGGTGCGTGCAAAGAGTTCTTCCTGAGAGGTTTGAAGTGGTGAAAGCTTAGGAAAGATAGGCCTTTGAGTTATTGAAGGCATCGAAGAGAAATTGCACCAGCAAGTTGAAGAAGTAGCATCTTAGTTTGACGAGCGAATCTCGTGGAGAGACCCTTCTTTTCGTGGATTGCACCAGGAGAAAATTGGACGGTTCGTATTTTCCGTGGAGGATGGCGGAGGTTTTGGGGATCGTTGGATCTCTCGGGATTATAGATAGATTTCATCATCAGAGTGGAGAAATTTGAGGCTCAAGGAGAGCAGGGGCGTCGATCGAAATCATGAGGAGCGTGACTCTATTCGTGGATTGATCATATCGGCTTTTTGCGTGGAATCGATTAGAGATTTGACCGTAGAAAAAGCGAGATCGCGAGGTGTGAAGTCCCGAGGAATTTCGAAATTCGCGGGGACCACAAGAGTGGTGACGTGGCAGGTGATCTCGGGGCATCGGGTCTTGGAAGTTGAAGGGCCAAGAGATTTTTCTCGCGGGTGGCGAGGTCGCGAAAAGACGAGGTGGCAAGCTCATCAGCGTCTCGAAATATTGGGGCTCGGAAGGCGAAGGAAATATTGTTGAAGGTCGCGAGTAGCGAAGTTGCGACATCACAAGGCTGCGATAGAACTGAAGTCCCGATAGGCGAAAGGGAGGTCATCAAATTGTCCGAGGCATCGGATCTCGGGGATTCGCGGGGCAGTGCTTGACTATTGATTTCACGAAGTCGTGAACACCGATCCTCCGAAAGGAACAAGAGAGAGTCGAAGCTGAGAGAACCTGTGGGGTGCAGAATTTTCGATTGGGAATTAGAAGAACCGTTGAGTTCTTTGGACCAAGGAGAAAGAAGGTCCTGGTGATCGCAGACGGGTGCCAGGGGGTGACGTCAGCGTCAGTTGGTATCAGAGCGGGATTTCTTTGCTTTCTATAGCAAAGAAATCCCAGTGGAGGATACATCATGCCGCCTAGAAGAGAAAGGCAGTCACCAGACCCAGAAGATAGGGAGGTGCGGAGAAGAGGTAGACTAGGAGGAAATCCAGAAATGGAGCGACAGATGAGAGATCTTCGAGCGAGACTCAAGGAGATGGAGACCGCACAAAGACGCGGAGTTAGTGCCGGGGATCTTAGTGATTCCAAAGTTGAAGAGGAGGCCGGACATGAAGAAGAGGTCATAGCAGAGGATGCATCAACCGAGCGATTGATTAAAGCTATTGCCAGGATAAGTTCAAAGACAAAAATGGATATTCCAGCATATGAAGGAAGTCTTAATGTAGAAGAGTTGTTGGACTGGATCCGAGCTCTTGACACCTACTTTGACTATGAAGATATCGAAGAGGATAAAAAGGTAAGACATGCTGTTACCAAGTTGAAGGGACATGCAGCTTTATGGTGGGACATGTTACAGGCAGATAGACGTTCCAAAGGAAAGCAGAAGATTAAAAGTTGGGATAGAATGATTGCTAAGATGAAAGCGAAGTTCATCCCAAGGGATTACCAGATCACACTGTTCATGTGAATGCAGAACCTAAGACAGAAGTTGATGATGGTGAAGGAGTACACCGAAGAATTCTACAAGCTCAATATTCGAGCAGGTCATCGGGAGAGCGATGATGAGAAGGTTGCTAGATACCTGAATGGTCTAAGATATGACATTCAAGATGAATTAAGCATGGAAACTATTAGAACAGTTGAGGATTCTTATTAGATGGCTCTGAAAGCTGAGGAGAAGCTGAGCCATAAGAAAGGACAGCAAGGGCGAGGCAGAAGTCAGCCCACAGGCAAGGCAGTTGCCCAAGAGAAATATTAGAAGCCCAAGGAGGAATGGAAGAAACCTCAAGGTAAGATTGAGAGAGGTGGAACCTCACAGTGAGGACAATAATATGCTGAGCCAAGGAGACAACATACAGAGCAGGGTGGTGGATATGATGATGCGAACACTTTTCCTCGTACTAGAGGTAGAGGAAGAGGCCGAGGAGGAATCATCACATGTTTCACATGTGGAAAGGATGTACATAAAGCCATTGATTGTCCAGATAGGAAAATGGACAGAGGAGAAGCTCACATCGCTAAGGCGCAGAGGAATGATGCTGAGTCAGAAGATGTAGACAGTGGAAGATCGCTTGGGATGCATAAGATCCTTTTGACACCTGAGAAGGAGGTGGAGAGCTCAGTGAAGAGGAGCCGATTGTTCAGAACAGCTTGCACAACCAAGGATAGGAAATGCAAGGTCATTGTGGATAGCGGAAGCATTGACAATCTCGTTTCGACCGAGATGGTGGAGAAATTAGAGCTGGAGACGACCAATCACCTGAGTCCATACAAGGTCTCATGGCTACAAAAGAGACATCAGTTGAGTTTCACTAAACAATGTTTAGTTGAATTTAAAATTGGGGGATATAATGATAAGGTCCTATGTGATGTCATTCCCATGGATGTTTGTCATGTATTGTTGGGTAGACCATGGCAATATGACATAAATGTGGTTCATAATGGGAGGATGAACACATATACTTTGGAGAAGAATGGGAGAACCCATAAGTTGCTTCTGATAAAGGATAAGGAAGTGAAACTGTAAGTAAGCAACACCATACTTCTCATGAGTGGGAAGGAGCTTCTCACGGAGATGGACAAGAAGGAAGATCCACAATTCTTTGTGGTCAGGAAACCGAGAATTGTCTTGACTAGCACAAGAGTGGATGACCTACCAGACGAGATTCAGGAACTGCTGGGAGAGTTCGTTGACATCATTGTGGATGAACTACCTCATTCATTACCACCGATGAGAAGTGTGAGTCATCACATAGACCTCATACCAGGAAGCAGTTTGCCGAACAAGGCTGCGTATAGGTTGACACCTCAAGAGAATGAGGAGGTTAAGAAGCAGGTCCAGAAGTTATTGGATAAAGGACTTGTAAGAGAAAGTCTGAGTCCGTGTGCTATTCCAACCGTGCTTAGTCCGAAGAAGGATGGAGGTTGGAGAATGTGTACAGACTCTAGAGCGATCAACAAAATTACCATCAGGTATAGATTTCCACTTTCGAGAATGGATGATCTGATGGATTGCCTGAGTGGGGCAAATTATTTTTCAAAAATTGATCTAAAGAGCGGATATCACCAGATTCGCATGAGGGAAGGTGATGAATGGAAGACGACATTCAAAACAAATGAAGGTTTGTACGAATGGTTGGTCATGCCATTTGGTTTGACAAATGCGTCGAGCACATTCTTGAGACTGATGAATGAAGTCCTGAGGGAATTCATCAGGAGATTTGTAGTCGTATATCTGGATGATATATTGATCTACAGTAAGACAAAGGATGAACATTTAAAACATTTGGCCATTGTGACGAGGAAGCTACAATAGGACAATCTATTGATAAACGTGAATAAATCTTCGTTCATGAAGACAGAGCTCATTTATTTGGGTTTTGTTATTTCGGCAAATGAGTTGAAGATGGATCCTGAAAAAGTGGAAGTGATAAAAAAATAGCCATCACCAAGAAATGTGTTTGAGGTGAGAAGTTTCCATGGCTTAGCTAGTTTCTACCGAAAGTTCATTAGGAATTTCAGTGGGATTAGTGCAGCAATGATGGACACGGTGAAGAAACAACATAAGTACTTTCATTGGACAATAGAGGCTGAGAAAAGCTTCAACCTGTTGAAGCAGAAGATAACAGAGCAACCAGTGTTGGTGTTGCCAGATTTCACGAAGACATTTCAAGTGAAATGTGATGCAAGCGGATATGCCATAGGAGCGGTCTTGAGTCAGGAGGACAGGCCTGTTGCATATTTCAACAAGAAGCTGGATGAAGCAAAGTTGAAATACTCCACGTATGATAAAGAGTTTTATGCTATCATACAGGCGCTGAAGAAGTGGAGGCATTACTTAATCCCAAAGGAATTCGTACTATATAGTGATAATCATGCATTGTAGTTTGTGAGTCAACAAGAGAAGTTGAATCAGAAACATGCAAAATGGGTAGAGTATATGCAGAATTTCATGTTTGTGATTAAACACATTTCAGGGACTACTAACAAAGTGGCTGATGCTTTGAGCAGGAAATGTTTGTTTCTGCAGGAATTTCGAGTCAAAACATTGGGTTTTGAAAACCTTAAGGACATGTACACAGGGGATGCAGATTTCGGAGAAGCGTATGAAGCAGCTGAGAATCCAGTTCTCAGGGATCGGAGCCCATGGATAGACTACATGATCCAGGAGGGATTGTTGTTCAGAGGCAATCAACTATGTATTTCAAATTGCTCCATGAGGGAGAATTTGCCAAAGGAAAAACATAGCGGTGGGTTAGTAGGACACTTTGGTCACGATAAGACATTCGCAAAGCTGAGAAAATCATATTTTTGGCCAGGATGCAAGCATATGTTAAAAGATTTGTTGACAGATGCAGGATTTGTCAACATTTGAAAGGCAGAAAGAAAAACACAGGTTTTTATCAGCCATTGCCCATACCGGAGAGACCATGGGAGGCGATAAGTATGGATTTTGTATTGGGTTTGCCGAGGACGTAGAGAGGGGTTGATTCCATCTTTGTAGTGGTGGACAGGTTTTCAAAGATGGCACATTTTATTCTGTGTCAGAAGACCAGCGATGCGACTCACATCGCGAACTTGTTTTTCAAGGAGATCATTAGACTTCATGGATTGCCGAGAAGTATAGTGTCGGACAGGGACACCAAATTCATAGGTCATTTTTGAAGGACGCTATGGAAGAAGCTAGGAACAAATTTGGCATTTAGTTCAGCATATCATCTGCAGATGGATGGGCAGACCGAGGTGGTCAACAAAAGTCTTGGAGACTTGCTGAGAAGCTTGGTGACAGGGAACCATAGCAGTTGGGACAACATATTGCCGCAGGCAGAGTTTGCATACAATGATTCGGTGAATCGGAGTACAGGAAAAAGTCCATTTCAAATTGTGTATGGGACACAGCCAAGGGGAGTTTCTGAACTCAAGGAGTCAGACCAGGTTGCAACTAGCAGTGCTAGCACTGAAGAATTCGCTAAAGCGATGAGAGAACTTCACAGCAAGGTGAAGCAGCGATTACAATACTCAAATCAGGAGTACAAGCACAGAGCCGATCAGCGGAAGAGACAACTTCAGTTCGAATTTGGTGATTTGGTTCTAGCACACTTGAGGAAGGAAAGGTTCCCAAGGGGAACATACAACAAGCTGAAGATGAAGAAAATCGGTCCGTGCAAAGTCCTAAAGAAGTTCAGAGAGAATGCTTATGAAATTGAGTTGTCGGATGGCATCGGAATATCTTCGATATTCAACATAGAAGATTTATATCCATACAGGGCTGGAGAAGCAGAAACTGGAACTGAAGAACCAGTGATCCAGTGGATGAAACAATTGCCAGTAGCAGAGAAACCATAGATGGAATGCATACTGGACAAGCGAGCGGGTAAGAAGACCAGGCGAAAGCAGTATTTTCAGTATCTAGTCAAATGGAAGAATCACCCAGTGGAGGATGCTAGCTGGGAGACCGAAGAAATCATACAGAAGTATGGACACACTATGCAAGAGCTCATGGACAGGAGCCCATGAATTTTTTTTCAAGCAAGGGAGTATGATGCAGGAGCATCGCCCACGTCAAGCGAGCCAACACATCGAGCGGAAGACAGCTGGACAAGCCAACATGTTTCTTTTTGAATTTCACCTTGATATTGTTGCGCAAAACATTAATGTGTTGATTTGATGAAGCGCACTTGTATATTGTAAATGGACTTTGAGTGGATAGCTCCCGTCCTTAAGTAGATGAGGCATTTAATAAATTTAATGCAAGTAGATAGAACATTTATTTCTAAGATTTAATAGCTTTACAGCTCGAGAGGGAAATGGGATATAGACACCCTCCTTTGTACATTGTAACATCATCAAGCATTCAGAGAAGGGAAGAGCATGCAGAGAAGCGTTTGAAGAACCTCCATGTACATATATTGAATTAATAGAAGAAGTCTTCGATTCAATTCCATGGCTGTGTTATTCTCTATGTATTGTTGATATAATGCTCATGAGTGTTTGTTTCTTGTCATGCATTTTCTTTTATATGTTGTATATGTGATTTCATGGTTGGAGTGAAATCTGTGAGAACAAGGGGTTAGTTTCAATTGTTTCTCTATCTTGAACCAGAGAATTCCTGCAAGGAGTGCAGTTGAATCGTTCGCAAGGAGTGCATTGACATAAGGGTTCAAGTAGAGATAACTTTTGTTCTAAGTTCTCAGAAGTACAGATTTGACAATAGACCCGTGCAAGGCATCGTAGGCTAGATGAAGACTCAGAGTTGTGATTCTGAGCCAAGGGATTGAAAGACTGCTGTTGCAGGTGTGCGCAGAGTCGAGAAGACTTTGACACTTAGTCATTATTGAAGATTTGCCGCAAGAGGTGCGTGAAAAGAGTTCTTTCTGAGAGGTTTGAAGTGGTGAAAGCTCAGGAAAGATAGGCCTTTCATTTATTGAAGGCATCGGAGAGAAATTGCACCAGCAAGTTGAAGAAGTAGCATCGTAGGTTGACAAGAGAATCTCGTGGAGAGACCGTTCTTTTCGTGGATCACGCCAGGAGAAAAGTGGACGGTCCATATTTTCCGTGGAGGACGGCGGAGGTTTCGGGAATCGTTGGATCTCTTGAGATTATAGATATATTTCATCATCATAGTGGAGAAATTTGAGGCTCAAGGAGAGCATGGGCGTCGATTAGAATCATGAGGAGCATGACTCTATTTGTGGATTGAGCATATCGGCTTTTCGCATGGAAGCGATTAGAGATTTGACCGCAGAAAAAGAGAGATCGCGAGGTGCGAAGTCCCGAGGAATTTCGAAATTCGCGGGGACCACAAGAGTGGTGATGTGGCAGGTGATCTCGGGGCATCAGGTCTCGGAAGTTGAAGGGCCAAGAGATTTTTCTCGCGGGTGGCAAGGTCGCGAAAAGACGAGGTGGCGAGCTCATCGACGTCTCGGGATATCGGGGCTTGGAAGGCGGAGGAAATATTGTTGAAGGTCATGAGTAGCGAAGTTGCGACATCGCAAGGCTGCGATAGAACCAAAGTCCCGATAGGCGAAAGGGAGGTCATCAAATTGTCCGAGGCATCGGATCTCGGGGATCCGCGGGGTAGTGCTTGACTATTGAGTTCGCGAAGTTGAGAACACCGATCCTCCGAAAGGAGCAAGAGAGGGTCGAAGCTGAGAGAACCTGTGGGGTGCAGAATTCGCGATTGGGAATTAGAAGAACCATTGAGTTCTTCCGGCCAAGGAGAAAGAAGGTCTTGGTGATTGCGGACGGGTGCCAGGGGGTGATGTCGGCATCACTTTGCAACAAACACAATCCTTTGAAGTTTATATGGCCATACCTCAAGTTCCATACCCATGCTTGATCTTGACTTGATGCCTTGAAACTTGCTCCAATTTTCTCCATCATTGAATCACTTTTCATCCGAAGTGGGAACATTCTGTTGTTTGTCATTTCAATTTTTTCAAGCACATTTTTACTAGGAGGAATATCAAATATAGTGCATACATTATTTTCAAAAGCAACTCTATAACCCTTTTGAGTAAGTCATCCCACACTTATGAGATTATGCTTCAAACGAGGTATAGAATAAACATCATGAATAGTTTTCTTTCTAGTCTTTGTTATTACAGTAATTGCACCTTTTCCCGTGACTTCTACAATGTTATCATTACCCAATTTAATTTATGATTTAACTGATGTATCCAAATTCTCAAAAAACTCTTTATTTCCACTCATATGATTCCTACAACCAATATCAAGAAACCAGATGTTACTTGCATTTTCTTGAGCTACATGACATGTAATAAACAATGTCTCAGAACTACTCTAAGAGAAATTTGCATTGTGCTTTCTCATATATGCATGTTTCTTTTGCCATTCATTTGCAAAGTGACCATAATTCTAGCAGTAATAACATTGAATATTTGATTTGTCATACCTCTTTGATTCCTGATTGTTATTTCTTCCCTTTGATATGAAATTTTGATTTCTCCTTCCTCCTAGATTTGGAATCTTTCCTTCTTCTCTTTGAAAATTATTTCTTCCTCTTCTTCTTGGATTTCCTCCTCCTCTTCCTATTCCAAATGTCATTTGTGTTTTGAATGCATGCTCCAATGAGGTATTGTCATTCCTCAACCTGTCTTTGTAATTTTTCAAGGAGACGACCTACTCATCCATAGAATATGTAATCAAATATTTAGATTCTTCAATTACCATAACAATTGCATCAAATTTTATAGGCAAACTTCTTAAAAACTTTTCTACAACCTTTTGATATTCTAGCTCATCAACATTTTTTCTTATTTGATTAACCAGATCTGTAACACGATATATAAACTAATATATTGAATCATAATCTTTCATTTGCAAGTTTTCAAATTCTCTTCTAAGTGCTTCTAGTTTGTCAATTTTTACCTTACTAGTGCCTTGATATGATGTCTCTAGAATTTCCAATGCTTGCTTCGTTGTAGTGGATGGTTTAATACTTCCAACAACTAAATCATTCAAATCTTGTCCAATTATCTGCAAAGCCCTTTTATTCTTTTGTCTATTTTCATCAAGCTTTTTCTTTTCATCAACAGTCAAAATAGACTCATCTTGTGGTTCAGTGTAACCAATCACTACTATATCTGATAACTCATATCAATCACTACTATATCTGATAACTCATATGAATCAAATGTTAATTTCATTCTAAATTCTCAATTATCATAATTTTTCCCAAAAAATATTGGAATTCTAAATGCCATTCTTCTTATTTTTTTAAATGCCATTCTTCTCCTTTTTTTATTTCTTATTATTATTTTTTTAATGAAGTTTCAACAAAATTTGAAATACACAATAACACTCATACTCATACGATGGAAAAATACTTCCATAGACTTTCCTCCAAGCACTGACCGATGGGAAATTCCTCCGCTCACCGTGTATTCAAGCCTTCATTATGTTACACACCAACCAAAACAACAATAAAACACAACATGTTGCTCTGCCAAATATCTGTCAATACAGTCTATAAATTTCACCAAACAAAACCTACTTTAAATACATTAGTAAATGCATCTTTGACACTTGATCTGCACCTTATTAAAAATGACTTTAGAAATCAACATTGTGTTGTTCAAGGAATGCTTCACCTTTTCATTTACTGATAGCTACAACCCACAAATGAAGGTCGTGACACCTTTCTCACAGCAGCGTCAATAGAGTCCCACACTACAAACAACACTCACATGAAGGAAGCAACAACATATTTCTCAACGATGGCAGTGATTCCTCTAATTAGAACGAGGACTGTACTCTCTTTGCGCTCCAAATGATGGTCAACCTCTCACCTTAGCGCTAAATAGCAGACAACATTTCTTGGCAGCAATGGTCTGAGCCCACCTCCTCTCTACACGGTCTCAACATCAAATGATATGGGGGCACCTCTGGTCCAACACATTGAACACATCGATTTTCTCTCAACCACAACCACTCTTCTATTTTTATTTTTTAATAGTTAAAAATGATAAAAGAATTGGAATTTTATCATATACCAACTGATAAGTCCATTTCGGGATGGACTTATCATTTTATCCTGCGTGGCATTCTTTTCAGTATTTCTGATTCCAATATGTTTTTTTCCAACTTGGTCTGCTTTCGTTCGTTGTATGAGCCAGTAAGAGAGGGTTATTATTTGTGTTGAAGTATAAAGATATGTTCCACCTGTGTATTGAAGTATAAAGATATGTTCCACTTGTTCAAGATACGTATAGAACAGACTAGATATAAACTTGGTTTGAGCTATGGATCGTTCCGTTTATCTTCCATACATTATATTCTTCCATGTCTCTCGTATACTCGAAAAAATCAATGTAGATGACACATTCGCTCCTCTTTTCTTGCCCGTATATGGTAGTTCTGCTCTTTCATCTCAACTAGAATTCATTTTTATACCATAAATAGCTTTGTAACTGAATCTAGGGGAATGAGATTATCCCATTTTTATACCATAAATAGCTTTGTAACTGAATCTAAGGGAATGAAATTATCCCATTCCGCAAAGAATTCTAAAATTATCCATCTCTCAGATTCAACGCCCGATGGAAATTATCAGACCCATTCCCAATTATCAGACATATATAACTTTGTAACTGAATCTAGGCGGTTGAAATTATCAGATCCATTCCCAAAGTACTCTAAAATTATCCATGTCTGAGATGGAGCCAGGTATGCGTACAACGTTGCATACATCATGAGGTAGTTATTTGAGCTATGAGCGACAATAATTTAAGGATACACCATCCCATTACTGAAAACCGAGCTTTCATCCCTTTTACCTGTAGGTTGATAAATTGTGAAGCAAGAAATGCAGAGAGAAAGAATAGAACAGAAAACAGTATATTAGAATGTAAGAAGCACTGAAGAGTGTGTAGAAGAAATTACAATGCAATGGGAAATAGCTGAGCTAAATAGGCTCAAGCAAAACAAGAATACAAAGTACAGCAGTCCAGAACAGCTAGCAGTGTACAGTCAGACTATTGAGGTTACATTATATTTAACACTCCCTCTTAAACTCAACAGTTACAAACATCAGACATCAGCATTGATTATGCCTAAGTGTTGTCTCTGAAAATCAAAAACTGACTTTCCGAGTGGCTTTGTAAAGATATCAGCAAGCTGATCTCGAGAACCACGGAGTTGTAGTGCAATGTCACCATTATTGACTAGCTCACGTATGAAATGAAAACGAGTGTCAATGTGTTTGCTCTTCTTGTGAACCACAAGATTTTTAGATAAAGCAATTGCTGAAGTATTATCACAGAATATAAGAGTTGCATCATTTTCTGTATGTGACATATCTTTTAATATTCTTCTTAGCCATACAGCTTGACAAGAAGCTGAGGTAGCAGCGACATACTCTGCCTCTGCAGAAGATATTGAAACAATTGGTTGTTTCTTTGATGCCCATGAGATGAGGTTCGTGCCCAGTTGAAAAACATGTCTAGATGTGTTTTTTCTGTCATCTAGGCTGCTTGCAAAATCACTGTCTGTGTAACCAGAAAGTTGATTACAATCAGATTTAGTGTACCATAAGCCAAAATGTAGTGTTCCTGCTACATATCTCAAAATTCGTTTTGTCACTTTCCAGTGTGAATCTTTGGGTGATTCCATGAATCTAGAAACAAGGCTAGCTGCATACATGATGTCAGGCCTAGTTGTTGTAAGATACAACAAACTGCCTACTAAACTTTTGTATAAAGTAGAGTCCACTGTAGGACCTTCATCATTCTTTCTTAATTTTGGGCTTAATGGTATGGGGGTTTCCGTTGGATTGCATTCTTCCATGCGAAATCTTCTAAGGATGTCTGCTGCATACTTTTGCTAACAGACAAAAATGCCTTTGGCTGATTGATGAACCTCAATCCCTAAAAAATATTTCATTATGCCAAGATCTGTCATCTCAAACTCAGATTGCATGGCATGTTTAAAATCTATTAACTCAATATTTCCTGTATAGATCATGTCATCAACATATAAACATACAATCAAAATTTAACCGTGCTGATCTGTTTTGGTGTAAAGAGTTGGCTTATTTTGACTTCTGCTGAAACCACTTTTGATCAGATAAGTGTCAATTCTGTTGTACCAAGCTCTTGGAGCTTGCTTTAATCCATACAAGGCTTTCTTCAACCGATATACTTTGGCTGGGTGCTCTTGGACTTCAAATCCAGGTGGTTGATT
>ML776890.1:1300903-1315070 GCA_009831015.1 Picea engelmannii | reverse complement strand
TCCATTTGGTATACTTGCCATTTGTGTTGTGCTGCTATGGCCAATAGAGTTCTGACAGTGTCTAATCTTGCTACTGGAGCAAAAGTTTCACCATAATCAGTACCTGGTTGTTGTGAGAATCCTTTGGCAACAAGTCTTGCCTTCTGTTTTTCAATCTGCCCTTTTTCATTGAGTTTAGTTTTGTAAACCCACTTGACACCAATACTCTTTTTGTGAGTTGGCAGATCAACAAGATCCCATGTCTTTTTCTTCTCAATGAATTCAATTTCTTGGTTCATGGCTTGAACCCAATGTGGCTCCTTAGCTGCTTCCTTAAAAGATGTAGGTTGACATGACATTAAAGCAAAAAGGTTGTGTTGTTCAAAGTCATCCAACTGTTGATGGATTTCTCTCAAACTTCAAGTTCTCTGATTTTGTGGTTCAGAGAATGATTCTCTGTGGGAAGTTGAGGTATCCTGAGAATTTTCAGGTTGTCTTTGTACTTGCAATCTTGGAAGAATAGTTTGAGGTACTTGTTGTCCTGAATTTTCTGCATTTTCAGAACTTGGCAACAATGGATTTTGACTGTCCATTTGTTGATTTTCTGAATCATTTCAGAATTGATTTTCCAGAAATTTTACATCTCTGTTGAGAATTAATTTCTTGGTGATTGGATTGTAAATCCTATAAGCTTTAGATGTTTCACTATAGCCAGTGAAAATACATTTCTCACTTCTGTCATCCAATTTCTTCCTTAATTCTGAAGGTATGTGTGTGTATGCTATGCATCCAAATGTCCTTAGATGTGCTACATTGAGCTTTGTCCCACTCCAAGCTTCTTGGGGAACTTTCATCTTTAGACTTGTGTTTGGTGATCTATTCAAGAGATAAATTGAGCATGCTACTGTTTCAGCCCAAAATCTATTTGACAAATTTTTCTCTTTGAGAAGTGTTCTTACCATATTCATTATTGTCTGATTTTTCCTTTCAACCACTCCATTCTGTTGTGGAGTATACCTTGTTGTTGCTTGCATGATGATGCCTTGAGATTTGCAGAAATTTGCAAATTCTCTGGAGTTGTATTCTCCTCCTCCATCAGACCTGAGTGCTTTGATATATTTTCCACTCTATTTTTCAGCTTCTGCCTTGAATTCTTTGAATTTTGCAAAAGCTTCATACTTGTGTCTGAGAAAATAGATCCATATTTTTCTTCTGAAATCATCAGTAAACGTTAGAAAGTAAAAACTACCACCTATTGACTCTATTTGCATTGGTCCACATAGGTCGGTGTGAACAATTTCAAGATGTTGTTTGGCTTGATTGGAAGACTGTGGAAAATTGGTTCTCTTATGTTTTCCAAGTATGCAAGACTCACATGGGGGAATTTGCTCCTTAAAGATAGGTAGACCTTTGACCATGGAGTTTTTCTGAAGAAGACTTAGACTCTGAAATGGTAGATGTCCAAATCTTGTATGCCAAACCATTGTTTCATTTAGATTAGATGCACTCTGTGCATATGGTTGACTCAAATTTGCAGTTCTGAGGGTAAGGGGAAACATCCTATTTGGAGTCATATGGTTTTCAGAAATTAATGTTCTGCTGGGTTTTCTATCATAAATTTTGCAAGATGCTCCCTCAAAAAGTACCTTATAGCCTTTTTCAATGAGCTGTCTTACACTTAGCAAATTATGTTTCAGATCTGGAACATGATAGACATTATTTATGTTTTTCCTTACATTCTTTTTAGTAAGAATAGGAACAGTTCCTTTTCCTTGAACTTTGACTAAGTAATCATTTCCAAGTGTAATATCAGATGAGATTGAAGAATCAATGCATGAAAGTAAATCTTTGTTACCTATCATGTGATTGCTGCATCCACTGTCCAGTAACTAGAGATCTTTAGGTTGTTCTTTAGTCTTGTGGCATGAGAGAAACATACCTCCTAAGTTTTCTCCCGTGTGATTTGACACATGTGCTCTGCCTGAGAGCTGATCTTCTTGCTTCTTCCTGCATTCAGATTCATAGTGCCCATATTTTTTGCAGTAATAGCATTGTATGCTTGATTTCTCATTTGATCTTCTCCCTCTACCTCTTTGAGGCTGGAAATTCTGATGTTGATTTTGTTGTTGATGTCTTTGACCTTGGAAATTTTGATTCGGATACTATTGTCTATTGCCTCCACTGGAGTGAGGGTTACTGTAAGTTCTCCCTCTTCCTTGGTGACCTCTGCTTCTTCCTCTGCCTCTCCCTTTGCTGAAGGAGAATTGAGTTTTGAAAGCATTGGAGATTGACTCATCTGTGAGATGCAGTATGGTCTCATGTGTCACCAGAGAACCAATTAATTCATCTGTAGAAAAATTTGACAGATCCTTGGATTCAAGGATTGCTATTACAACCATTTCGAATTTCTTGGGTAAACTTTTGAGAATTTTCTCAACAATTCGCTGATCAATGATGATTTCACCATTCAGTCTAATCTGATTCACGGTGCCCATGACTCTGGTCATGAACTGATCTACATTTTCGGACTCTGTCATTCTTAAAGTCTCGAATTGTGTCCTCAAGGTCTGCAGTTTGACTGTTTTGACCCTGTCATTTCCTTGGTAGGAAGATTTAAGGATGTCCCAGGTCTGTTTTGAAGTAATAGCACCTGTGATTTTGGAGAAAATTGAATCATCTACAGAATTCTGAATCCAAAATTTGTCTTTATTTTCTTTGTTTCTTAGCGTTGCCTGAGCAATTCTCTGCGGATTGGTCATGGCAGTGAGGGTGGCTGGATCTGGTTTCACATATCCAAGATCCACTGGATCCCAGCACTCTTGTGCTTGCAAGAATGATCTCATCCGAAAAGACCAAAACTCGTAATTCTTTCCCAGAAGAATCGGACCCTGAGTTGGTCCTAAATTGTTAGACGACGCCATGATTTTTAAATTTTTTTAAAAAATTGTAGAAGTACAGAGCAAAATTTTGCATTTACCTCCGATTGTTGATTTGTCGATTTGCCGATGGCCGAAGGAAGCTTATCGGGCTTGAATTGTCCCTTAGTCTCCTTGCAATGTGACCACACGCCTTTATGTTAAAGAACTACGGGATTTTCCCGTTTGTTTTTTCAATTTGCTGAAACTCGAAAGTTTCCTTTGGAAAATTCAACGGTCCAGATCTTTTCGGAATATCGCGAATCGAGACTTCGTGAAACCTGATGTCAAGTTCTTTTGACTCCTCGATTCCCCGATCTCCTATTTTCCGATGGCGCTTTCTTTTCGGGACTTTCCCAATTCCTTTGATCTCTGCCACGCATCCCAGCAGATGGATGGTCGTGATCTCTCCTCACGATTTCGCGATTGGATTTGTCCCGGACATCTCGTCTCTAGGATCCGTAAAACGTCGAACGCCAATGCAGCGATTGGCTCTCTCGATCTCGCCCACGTGTCTCCTCAATATGGACGGCTGCGATCGTTTATGGGGTTTTCACTACAAAGAAACCCGATCTCTTGACCTCAGGATTCACGATTTGCCGAATCCCGATATGCCGATGGCCCTTTCATTGTCGGGACTTTTCCCGAGTCCTTTGATTTACGCCACGCATCCCCTCAAGATGTACAGTCCTGATTCAACCTCAAGATATCGTGACTTGCGATGCTCCGATGACACAACTTCTCTGTCAACTTGAAACCCCAAATGCCGAAATGTTGATGGTTTCCTCGATGTCCACCACATGTCCGGTCAAATGGACGGTTGAGGCTTTATCGCTATTTCGTGTATCGTGATTTTTCAAATTTAGAACTGTTGTTGCGACGGTATTTCAAAACCGCGAACTCTGAAATGTCGATTTGACGGTACTTGGATCGGATGCCACCTGTCCTCTGAGATGGACGACTCACAAGTCATCTCGGGATTTTGCGATATCGCGTATCGGAGTTTTGGAGTGCAATCTTTTTCTCGTCCAACTCCCAATCACCAATTTTGCGATGGGATAAAATCGACAGCTCACGATCTTTCTCGATCCAACAGTCCATAATGACTTGTGATTTCGTGATTCGTGAATTCTCACGACAGTCTTCTAACCTTTACACCTGCGAGTCACGAAATGCCGAGATCTCGCCACGTGTTTCTTGATGGATGGTCCAGATGATGTTAGGATTTCACAACTTCACAAGTCGAAAATTTCTCATTGGCACTGCAGAGGACTAAACCTCGTGCACCTTCTCGTTGATCCAACGGCTGTCGATCCTTTGCGCAAGATCTGACGGCTGAAATACTTTTGTCTTTTCTGCGCTCTCCTCGTCCCTTCTGAACTAGTTTCCCGCTTCGGATCCGTTCGCAGGACTAATCTTATGGCTGCAATGGCTGTTCCTTGCGTGTTTGACGCGATCTTTGCTGAATTTGATGGAATTTTCTCCTATGGAAGAAAAAATTTGTGAATCTTTCAAATATTTGAAAGAATTTCACGAATTCTTTGTTTACTGCTTCTATCTTTGACATATTTGAGTGAATTTCGAAAATATTTAAATGATTCTGCCTCCTACAGGAATCTTTAATGATTTTGAGAAAATTCTTCATGTTCTTTAAACGTTCTTCCATTTTGTTTTAACAATCTTCCATGAATTTGAACAAATTTCCATGAAATCTTCATTGTTTCTTCTTTCTGCAGGAATCTTTAACGAATTCGAACGAATTCTTCAAGAGTTCTTGCCTCCTGCAACTCTTTTTCCTTCTCGTGTTTCTGCTCCCTCGTTCTTTTGAGCGTAGTACGCTCTGCGACCTCACGTGAACTTCTTACGACGATCTTTTGAACGTAAGACAGTCTGCTTCCTCGTGGAAGTTTCCTGCGAGGATCTTTCTTGAGTATGACGAACAACTCTCCAAACCTTGTGAAAGAGTCTGTGTCGCGCTCTCTCAAGATCTGTGAAGCTCTGCGCTGTGAGGATCATGTTTCTCTCCGGACTGTGTGAAGAGGCTTACAGCTGAAGCTCTAATACCATGATAAATTGTGAAGCAAGAAATGCAGAGAGAAAGAATAGAACAGAAAATAGTGTATTAGAATGTAAGAAGAACTGAAGAGTGTGTAGAAGAGATTACAATGCAATGGGAAATAGCTGAGCTAGGCTCAATAAAAACAAGAATAGAAAGTACAACTATCCAAAATAGCTAGCAGTGTACAGTCAGACTGTTGAGGTTACATTATATTTAACATAGGTTATGGGTTCGCAGGTGAGTTTTCATTTCTTTACCTGCAGATTTTGGTTCACGGCCATCGTTTTCATGTCACTCTACACTGTGTTTCCCATTAGTTATTTGTGCTATGAGCCAAAATAATTTAATGATCTACCATCCCATTAGTGAAAACCAAGTTTTTACCCCTTTACCTATAGTTTTTGGGTTAGCAGCTGAGTTTTCATCCCTTTATCTTCAGATTTCAGTTCAAGGCCATTGTTTTCATCTCACTCTAAACTATGTCTTCCACTCGTATCTCCACGCCTGCACCATTACATCGCAGGTATTTCCACAATGCCCATGATATGGCTAGATCTTGTTCTCCGCTCCCACCATTCTGGCCAAGAGATGGTATACCTTCTTCGACAGTTATGTTCTTTCATCAAAGGTGGTGTAAGGTCTCCCACGACACCCATTTGGGTAGATTCGGTGATTGAACACATGAAGAGCACAAGGAAGAAGCGATCAGTTGGGTGACCAAGGATGTTTGGGTGTGAGCACGAACACCTTGAGTGCACAATATCATGTGCTCCACCAAGGGGCACACACCATACTTGCCTTATAATGATTGACAGAGACTTGGGTTTTGTTGGGGCAAGGGCAATGCAACTTTGGAGAATGTCCAACGAGTGGACCCGTCTGCCCTCAACAACATGGGTGCATTGGAGAGGTTAGATTACCCCATCAATACACCCATGAAGAGTCATGACAATCGACATGAGAGAGCACAAGGCAAGGGGAACACGCTCAAGGATGGGGTGAGCTTGTCAAGGAGACATGATGGTTGATGGGTGCACGAGCTTGGATGGGTGCATTGAGTCCACAGGAGCGCATGATGAGTCATTTGAGTGTGGTTTCATGAAGTGGCACAACACACCAAATAAAATCACAAGTTACCCTTGGAGTCCTCATAAAAGCAGAAGGGAACACAACCAAGGAAGGTAAGAATTTGGGAAAGATATTTCCAGAGAACAAGTCCGAGCCAAGTTTGAGGCAATGAATTGAGGTAGAGATGCCAAGATAGAAGACACGTATGCCTTGGGAGGTTTCTAGGAAGTCTAGAAACGCTGGTCTATTGGAGGTATGTGAGGCAGAACCAAAATCTGTGTTAGCTTGGTGAATGTTTGTGTAATGAAGGGATAAAAAGTGTCCCATTGTGGGCACATACGAGGTGCATTGGAGCAGGTTGCGAAGATTGTTGCAACAAATCTTCTTAGTGTGATGAATCTATTTATGAATGTGTTGGTGAGGTGAGGTGAATTGTGTGACTCCATGAAATTTGTAAGGTCAACCAATAGTGCTCATATGATAATGATTTTGCAATAAAAAATACTTTGCAAAGTGTTGGGAACGGTTCGTTTCACCCACACGATTTATGTGTATGTCTTTATTTGTTCCACAATTGTTCTCTTGGTTTCTCATGTTCAGGAATGTATGTTTATAAATGATTAAGTGTTTAAACCGTTAACAATTGTCTAAGTATACAAGAGTTTCACTAGACTAGGAGTGTGACTCACTGGTAGCCTAGAACGGAGTATGGGTATGCTCTAGGTGAAGAGGCATAGCTCAAACGAACCAATCTTGGTCTATCAATAAATCAAACAATAGCCATCATGGTGTCGCATGCCCCCGGAAGGTGAATGATCGCAAGATTTGAACAAGCACCCTATGGGGTTGTGACATGTGGTATTAGAGTCGATTCATTGAATATTTTGAAGAAGGGTTGGTGATCTCTTCACCACTATCCCAATAATAGGTGGCATTAGAGGGAACTTTGGGAAAACGTTTGGTGGTCTTCACCACTACTACAGTTAGAACACTCGTGGGGGAGGGGTGCATTTGTTGGAAAGGTAGTCTAAGTGCAATCTTAGTGAGAGTTTGATGTACTAACCCATCGTACAGGAACCCGAGTCCAAACTTGGTGCTCAGTGACAGAAAGTGAAGGGCCAAGTTGTGGATGAAGTTGTGATTTGTGTGCAAACTTGGGCGCACCCCTTGAGTAGGCCAAATACAAAGGTCCATGAGTGAACCAGGCACTTGGGAATGGTAAACAAATGCAGGAATGTCACAAGTTCAACTCATTGCAGAGTTCAATTCATTGCAGAGCTAGTATTTACAAATCCCCAATAAGTTGAAAACAACAACTCTTATTATGTATTTTCATATTTTCTTTTCCGATAAGTGAAAAAAACGGAAATCATAAAGACCATGTGAGCTATAGGAAAGACCAAGCAAGATAAAGGAATGCTAAATTGGATTGGAAAACATGTGTAGTATACCTAGGGAGGTAATATGGGAGGTGCCCAATGAGAATGTGGTTATGTATTCTTAGTGGAAGTCATTGAATGTAAGGATGAATAGGTCAACTATATTATTAAATAAGGCCCACTATGGTAGTGAGAAATAATAAATAGGATTTCTAGAATATTCGTTTTCTAGAATGTTCCTAGAAGACATAGAATGATATATAAAGAAGTGTAAGCAATGTATTGAAGAATAGTGAATCATATTGTGTTTGTAACAAGCAAGGATGGATTGAGGAGTGTTATCCTTCCTTAAGAGTTACTATATGGTTTTACCCTACCTGAAGGGTTTTGTCTACATTCTTGTGTTCATTATTGGTGAATGGTTTGGTTTATTCTTGGTTATTTCTGAGGTATATTTGCAGATCTATTTAGGTATTTAACATTTGGTATCATAGCTCTTTCATTGGCCAAAGAAGGAAATAAATTTTTGGGCCATTTTGCAGATTTTTTAAAAGGAGAAAAAGTGGCTACGCACTTCATTCTCGGTTCTCAGATTTTTTCTCAGAATTTACATTAAATAATTTCATATTTGAATTCCTGTCAGAAAAATAGCCAATTTCAAAAAAACAATTAACCGAAACAGAGTCTGGGAAGTAAAGTTATGAGCATTTTAAATTCGACCATTTTTCATGTTTTTTTTGGAAAAATCAACGTGATTTGTAGAGTAAGTTCTTTTATAAATCCTAGTTTTCATTGAAGATTTATCCAAGCACGATCATTTTGACTAGAAAAGATGATGGCCCTAGTATTGAAGCATTCATAAAGTACCAAAATCCATTTTGGAAAGAAAAATGGAAATTTATCATAGAGAAAAGTTTCATAGATGATGCTAGAACATGGTGGGAATCACTGGATCGTGACAATATGAAGGGAATTTCTAATAGAGAAATAGAAAAATTGATTTTATACAAGTGGTTGCATTCCAAGATTAAGCAAAACGAATGCACCAAGGGTTTTTTTTCATGTGGGAACTCTATATTATAAGTTGATGGTTGTATTCACAAAGAAAATGTCGGTGTTTCTATTAACCCTAGTTGCCAACACAATTTTATCAATGTTTAGTTGGCTAATAGATTGTAAGTTCCTGCAAAGAATATTCAAAGCACACAGGTTGTCGGTGAAAATTTTCAAATTTTTAAAGATTTGAAGATCACTATGGATAAATATGTGTTTCATTAACATTTTCATGCTATAGATATGGATGATCTAGATAGTTTTTTGGGATATCCTTGGATAGAATCAATGGGTATAATTAATATTAATGTGCAAAATAATTTTTTGAAGTTCCGATACAAGAAAAAGAAAATCACATTGTAGGATGTGTCTCTTAGTAAGACAGAAGGGCCCATGATCTTAAGAAAATAAGTTATTGTAGAGTCTGAAGTTGAATCAAAGGAAGAGTCTACATAATGACATGAATCAAAGCCACGTGAAGGACACAATAAAGAATCCAAGGAGATAATTGACTCAAAGGGACACCGGGTGGAAGAATTGAACAAAAAAGGACCAATTCCTACAATTGTTGTATATACCCATCTACATCATATCGAGAAACAATATTCATTAAGGAAATGGCGTGAGTGTCAACACACTTATGCACCAACATGGAACCAAAAATGAAACCAATCAAGAGGCATGTGGAGGAGTACCAACAAAAAGGAAACCAATCAAGAAGCATGTGGAGGACTACCAACAAAAAGGAAACCAAAAAAGAAACAACATCATGAGGTTGTCGGATATGCAGGTAGTTATTTGGGCTATGAGAGACAATAATTTAAGGATATACCATCCCATTACTGAAAATCGATCTTTCATCCCTTTTACCTGTAGGTTATGGGTTCACAGGTGAGTTTTCATTTCTTTACCGACAGATTTTTTTTCACGGCCATCATTTTCATGTCACTCTACACTGTGTTTCCCACTAGTTATTTGTGCTATGAGCCAAAATAATTTAATGATCTACCATCCCATTAGTGAAAACCGAGTTTTTACCCCTTTACCTATATATTTTGGGTTCGCAGTTGAGTTTTCATCCCTTTATCTTCAGATTTCAGTTCAAGGCCATTGTTTTCATCTCACTCTACACTATGTCTTTGACTCGTATCTCCATGCCCGCACCATCACATCACAGGTATTTACACAATGCCCATGATATGGCTAGAGCTTGTTCTCCGCTCCCACCATTCTAGCCAAGAGATGGAATACCTTCTTTGACGATTATGTTATTTCATCAAGGGTGGTGTAAGGTCTCCCACGACACCCATTTGGGTAGATTCCGCATGAGAGAGCACAAGGCAAGGGGAACACGCTCAAGGATGGGGTGAGCTTGTCAAGGAGACATGATGGTTGATGGGTGCACGGGCTTGGATGGGTGCATTGAGTCCATAGGAGGGCATGACGAGTCATTTGAGTGTGGTTTCATGAAGTGGCACAACACACCAAACGAAATCACAAGTTAGCGTTGGAGTCCTCATAAAAGTAGAAGGGCACACAACCAAGGAAGGTAAGAATTTGGGAAAGAGATTTCTAGAAAACAAGTCTGAGCCAAGTCTGAAGAAACGAACTGAGGAAGAGTTTCCAAGATAGAAGACACGTATGCCTTGGGAGGTTTTTGGGAAGTCTAGAAACGCTGGTCTATAGGATGTATGTGAGGCAGAACCAAAATCTTTGTTAGCTTGGTGAATGTTTGCGTAATGAAGGGATAAAAGGTGTCCCATTGTGGGCACATATGAGGTGCATTGGAGCAAGTTGCGAAGATAGTTGCAACAAATCTTCTTAGTGTGATGAATCTATTTATGAGTGTGTTGGTGAGGTGAGGCGAATTGTGTGACTCCATGAAATTTGTAAGGCCAACCAATAGTGCTCATATGATAACGATTTTGCAATAAAAAATACTTTGTGAAGTGTTAGGCATGGTTCGTTCCACCCAAACTATTTATGTGTATGTCTTTTTTTGTTCCACAATTGTTCTCTTGGTTTCTCATGTTCAAGGATGTATGCTTATAAATGATTAAGTGTTTAAACCGTTAACAATTGTCTAAGTATACAAGAGTTTCACTAGACTAGGAGTGTGACTCATTGGTAGCCTAGAACGGAGTATGGGTATGCTTTAGGTGAAGAGGCATAGTTCGAATGAACCAATCTTGGTCTGTCAAGAAACCAAACAATAATTGTCATGGTGTCGCATGCCCTCAGAAGGTGAATGATCGGAAGATTTGAACAAGCATCCTATGGGGTTGTGACATGTGGTATTAGAGTCAATTCATTGAATATTTTGAAGAAGGGTTGGTGATCTCTTCACCA
This sequence comes from Picea engelmannii, assembly GCA_009831015.1. Taxonomy (NCBI): domain Eukaryota; kingdom Viridiplantae; phylum Streptophyta; class Pinopsida; order Pinales; family Pinaceae; genus Picea; species Picea engelmannii. The sequence goes on along the minus strand of ML776890.1, from coordinate 1,304,268 downwards.
CTATCCCGATAATAGGTGGCATTAGAGGGAACTTTGGGAAAACATTTGGTGGTCTTCACCACTACTGTAGTTAAAACACTTGTGGGGGAGGGGTGCACTTGTTGGAAAGGTTGTCTAAGTGCAATCTTAGTGAGGGTTTGATGTACTAACCCATTGTACAGGAACCCAAGTCCAAACTTGGTGCTCAGTGACAGAAATTGAAGGGCCAAGTTGTGGATGAAGTTGTGATTTGTGTGCAAACTTGGGTGCACCCCTTGAGCAAGCCAAACACAAAGGTCCATGAGTGAACCAAGAACTTGGGAAAGGTAGACGAATGCAGGAATGTCACAAGTTCAACTCATTGCAGAGCTAGTATTTACAAATCCCCAATAAGTTGAAAACAACAACTCTTACTATGTATTTTCATATTTTCTTTTCTGATAAGTGAAAAAAACGGAAATCATAAAGACTAAGTGAGCTATAGGAAAGACCAAGCAAGATAAAGGAAGGCTAAATTGGGTTAGACAACATGTGTAGTATACCTAGGGAGGTAATATGGGAGGTACCCAATGAAAATGTGGTTATGTATTCTTAGTGGATGTCAATGAATGTAAGGCTGAATAGGTCCACTATATTATTAAGTAAGGCCCACTATGGTAGTGAGAAATAATAAATAGGATTTCTGGAATATTTTTTTTCTAGAATGTTCCTAGAAGACAAAGAATGATATATAAAGAAATGTAAGCAATGTATTGAAGTAGAGTGAATCATATTGTGTTTGTAACAAGAAAGGATGGATTGAGGAGTGTTATCCTTCCTTAAGGGTTACTATATGGTTTTACCCTACCTTAAGGGTTTTGTCTACATTCTTGTGTTCATTATTGGTGAATGGTTTGGTTTATTCTTGGTTATTTCTGAGGTATATTTGTAGATATATTTAGCTATTTAACATTTGGTATCAGAGATCTTTCATTGACCAAAGAAGGAAATAAATGTTTGGGTCATTTTGCAGATTTTTTCAAAGGCGAAAAAGCAGTGGCGCACTTCATTCTCAGTTCTGAAATAATTTTCTCAGAATTTGCATTAAATAATTTCATATTTGAATTCCCTTTAGAAAAATAGCCAATTTCAAAAAAACAATTAACCAAAACAGACTTCGGGAAGTAAAGTTATGAGAATTTTAAATTCGACCATTTTTCATGTTTTTTTTTGGAAAAATCAACGCGATTTGTAGAGTAAGTTCTTTTATAAATCCTAGTTTTCATTGAAGATTTCTCCAAGCACGATCATTTTGACTAGAAAAGATGATGGCCCTAGTATTGAAGCATTCATAAAGTACAAAAATCCATTTTGGAAAGAAAAATGGAAATTTATCATAGAGAAAAGTTTCAGAGATGATGCTAGAACATGGTGGGAACCACTGGATCGTGACAAGATGAAGGGAATTTCTAATGGAGAAATGGAAAAATTGATTTTATACAAGTGGTTGTGTTCCAATATTAAGCAAAACGAACGCACCAAGGGTTTGGTTTCATGTGGGAACTCTATATTATAGATTCATGGTTGTATTCACAAAGAAAATGTCGGTGTTTCTATTAACCCTAGTTTCCAACACAATTTTAACAATGTTCAGTTGGCTAATAGATCGTAAGTTTTTGCAAAGAATATTCAAAGCACATAGGTTGTCGGTGAAAAAGTTCAAATTTTTTAAGATTTGAAGATCACTATGGATAAATATGTGTTGCATTAACATTTTCATGCTATAGATATGGATGATCTGGATAGTTTTTTGGGATATCCTTGGATAGAATCAATGGGTATAATTAATTTTAATGTGCAAAATAATTTTTTGAAGTTCCGATACAAGAAAAAGAAAATCACATTGTAGGATGTGTCTCTTAGTAAGACAGAAGGGCCCATGATGTTAAGAAAATAAGTTATTGTAGAGTCTAAAGTTGAATCAGAGGAAGAGTCTACATAAAGACATGAATCAAAGCCACGTGAAGGACACAATAAAGAATCCAAGGAGATAATTGACTCAAAGGGACACCGGGTGGCAGAATTGAACAAAAAAGGACCAATTCCTACAGTTGTTGTATATACCCATCCACATCATATCGAGAAACAATATTCATTAAGGAAATGGTGCGAGTGTCAACACACTTATGCACCAACATGGAACCAAAAAGGAAACCAATCAAGAAGCGTGTGGAGGACTACCAACACTGCAAGAAGACATCGGTCTAGAGAAACAACCCCATGGAAACTCTGGTACAATGTGAAGCAATATTAGGGTGGAAAGGCATCAATTAGACATCATATTCATATTCAATCTGGATGGATGGATGGTCGTACTTGGTACAAGCTGACTACAATTCTTAGTTGGTCCTATTGTATGGTTTATTCTCATGTTTTGAGGAATAAACATTCTTAGAGGGTGGAATGTAGTATACCTATGGAGTTAATATGAGAGGTATCCAATGAGAATGTGGGTATGTATTATTAGTGGAGAGAATTCAATGTAAGGTGGACTAGGTCCACTATATTATTAAATAAGGCCCAATATGGTAGTTAAATATAACAATTATACTTTCTAGAAGATTCCTTCTCTAGAATGTTCCTAGAAGATAGAGAATGATATATAAAGAAGTCTAAGAAATGTATTCAAGCATAATGAAGTATAGTGTGTTTGTAACAAGCAAGTACTTCTTGAGGAGTGTTATCATTCCTTAAGTATGAATATATGGTGTTACCCTACCTCAAGAGTTTTGTCTACATTCTTGTGTTCATTATTGGTGAATGGTTTGGTTTATTCTTGGTTATTTCTAAAGTATGTTTGAATTTGAGTATTTAACATTGACACTATATTCTCAAACAGAGAAAAATTAATGAAAATGGGTGTTTTATTTACAAACAATCACTAGTGCAATGACAAAAGAAAGAGGCAACCAAAAATGAGAAGATAGAGGAAAAGGGACAAGACAAGGAAACCGATATTTGACTATGGGTTTGTAGAGTGTAACGACCATGAGGTGGGTGTGAAGTGATATAAAATATGTTTATCTCATTCCGATGAACTTCTCCCTTCGATTCTAGGATATATATTGTCTATAGAGTCTAATATATGGCATGTTCCCCCAAAAAATAGTGATACAAATTTCCATTGTTTCTAATATGTTTTTGGCTTCCTTGTCATGCCAATTAAACCTTAGGTGTCATGGCCTCTTCAGTGGGTTCTCCATGTTCTCCATTAATTCAATTGATTTGAGAGACAACAATTTTAAGCAAACATGTACCTTATAGGATTTTAGTTTTGATTTTTCTGATTAGAAATTGTTTTTTTTTACTTAATTTGATGTTCTATATCTAAATTTCCTTTTCCACAT
>ML776890.1:1260711-1300725 GCA_009831015.1 Picea engelmannii | reverse complement strand
TAGGTTGTCTCTTTTATAAATGTGTCTTTGTACCTTTTGGGGAAATTGCTATTTTAATCTCAACTATCTTAGCATTAGCAAAACTACATTAAATGAAATGGTTGTATGTAGGGTTGTGTATGTGAAGCATAGAGTAGTCATGGAAAGTTTAGTTGCTGTAAAGAATCTCAATTGATGAATATTTATCATTTTATGTTATGTTGATAAGAATTTTGTATAAGCAAACAGAAAAAAACTATTATAAGATTACTATTATTATTAAATCTAGATAATAATAAATGTGGAATCTAAGAATATATCAATTTTATATTTTTAATAAATTGATCACTAAATTAACTAAAAAAAATTCAAAAAAAAATTCAAATAAACTGATTGTGAAACAAACTGAAAATAATTATATGTTAAGTTAAAAGACAAATTATTTTTTTCCTTTTCCAACCCTAATCATCCATAAAATTGGCAACATCATCTTAAATTTTAATAGTTGCAAAAAATAGATAGTTGAGGAGGCTTGAGATCACAAAATTGAGTCAAATTATGTTAAACATTTATCCTCAAAAGTTTAAAAAAATGAAAAAAATTGACAAAATTGCATTGATATAGGATAGTGAAAAACACATGCCATGCATTCATATCGGATAGTGAAAAACACAGGCCACTTCATATGTGACCTAAATAATTATTTTGTTAATTTGAATTAAGTTTTAAAGTGAAATAAGTTTTTATCATGTAGCATTCAAAATATGATGGGAATGCAGCACAAGAGAGAAAAACAAAGATCAAAACCCCATGCAACACAAATTTTGATATAAATAAATTCACACTAATTGTATTTAAGTGGACATTATTTATACATTTCAAAGTTGACTAGCTAACTAGGTATAGGTTTTAGGGATTTTAGTTATATGGCATTAGTAATTTTAGATTTTTTTTTTTTTTTTCTTAATTTATGGTTGTTTTGTTATTTTAATTTTTGTTTTGTTATGGTTGTTTTGTTTATTATTATCTTTAAAGGTGTTTTTTTTTATAGTAATGTAATGTAATTTTTTCCATGTTTAATATGAAGTTAATATGTGATATTTAAAAAAATATTAATCTTCAAAAATATTTTAATATCAATCATAAATAAAATATTTCAATGTCGTTTCTTATTCTTCATATATATAAAATACACCATTTAGTATTCTGCGTATAGGTACTTCTATATCCTTCACATCAAATTAATGTAATATAATATTTTGATAACACACACCTTATATATATTGAGTGGCTCTAATGGTTAAGAACATGTGTTTAGTAGGGTACAAATCCACAAGGGTATAGTATGTACATGTTTTTAGACTTTAACAAACAAAACTCTATTAAATAAGTGAATTATTTACAATACATTGTGACTTCATTATATAGAGTTCACAAGTTGTTATCAGATGTAACATCAAAAGAACATGTTGAGAGAATATCTCAACCACACACCAAAATAGGAGACTTAGTTGGAGAAAATATCTCTCACAACCAACTAACTAACAACCTCCTAAATAATAGACCCAAACAACTCACATAGATGATAATTTATACATTACAATAAACAATACATTAACAAATGATATTATGAAGAAACTCACAATAACAATAATACAAGTAGGAGTTGAATAGTCCAACACCCTCCCTTAACGAGTACTTATCTGGATCTATGTCTTCATAATAATTTCTTAATCATTTTGAAATATTCTGGGATACTAACTACATAAGGTTTTCTCTAAACCCTCATAAAAGTGTATCTCCCGAGTTGAATTTTAGAGTTCCATTCCTAAACTCCCAAATCATGGATCTTTTGAAGTTACTAGAAAACAACTCACACATGTTTTGTAACCTAATTAGCAAACCACTCACATGTCTTTAACAACTAATAAGGTATTTTCCATAGATCCACAACTCTAGAACTAACTGGACACCCATCTATACTTATCTTTTACCTGCACTTGATCCCTTCTAAATTTGGAAATACAATTTCTTCAAACCAAAAAATCAATTCAAATTCAACTGCAAATACTGAACAACTGGCCATACTATGGACATACTTCCATCTACCGAGACACCTAGGTATGAAACTATGGTGCTCGCGAGTTCTCTAGGAAAATAATCTAGATATAGAATGTATCTCAGTCAATCTTACACTGTGACCTCTAATGGCAAGGAAATATGTGGACATATATCTCACACAGGCACATAAAATGCTTCACATGAAACACACACTCCATCAATAACTCACAAAACAAATAATCTAGTCTTACCTACACTAACACTAATCCCACATATTTACAATGGATTATAACTCACATCTCTCTCATATTATTGGGCCTTCTCATGAGCGAGTTGAGTCCAGACCCGCTCTGATACCAGGATAAAATATGAGAGATGAAACATTATTACACACACAGACAAAAAAATATTGAATAATTGATTTACTTAAAATAGATTGTGACTCTATTATATAGATTTCACAAGTTGTTATCAGATCTAACTTAATCCCAATATAGAAGGTGTTGGGATTATGTCTATCTTGAGAAGGAAGACTATTTTTGGAGTAGGCACAATTTTGGAGAAGAAGGTCTATTTTGGGAAAGACCTAATTTTGGAAAGAAGACCTAATTTTGGAATGCGTGCAATCGATGGTAAGAAAGAATCATGCAGAAAAAGAAGGAAAAACAACATGCAAGAGGAAAAGAAACATGGCGTGGAAGCAAACAGACCTGACCATGATAGGGTTATGGTTTTTGATAAAGATTGTAATGACTATAAACCTAAAAAATAGTATAAATAAGTACCTAGGAGGTCTAGGTTAGCGGTTTAGTTGTAGTTCAGTGAGTTGGTTGATTTTTGGGAGAAAGTGATCAATTCATTAGTTGTTATGATGGTAAAAAGGTGATAAAAGAGTCAAGTAAGACATATTTTCAGGGTTAGGTCACATGATGAGGATCCTGGTGTGATATAGTTCACCTCACAGAGGTTATTGAACCTCTTCATGATTGTATGATAGAAGATGTAATGCGTGTAGTGCCATATTTCACAACAGCGTAAATAAAAGAGTAGAGAAGTCAAATCTTTGTGGACATATCCCAGGAGGGGGTGAACCACGGTAAAACATGTGTTATATGAGATGTTTCTTTCATTTTTACTTTCTGTCAATGATTAGTTATGAATGAATGGTTAAGATAGATATATTAGAATGAATACAAGGATTAAACAAGTAATGAACCCTAAGAATAATTGAATGAATAGCAAGATGAATGTATGAAGAATATAAAATACAACCCCAGAACCCCACTCATTCCTAGACTGCAATCACTTCAGTATTGTAGTCACCCATAAAGCTATCTCGGGTGAGACTACATAATGCACTATGTGCACTATGTTTCCTTTTGGTTTACCAGGATGGCTGGTAGTTTTAGAGGGTTTTGTTAGAAACCTATTGAGATCCAAATGTGGTTCAACCCTAGAAGAGAAAGAGGAATAATAAACCAACAAATTGTTTCGTTGCCAGCTAGAACTACATAGGATTGAGTGGACGAGATCCGTGGACGAATCACGCACATAATGCAAGTATATAAGTGAATGTTCAAGCCATGGAACCCAATGAAGGTGGATATTGAAAGATGGCTGAAAACAAAGGAACTTGAGTTTGTGGAGAAGGATAACATAAAACCTAAGTTAACACTGCACAAATATCTTGACAATTATGTGTTTAGCAACTTGCATGAGGTATTTTTCTATGATTTCTTTCATTTGTTGCATGAGTGGTTATTGAGGTTAAAACAAAACCACCCAACAAATCAAATTAGACAACTAGAGTGGAATCCTGTGGAGATCTTCCAGTTACAACAAGTTAACAACAAATTTACGTGCACAGTAGATTTCTAGTTAGACAGTATTGTTGCAAGGTTTATCACCAAATTTGCAGTAGATACCATGAAGTCTTACAGCACAGTAGAGAGGGATTTTCTAAAAGGACCAAGAGGTAGGTATATCAGATCATTGTATACTTAAATCAAGATTTTATTGTATAAAAATGGTCTGATGACCATGGAATGAGACATCTAAATTTCCCTGTGTGCATGGGAGAAGGTGGGAAGCACTAACAAAAGGTTGGGAAATGGAGGAAGAAATGGATAAGGGAAAGAAGAAGGAGGTCATGGACCTAATCATGATGGAGGAATACCAGATAAAGCATATCATTACAACAACTAGAAAGACGGGTAGTGGAGAACCCTACCAAAATAAGATGAATAATAAGAAGAGAGCCACAGTTGATAGATAGGGCTTGGAAAGTGATGAAGAAGATTTAGAGAATCTCTAGGCTATGGATAAGGTTGAGGAAATCCTGCGCACAACATATGAAAGGAAAATAGAAGGTCCAAGGGTAGGAACATAAGGAAGAACTCCAATCCAGATCAACGTCAGTGTCGAATCTCTAACCCCATGTGCAACTAGTACACTAGAAAGAACACCAACGTCTAGACAAACTAATTTTAGTGGCATAATAATGATAAGAAAAGGATCCATTCAAGGAGCATCAACTGGGGGAGTCATTTCAGGTAGTAATAGTCAAATATCTACACTGTGTGGAGGTTGTAGTTCAACAAAGTACAAAATGGAAGGACATGATCCTATGATTAGGTTACCAGAATTTCAGAGAGAGGCATCAGAGGACCCTGAAAAACACTTATTCATCTGCGAGAAGATATGGGATGCAAAGAAGATCACAGATGAGGATACAAAAATTGCACAGTTAGCTATCATGCTAACAGACCCCGCACTGGACTGGTACATGAGCCTAGATGTAAACAATCCACCAGGAGTAACAAGGACTATTCCAGATGTGAAAATAATACTGCTAAATGAATTTTAGAAGCCCAGATCAAAAGAACAGTATATGAATGAAATGATTGAAATTAGGAAAAAACTAGGTGATTATTTTTGGGAGATTGATCAAAGGTTCAAAAATTTGAAAGGTAAGTTTAAGTATGCAATTAGTGACATGTAACATAGGCACTTGTTTGTGAACTCAATGTTACCACATTTGAAATACCCTTTAAGACAACAAAAGTTCCAAACTTAGGTAGAGGCTCTGCAAGTAGCCTTACAAATGGAAGAGAACCAATATAAAAAGATAGATCCAACAATAGAGGAGATGAAGGAGGATTTGAAGAACCTAACATTTCAACTTAACTAGAATAAGGTAAAAGAGAAAACATAATTTGTTGGTGTACCACATGTAGGACAGGAGGACACCATAAGATTGAATGCCCAAAGTTCATGAAGCACATGGAAATAGGAGTACCAAACCCTTTGCAAATAGGACGACCATGGTGTGAGATCTGGAAACGCATGGGCATGATCCATATCATTGTCCAATGATGAAGAAGTATCAAACATTACCCAAAACTTCATATTTCAATTTTTGCAAGTCTGTGGGTCACGATGATAAAGATTGTACAACAATGGAGTTGATGAGAGAAAGAACTTTAGATACTTATAGGGTGCAAGAAGAAATGATGACAGGACAAGCTTCACCTTAGTTCAACTAAATACCACCTCCATGTAGTAATGTGTAGCAACAGTATAACATGCACATCCATAATACAATAATGCACAACCACAATATAACCCCACGCAGTACAACTAGGTACCTTAGTACAATGCACCGCGAGGAGATCGAGTTGGATACAAAAGTGGAGGACGAGGTACAAAAGGATTTGGACGAGGTAGAGGCCCAGTAGTGTGCCACAACTGCCAACCACAAGGACATTATGCAAGGGAATTCCCACTTCCATCTATGTCATGTATGTACTTTCTCACAACAGACCATGATACAGAACACTGTCCAACACTCTTGGGAAAGATCCAAGAAAAGAGGAACCAGAACAACCAGAATATACAATGGATTTTTGTAGAATCTAGGGATGATGGAAGAAACATCAACGTAGTCACATGAGGAGGAGCTAATATAGGAACTGATGCAGTAATACAAGGTCCAACGCAACACCAATGGGTGAAGAAGAATATTGACCCACAAAAGAAGTTTGATACAAGGAAAGAAAAGGAAAATTCAAGAAGGAAAGAGAAGAGTTTCTCAATCAAAATATTGTGTCTACATCAGCCACACAACACACTCATGACATACCAATGTATGAAATTCCCTCCTCAATGGACAACACTAGTGAAGCACAACCTTTAGAGAAAGTAAGTAACATAAAAACTTTTCTGCAATCCCATGTTAAGTTATTAAAGGATCCATCATCTGTCAAGATCTTACAAAAGCTGCTAGAAGGATGTAACATAGAGGCAGAAGGGAAATTAGAGTAGAAATAGTCAATCACCTCCACACAAGAAGAAGGACAAGCAGGGAATTTAGACTAAATGCTCACATTGGTGGAATTCAATATGGGTGATATTACACTGGACTTGGGCTCTGAAGTAAATGTGTTACCTAAGAAGACATGGAGGTGTATGTGATAACCCACACTATGCTATTCACCTATCCAGTTGAAATTAGCAAATCAACAAATAGTTTTACCAATTAGAAGGCTTAAAGGTGTGACAATAGATTTGGATGGAGTGCACACTATGGAATACTTTGAAGTAATAGAGATAGTAGATGACACAACACCTTATCCAACATTGCTTGTATTGGATTGGGCATTTGATAACGAGGCCATAATCAACTTCAAGACAAGGAAAACGATGTTTGAATCAGGTGAATATAGAGTCATTGCACCATTAGATCCTTAAGAAGGAGAAAGGTTTGTAGAAACCACTTGTTTGGATTTGAAATAAATAAGCCGGTCTTATAGAACCACTGTGTGAGAAGAAGATTATGTCAACCAAACTGTAGATGGGGTACTCAGTTGGAGAATCATCAAATCATGTGCTTCCGAATCAGATACATGTTTGTAGAATTGAAAACAACGATTACATGAAGTTTCCACAAGAAGGTGTGCAAGAATAGACCATGCAGCAAGATGGGTTGGTACAGAGATAAGAGAACCTCCCAGTTTTCATGGAATAAATGACTTAGAGGAATTTATGCAAAAATATATGGAAGAAGTGTTGGAAAATCAGAGACTCTTATCCCTAGATATTTCACTCAAGGCCACACCTGCAATATGGTGGGGTGCGCACAAATAAAAAATTTAGGATTGGTACCAATGTAAACAATTATTGTGCATTAGATTTGATGCAGAACAAAGGAGCAATAAAATGTAGAGGTATCATGGGAAAGGAACACCAACAAAACATTTGGAGAAGTGAAAAATGTAATGGAGGATGATACCACCCAAAGAATGGCCTCATCACTTCATCCATACATTGGAAGGAATCCCATAGACCTGGTATGTAGACCAGGAGATTTGTAGAGGCACTACATAATGGACAACCTTACAAGAAAACTTTGTTGTAACCTTTTCATTTGAATGTGATAACCCCAACTTTGATTCATCACTGAATCAGATAAGAGGTGTGATATTTATTGATGAACCAGAGATTAAAATCTTGATAGAATATCGACAACAAAATAAACATATAGTCAAAGAACTACTTTCATGCTATCATGTTGAAGAGGAAGCAGATGAAGATGACTTGCACAACATTCAAATTATAGAAATTGAAGGAGAAAGAGAGGTGGCAGATCCATCTCTAGAGTCAGAAGTATTTGTTGCACCAATCAAAGTGAAGAAAGTCAACATTGGGACAATTGAAAATCCTAAAATGGAAAGTATTGGAGACTATTGGGATGAACAAACAATAGAAAGAATAACATAGTTACTGTGAAAATACAGTAACCTATTCCCAACAACTTTTATAGAGATGAAAGGCATGGCAGGAGAGCTAGGAGAGATGAAAATACCTCTCAAACTTGAGTCAAGACCTATCAGGAAGATACCTTATAGACTAAATCCAGTATATAAGTAGAAATTGAAGGCATAAATTGACAGAATGTTGGAAGTTGGTATCATAGAACCAACAGAAGAATATGAATGGATAAGTCCTACGGTAGTCCAAGAAAAGAAATAAGGGGAGATAAGGATTTGATTAGATTTGAGAAAACTTAATGATGCTTTCTTGCATGACCCTTTTCCTACCCCTTTTACAGATGAGGTATTAGTTAATGTCGGAGGCCGGGAAGCATATTCATTTACATATGGATTCTCAGGTTACCATTAGATCGAAATAACTCCAAAGGATAGGTAGAAGACTAATTTTTCTACTGAATGGGGATCCTACTAATACAAAGTCATGTCTTTTGGGCTAAAGAATGCACCAACCATTTTTTAAAGAGTATTCATAACTTCTTTTAAGGAATTCATACATCAGTTTCTAGAAGTATATATGGATGACTGGACTGTATATAGTTTGTCAAAGGACCATGTAGAAGTATTAAGGATAATGTTAGAAAGATGCAGGCAATGTCAAATATCATTAAACATAAAGAAATGCATTTTTGGGACACATTTTGGAATATTGTTAGGATATATAGTGTGTAAACAAGGCTTACTATTAGATCCTTCCAAGATTGTAGTTATTGTGAATTTACCACCACCAAAATCAGTATTCCAGTTGAGAGAAACACTCAGACATACATGTTGTTATAGGAAATTTATAAAGGGGTACGCATAGATTACTATGCCAATGAAAAAATTATTAAAGAAGGATGTCAGATTCTAGTGGAATGAGGACTTTCAACAAGTGTTGGACACCTTAAAAGTAAATATGGTCACAACACCTATCCTAGTATTCCCAGATTGGGAAAAGACATTTCATGTGCATGCAGATGCATCAACCATAGAACTTGGAGAAATTTTGGTGCAATAAGGAGCAGGGGACTTAGACCACCCTATAGCCTTTGTAAGAAGAAAATTGCCAGAATCTGAGCAAAATTACAACACCACAAAAAGAGAAGGCCTAGCCATGGTATATCCACTGCATAATTTTAGGCACTACTCACTGGGTAAACACTTTAAGATGTTCACAAACCATTCTTCCCTCAAATATCTATTCAACAAGCCAGTGTTTGGGAGGAAAATTTGTAGATGGATATTGTTATTTCAAGAATTTGATTTCGAAGTTATAGTTAAACTAGGGAAGTTGAACGCAAGACCTAATCACCTGTCAATGGTAACTAATGGAGAAGAACCTACCAACTTGGAAGACAACTTGCCTAATGCGTAGCTATGAATACTTTGTTGATATCATTAAATACTTAAGTACATGTATTGTGCCACAAGAGTTTATGTAATGATCCCAAGCCAAATTCCGGCTTGGAATCACTAACTACCATTGGTTTGTCGATGTGCAGGTGTTTATTGAGTTATTAAGTGCATACAAGATTCATTCAACACATGAAGATCATCATACATTCAAGATATATAAGCACAAGAAAAGATATGACCCTTTTATTATAAGCAATGTAGGATCAATACAATATATGGCCGATCTGGCATAAACCTTAGATGGCCGTACAAACAACAAATATGAACTGCTACAAAATGCTCCCATCAATACAAAATAAGCCTCTAAAGGCTGGATAAGTAATGAATACCAGTACCAAGCATATCTGAATGTCAAACCCTCCAACTAGAGAGTGTCACACTCCAAGTGGGGACTGAAGCCCTCAATAATTCGGCCCTGATGGAAGAATGCTCCAAATGAGCCCAAACTCGGTCAAGTAATAGATCAGGGCAGTGGGATCCTCCTCCTGAAGTTTCAAACCCAACATCCAATGCAAACCTCTCCAACTACGGAATCTTCCATGAGAGTTGCGCCCTCCTGAATAGCTCAATCGAACCCTCCTCAATGGTATGGTGCGCCCTTGCTGGAAATTCCCCAAAAGTACGACCCTGCTATCTTCTAAATCTCTAGAAGGAGATATGCTGAGAGTAGAATGTTGTGGAGGAATATTTCATCCCCGAGACCAAGCTATGGAACAAGGTGAGTGGATATTTCACTAGTGAGTTTCTCACAAGGGTTTGTACAACAAACCCCCAAACTGAATGCTCAAGAGCACTAACAAGAAATGTACCAAAATCAAAATGCCTAATAGGCGCACCCTAGCCTCTTACTTATACTTTTCCTTCTAATCCTCTATTGATTTAAGTTAACTCCCAGGGTTAACTTCTATGCTTCTGTTGAGTTATCTTTCCCTCCTTTTATCCTTTCCCTTTCTCAAGTCCACTTAAAAATATAACTTTAATATAGTTGACCTTCCCCCTCAGTGTGAGACTATGACCTAGTGGGGGTGCCCAGACCACTGAGTCTCCTCATCACCTCCCTAAGAGGTGGCGGACATTACAGTCTCCCTTGCTTGAAATTGCTTGTCCTCAAGCAATTCCAAACCTGCATCTCGTATCATCTGTTCACTCTCCCAATTGGCATCCTCAATGGGCAAGTCTTTCCACCTGATTAGATACTCCTTGATGCTTTTCTTCTGGAGCTTCTTTTCTCGAACCTCCAATATCTCTTTCGGAACCAACATCAGCTGACCTTCTTCATCCATGGGAGGTAGTACCTCAATGGGGCGGATGTGTTGGTCGATAACCTTCTTCAGGAAGGATACATGGAAGACATTGTGTATCTGGATTCCTGGTGGAAGCTCCAACTCATAAGCCACGACCCCTATCTTTCTACTGACTCTGTAGGGCCCAAAGAAACGTGGTTGTAGTTTTTATGCTCCACTTCTTTTAATTGAGGCCTGCCGGTAAGGTTTGAGCCTCAAATAAACCAAGTCACCTACTTCAAAAGTGCGCTCCATTCTGTGTTTGTTTGCCTGGACCTTCTGCTGATTCTGTGCCCTCTGTAAATGATCCTTCAACTCCCGGAGAATGTCCTAGCTCTCTTGTACCCAATCCTACACCATGGATGCCCTATTGTCCCCAAAGGCAATCTCCACAAAGGAACGGGGATCATAGCTATATAAAGCTTTGAATGGTGTCATGCCTATGGATACATGATGGGTGGTGTTGTAGAAATATTCTCCCAAGTGAAACCATCTGACCCATGCTTTCTGTTGTCCTGCTACGTAATTTCTGAGGTAGCCTTCCACCCATTTGTTGACTATTTCAGTATGACCATCCGTCTGAGGGTGATAGCTAGTACTAGGAGTCAGTGTCATACCCATTAATCTGAACAACTCCTGCCAAAACGTACTCATCAATCTGCTATCCATGTCATTGATAATGGTCTTAGGTAGGCTGTGTAGTCTGAACACCTCTCTGAAAAATAATTCAGCCACCTGTGCTGCGCTAAAGTGTGTGGCTATGGAAAAGAAGTGCGCAAACTTCGTCAACCTGTCTACCACCACAAAAATGAAATCCTTCCCCTGTGCTCTGGGCAAACCGGTGATGAAATCCATGGATATACTTTCCCACTTGTGCTCTGGAATGGGTAGGGGCTGCAACAATCTTGCAGGGTGCGTGTGCTCATCCTTGTTTTCTTGGCATGCAGTGCACTCTTTGACATGCTTGATCACATCCTACTTGAGGCCTTTCCATGCAAACCTCTCTCTCACCTGCCTATACATCTTACTTATGCCCTGATGTCCTGCTACAGGTGAGTTATGACATGCATGTAGGATCTTAGCTTTGAGAGATGATCCAGGAACTAAGAAGATTCAGCCTTTGTAATAAATGAGGTCCTTCATGACCCTGAAGTTGTCATCCTGTATTTTTCCATCCAACAGTTGACAAGCGAACTGATCCTTTGCATATTCCACTATCAAGTGATCCTTCCAGTCAACTGACATACCGTACATGGAAAAAATGGATGGCCTCCTAGATAATGCATCGGCTACTGCGTTGTTCATCCCTTTGATGAATTCAATGTCGAAGTCGTAGGCCTATATTTTGCTTACCCATTTTTGTTGTCTTTCATTCAAATCCTTCTGCTCCAATAGATATTTAAGACTATTATGGTCTGATTTAACCATAAACCTTGCACCTACCAAATATTGCCTGAATTTGGCTAGTGCATGCATGATAGCCAACATTTGTTTGTCGTAGATGTTGTAAAGTAGTTCAAGACCTCAGAGTTTCTGACTTTAATAGGCAAGGGGATGCCTATTCTACATCAACACGGCCCCTATACCTTCCCCCGAGGCATCACACTCCAAGGTGAAGGGTATGACAAAATCTGGAAGAGCTAGAACTGGGCAGGTGCTCATGACTTCTTTCATTCTCTCCATCGTGGCTTGGGCCTCGTCATTCCATTTGAAGGACCCCTTTTTGGTCAGGTCAGTCATGGGTGAGCACAGTTGAGAAAACCCTTTGACAAATTTCCTGTAGTATGTGCATAGGCCTAGGATTCCCCTCAGTTCTATGAGTGTCTTCGGAGTAGGCCATTCCCTAATGGCTGTTATTTTCTTCTGGTGTACCTGTACCCCTTTTTCCCCTATGATGTGTCCCAAGTAGAGCACCTCTATCATCCCAAAATCACACTTGGATTCCTTGTTGTATAGTGACTGTTCTTCCATGATTGACAGGATTTGGTCCACATGTTGAAGGTGTTCCTCCCAGGTCTTGCTGTAAATGAGCAAGTCATCAAAGAATACCAACAAGTGCTTCCTCAGCTATTTGTTGAACACATAGTTCATGCAGGACTGAAATGTGGCTAGGGCATTGGTTAACCCAAAGGGAATTACCAAAAATTCATAATGGCCATAGTGACACCTAAAGGATGTTTTTGAGATGTCCTCCTCCCTCATCTTGATTTGATGGTAGCTCGAACGAAGGTCATTTTTTGTGAAATAGATAGCTCCATGGAACTCATCCAACAACTCATCAATCCTCGGTATGGGGTACCTATTTTTGATTGTCTTTTTATTCAAAGCCCAGAAGTCAATGCACATTCTCATCGTTCCATCCTTCTTATTAACCAAGACTACTAAAGAAGAAAATGGGCTTGAACTCAGCCTGATGTGTCCCATGTCTAGAAGATCTTTGATGGCATTCTCTATCTCATCTTTATACTTCTTAGGATTCCTATAGGGTGTGGTGATAATAGGTTTTGCCCCTGCTTCTAGCTCTATGATGTGCTCAAACCCCCTGTCTGGTGGCACACCTGGAGGAATTAGCCCAAGCACCTTATGGTGCCTGTCAAGGATTCTTTTAATCTCTGGTGTGTAGTGCACCTTTCCCTTCTCATCCACCCGTGTTGAGATCTTGCATTCTGCTGCGTATAAAATTTCTTCCCTTCTGAAGATGGCTTCCATCCTCTTGACTGTGACCACTCTGAGGGAGTTACCTATCATGCCTCTGAGCACAACCTTTTGTCCTCCTTCCTCTACAAAGGACATTTCCATGGTCTTGTAATTGGTGGTGACGGGTCCTAAAGTGCTGAGCCACTGCACCCCTAGGATGATGTTGGTATCGGGAAGATCCATCACATACACATCCTGAACTAACTCATGCCTTCCCAAGGTAAGTTTCATACCTGGTATGTATCTGTCATAGGGCATAGTACTCCTGCCTGCTACCTCCACTTTGAATCCTTCAAACTCTATTGTAGGTATGTGCCTCCTCTTCAGTAATGTTGCATCAATGAAATTGTGGGAAGCTCCTCCATCAATCAGAACCGAGACTCTCTGTCCTTACAAGACCCCTCTCATCCTGAAGGTGTTGAACTTGGGTACCCCACTAATAGATGCCAAGGTAGCCTTCTCTCCAGCCGCACAGTCAAGTTATGGAACCTCCTCTTCTACCGTCTCTGAAGTTTCGGCCTCAATGTTTTGTATCTGACCATACTCTTCCTCCTCTTCATTGTCCGAGGTAACTTATATATAGTGAACCTGGCCACGTCCCATGCACTTATGTGACAGATTCCATGGTTCTTTGCAAGTGAAGAAGATTTTCTTTCTCCTCAGTTCCCTTCTGGTGTTGTCATATATCCTACCACGGCCCCTATCAAACCCTTTAGGGTCACATCCTCCCTGATTCATTGGGGGTCTCTGATCTCTTCCCCCACTGTTAAGAGGTGGTATGGGTATGAATTTAGGCTTTGCAACTGGTCCCAAATCCCTCATCTTCCAAATGGCCTCCTGTAGGTTGTTGGGTTTAAAGGCCTTCACCCAACCCTTCAAGGGTTCCGTCAACCCTTCTGTGAAAAGCATCATGAGCCTGGTCGGGGACATATCCTGTACCATAACTGCCAACCTCTGAAATTCATCAATATATACTTCAGCTGTATCTGTTTGCTTGAGTTGGGTGAGCTCCCGGAAATGCAATTCAGGATCTCCTTGATCAAATCTATCAATGAGCCTCTGGGTGAATTCTATATAGGATACAATCTAATTGTTGCCAAGTGTGGTGAGTCCATGATACCACCAGTCATGAGCCTTTCCATCCAAGCACATCATGGCAAACTTGATGGCCTCCATCTCCCTCACGGGTTTTAGATGTAAGTAGGTATCCAACTTTTGTACCCAATATTGTGTTGTCATCTTGGCCGTACCATCAAAGTATGGAATTTCTATCTTCCCTTCTCTACGCTCAAACTCAAGACTACCCCTGTGGTTTGTCCTAGGTTGATTTATGAACCCGAGTTGGCAATACTGATCTAGGGACATCTGTTTTTGGACCTTCATATCCAAATTGTAGTATTCTTTGGTACTCCTTTCCATTTGTTCCACAAATTCTTCTACCTGTTCCTGTTGCCCTTGCTCATCTGTGAATGTGTGAATGTGGGCATGTAAGGTCTAGGGTTAGCTCTACTACCTGATTGTCGACCAAGCTGATCATCTGTGAACGTAGGTAAGTATCGTCTCTGATTGACCCTACTACCCATCTGACCCTGGGCCATGTCTCCATCCAGGCTTCCTTCGGATCTAACTACTTTCTCCAGATTATACCTGATCTCCTCATGGATTTCCCCAGATCCACCAGCCTCCTTGTTCCCATATGTATCCGAGTTCCTCCCTTGATGAGTCAGTTGCGTTAAGTTCATTTAGCTTGGATTGATTCTTGTTCATTATCTGCAGGTTTTTTTCAATCCTCTTCAAAGTTTCAGAGAATTCAACATTTCCCCTTTTGCTGATTTCATGGTACTCATCCAAGTGTCGGACCAATGTGCTTTCTGTATGGTTGACGGATTGTTGGAACTTGTCAAATTCTGTTGCTATGCAAGCCAAGCCTAGAGACTCATGGTCATCCCTTGACCCTTCCATTTCGGCCTCTGTTTCACTGCTCGGTTTCATTCTTCTACCCATGAGAGCACCATTGGACCTCTGTCTGCACTGATCCTTCCATAGGTTTGGGGGGATCAAAGCTCTGATACCACTGTAATGATCCCAAGACAAATTCTGGCTTAGAATCACTAACTACCACTGGTTTGTCGATGTGCAGGTGTTTATTGAGTTATTAAGTGCATACAAGATTCATTCAACACATGAAGATCATCATACATTCAAGATACAGAAGCACAAGCAAAGATCTAACCCTTTTATTATAAGCAATGTAGGATCAATACAATAGATGGCCGATTTGGCATAAACCTCAGATAGTCGTACAAACAACAGATATGAGTTGTTACAAAATGCTCCAGTCAATACAAAAGAAGCCTCTAAAGGCTGGATAAGTAATGAATACCAGTACCAAGCATATCTGACTGTCAAACCTTCCAACTAGAGAGTGCCATGCTCCAAGTGGGGACTGAAGCCCTCAATAATTCGGCCCTGATGGAAGAATGCTCCAAATGATCCCAAACTCGATCAAGTAATAGATCAGGGCAGTGGGATCCTCCTCCTGAAGTTTCAAACCCAACATCCAATGCAAACCTCTCCAACTGTGGAATCTTCTAAGGGAGTTGCACCCTCCTGAATAGCTCAATCGAACCCTCCTCAATGGTATGGTGCGCCCTTGCTAGAAATTCCCCAACAGTACGGCCCTGCTATCTTCTGAAGCTCTAGAAGGATATATGCTGAGAGTAGAATGGTGTGGAATATTTCATCCCCGAGACCAAGCTGTGGAACAAGGTGAGTGGATATTTCACCACTGAGTTGCTCACAAGGGTTTGTACAGCAAACCCCCAAACTGAATGCTCAAGAGCACTAACAAGAAATGTACCAAAATCAGAATGCCTAATAGTGCCCAATAGGTGCGCCCTAGCCTCTTACTTATACTTTTCCTTCTAATCCTCTGTTGAGTTAAGTTAACTCCCAGGGTTAACTTCTATGCTTTTGTTGAGTTATCTTTCCCTCCTTTTATCCTTTCCCTTTCTCAAGTCAACTTAAAAATATAACTTTAATCTAGTTGACCTCCCCCCTCAGTGTGAGACGATGACCTAGTGGGGGTCCCCAGGCCACTAAATCTCCTCATCACCTCCCTAAGAGGTGGGGGACATTACAGTTTAGAACTATGTAGAAGAAAAATCTGGTAGTCATAGCTACAAAATATCAACTTATTGCGGGACACTTATATAACATGGGAAAAGATAACATTTTGAGAAGGTGTGTATTAGAGAATGAAAGGCCTAGAATTTTGGCAGAGTCTCATGAAGGTATAGATGGAGGAAACTATGCAGGAAAATATACCATGCAAAAGGTATTGTGCGCATGATTATGGTGGCCAACAATCAATAGAGATGCCAAGGAATATTTCCAGAAATGTGATGTCTGTCAGAGGGTTGGAAAAACCAGTAGAAAGGATGAAATGCCTCTAAGACCACAAGTAACTTTTAAGGTATTTGAAAAATGGGAAATAGACTTTATTGGACCAATCCATCCAGCAAAAAAATGGTCAGAAGCTATATATATCATTACTGCGACTGGATACTTAACAAGAAGGGCAAAAGCAACACCAGTAAAAGATTGCAGCATAGAAATAACAACACACTTCTTGTTTGAGAAAGTGATCACCATATTTGGATGTCCAAGGATTTTGATGAGTGACCAAGGCACTCACTTTATCAGCAATACCATTAGGGCTATGACTGAGGTGTTTGAATTTTATCACCAGAATATTACACCATACCATCCTTAGGAAAATGGAACAGTAGAAGCCTTCAATAAGATCTTGGAAAATGCTCTGACAAAGATCTACAATGTCAATAGGGATGATTGGCACTTGAAAATGCCAGGAGTACTATGGGTATACATGATCACATGTAACAAGCTGGCAGGACATACACCATTAAGATTAGTGTATGGGCAGGATGTAGTGGTGCCCTTAGAATTTTAGGTACCTAGTCTGCACATAGTAGCAATTACCAACATGACAGAAAGAGGCACAGTATAGGAAAGGTTAAATCAACTAATGGAAATGGAAAAGGACAACATTTTGGCAGGATTTCACCAGGAAGTACATAAAGAAAGAGACAAATCCTGGCATGACAAATATAAGAAGAGTTTTAAGGAGAGAGACCTAGTCCTACTATATGATAGTACATTTTTTCAACATCCTCGTGAATTTAGAATGCACTGGCTAGGGACATATGAAGTAAAGAATGTCACATATGAGGGATCTGTGTAGATAAAAGACTTGGGAGGAACATAATTGAAAGTAATGATCAACGTGATTTGACAGAATCTCTATAGGGAAATTCGACCTCCTAACCCCCAAAAGTCACAACACAGTGAGAAAAGCATGTATATAGTGTACTATAGAAGATATTAGGACAGAAAAATGATAAAAATAAATAAAAAGGAGAAAAAGAAGAAAAAAGAAATACAAAAATAGAAAATCGGAGAAAAACACAAAAATACATAGAAGTTGGTTGAACCATAAGAAACTGTAGAAAAACATTGCACGCAATATTTACCATGACAAACATCAGACGATAATGCGCAGGAAAAATTACACTCGGTGCAAATGGACGCGAAAAGTCAAAATAAATAAGAGCGAGTCTATAAAAGGTGGAAAGCACATGTTTATTCAACATTTATTGATTTTTTAGCATAGAGAGAGAAACAGAGTGCATTCCCTAGCTACCATTTTATGCAGAAGAAAGAAAGTTCTTGAATTTGAGAGAAGAATGACCCCACCAAAGTTTGGTGTACTAGACTAGTACGTCTAAGTTACTCAATAGGGCCAAAGGTGTAAGGAAAGAATGCCACAACCTGAGAACATGGTCGAGCTGGAGGATGTTACTACCTTAGACACACAATCAATCAAACAGTGCAATAAGGTGAAATAGGGCAGATCTCCACGAACCATAATGGTATTATGAACCCTAACCCTAAGATGCCTGCAAAGCCTGAAAAAAAGTGAGACCGTGACAATCCCATGAACACAAGGAATTGTTGGTCGAATATATCACTGACTAGCTGGAGTCCAAAAGGGATGAAGAGGACACAGATGCAATAGAGGTAGTCCCATCTATTGAAGGATAGAAAAGAAAGGTTCTATACGCCATGGAGGTTACACTCCCATATCTCCCAGATGTAGTGATTATTGTGGAGGATATGTTGGGGAAGGTACCAAAACTAAGGTACGTAGACCATGATGTGCGCGATGCTGCCAAATTCCCATATTTGGCCAAGGACACTTATTTAATAAAAATAGGGGAATTTGGACCCCTCTATAAACCCATACTGGAGCTCGAGCAGTGGATAATGAGGCTCTATAACTCAGGCATCATGAACCTACTAGATATACCACATTTCAGGTGTTGTAAGAATGTTAGACTCTACATGAAAAAACTAGTCACTCATGTACACGAAGGCATCCTTTTGATGCACATACTGATATAGATAGATATGGAACTGATTTCCAAGATCACAAAGCTCCCCACATTTGGGGTGCAACCATAAAAATACTTGGATAAAAAGGTGCGCAAGAAATAAATCGTAGAAATGGTTAAAGAACAGTTCGACACCACTTGGGGCAATAGGGGAATTTTCATCAAGGATATCAATGATAATGCGACAAGGTTCTCTAGCAATCTTATGGCTTGAAAAATTTTGAGCAAATGTCACAAAGAGGAAGTTCCATCAAGTGTTATTGCAGTAGTTGTGTAGTGCACGAAGGGGGTCATGTTCAGTTGGGCACCATACATGTTGAACCGATGTTTAATAGATTATAGAGACATGTAAGACAATGGAAATGAGTTCCATTACTCTTGGATGATCATTCTTATCTCTTTGGAAGGGTGACAGGAGCCAAATTTATTAGCTTTCCTAGATAGGAAAGGGAAATTTTATGCAACAAGATATGAGTCCCTGTGGTAGGCCAAGGAAAACAAAATGCAATAGGAAAAAAGACACCATTTTTTGCAATGTTGCTAGAAGAGATACAACAACACACAGTGAATGTGTGGTGCATACCTATGGAGGTAGTCCATGAGACATAAAGGATAACCAATTTCAAGGTGTCCAAACATCACATGTGGATCCAAGAAGCAAGGGATCTAAGGAAGGCATGGATAGAGATACAGTATTGTGTAACCAAAGAGGAAGTGGGCTAGATAATTAAATATTGTCCTACACAGTGGCATCAAACAGTAGAAAGATCAACAACAAGGATAGTCATAGGTAAATCTTCTGGGCCTAAGGACAAGGTTGAAGTAGACTCTTGAGCAAGAACAAGTAGATCGACCAGTAATACTAGAACGATGACTGTTAGTCTCTAATTTTGACCATATTTTTCCCTATATCATGTCAGATATACCCCCATTTGATAACCAGTATCATTCCCTTCTGGCCTCACCTTGATACATTTTACATCATTTTCCCCTAAATGGAGCTATTCAAGGTATTCATATGATTCAAGTTATTTTTAATGTATTTTGATACTTTAAACTAATATTGATACTAACATGACATGAGTTAGGTACTTGTTTCCTTGAAACAGATTTATCAGTACCAGGTACCGGCTTGCACTTAGTGGAGATGTCAAAGACTTGCATGACATTGCCAGATTGGAATGACAGTCTGATTCATATGATTGATGGTGTCATAGCTCAATGAGATGACTCAGAGTGAAATTATAGATTTGTTTGTTATGATGCTTTATGATTCACGCTTCTTGACACTACGTGTCATGAAGCTGTGAAATTAGTTTTAACTAACTATGAGTCATTTTCGGATCTAAGATTCATTTAGTTAAATGCACCAATGTTCAAGACTATTTTTGGGAGGATCTATATAAACTCAAATCGCTCTCAAGAAATGTGGGTTATGATATATTATGTTATGCGATTTTTGATAATACAATTGCTATGCATTATATAATTTTCTGTTAAATGATCTGAGTTTATTTACGAATTAGAGGTATGAAATAGTTATGCATGGAATAATTTGAGTAGCTCTAGTTTCATTTAGGGCGATTGCACCTCTTGGTTGGGCCCACCAATAGGTTCAATTTTCTTTCTCTTTTCCACAATATAGTTAGTTTGTTTCTAGTTCTAGAATCTGCGTGTGAGTTAGTTTTTAACTTGAAGTTACTCTGCTAAATTCTGGCTTAGTCATTTTTCTTTTAGTTCATTCTCAGTTTGATATTATCTTGTAGATCATTGAATGTTGGAATGATTTATTTTCCATTGTAGAATTTGAGGAATGAACCATGTGCCGATTAATCTTTCTCTTAGATTAGTCTAGATTTGCTATGTTTTCCAGTTTCTAGTTTGATCATGATTTGAAGATAATTTGAGCTTAGACTTACTCTATTTTGTTAGGGTAGCTAGCTTGTGGTCTGGTTAAAGGAAGATTCCAGTACTTGTAGGGTAAAATAGGACATTTATTAGTTTCACCTTTGTTATATTTATAACTGCTTGATATTTAGATTAAATAAGAGGTTTTTAAAATGTTCTCTCTTTTATGGTTCAGATAGATATTTTGATTACTAGATGTTTAAGTTAATGGTAGATAGACTTGGGTGATTTCTTTAGATTAGGAATAGAAATACATTTGATTAACTCAGAATTGTTTCCATTTGATTAATTAGACAAGATATGATTAGTTTTAAGATAATCATTAGGATTCAGTTTATAAGAGTAAGTTTATGTTTTCTTCTCGGAATAACCTTTAGTTGGAAGTTAGAATCTTACTAGCACATATAGTGTAGCAGCTCTAAGTTCACTTACCCTGGTTTGACAATTTAGCGTTTTCAGGTAATTAAAATCTTTAATACAACAGCCTGACATTTTTGGTGTCATTGCCGGGGAGCTGTTTAGAAGGTAAGTTAGATAATTGATTTGGTTATTTTCTTAAATATATTTGGTTTGGTGTGGTATGTTTAGCAGGTTGACGAAAGAGGAGTTGTGAGATGAAGGGTGAGAACCGACACATCTGTTATCACAGGTTCCTCTGAAACCCAATCTTAGTTTTTCTTTTATCTAGTATGTTTTCATGAGAAATAGAGATCATAGAGGTAGATTTAGGGGAAACTCAAAACAACAAAAAGAAGAAACCTCCACCCAAAAAGAAATAGAAACTGAGACTGGAACTCTGGCTAAGGAAACCATAGAGAAAAACATAGAACCAGGAAACACCACATACCAACAGATTCAAATTTATGGTGATCCAAACTTGGTTGACACAGTTAATCCAGAAGAAGTGCAAGCTATTTTCAAGAACCCTGACACTATAGTTTCACAAATAACAACTATAACTGTTGAATCAAAGGTAATAGGCTCCTCAAAAGAACCAATAGGAGATAGTAATTATGTCAAAAAGAATCCAGAGAGGTGGGATTTCACACCCTCACCAAAGAAAGATCAAATCACATATACAATTTTTGGTAATCCTTTTAACATGGCAGAAAGAGGGAGAGAATTGGATAGAAGAGAGAGAGGAGAAATTCATGTTGAAAATGAAGAAGAAGAACAAGTAGAGACTGAAATAAGACCATAAACCACCTTTGGGTTTCCAATTTTGGATTT
Organism: Picea engelmannii; assembly: GCA_009831015.1. Taxonomy (NCBI): domain Eukaryota; kingdom Viridiplantae; phylum Streptophyta; class Pinopsida; order Pinales; family Pinaceae; genus Picea; species Picea engelmannii. The sequence continues at coordinate 1,278,867 of ML776890.1, read as the reverse complement.
GGTCCAAAATGTCAATATGAAAAATATCCCACCTTCGGCACTACCAACCTTTTATGGGAAAAGTAGTGAAGACCCAGATGTCTTTCTTTTTGAGTTTGATATCCTGTGCAAGAGTTATAATTATCTCTAGGATGCACATAAGATGAAATTGTTTCCTGCTACCCTAAAAGATTTTGCATTACATTGGTTCATGAGTTTAGGAGAGTACAACATTAGATCTTGGGAAGATATGAAGACAAAATTTTTAAAGAAGTACCAAGGCTATTGTAGACCCAAGGATTCTTGAAATTATATTTTTAAAATGAAACAACAAGATGAAGAGAGCCTTAAAGATTTCTTAGAAAGATTTACATATACTCTTCAAAAATCCAAATATAATGATCTCCAAGATGAAGCAATCAAGACTCTTTTCTTAAAAGGGGTTTCATATGAATACATTGACACTCTCAGCTTAATGGCTTCATGAGACATTTATCAGAAAGACTTTGAAGCACTCAGTGAACTATGTAAAACTTACTCGAGAAGTGGGCGGAAAACGGCAAAAAGTGTGAGAGAACCTGTCAAAAAAAACATCAAAGTACCCACATCTGGTGGAGTTACTAGAATTGAACTAGGAAACCTCCTGGAAAATTTTAAAACAGACATTTTAGGAATGATCGTCTCTCAATTAGACATTATGAATATTAATAAAAATCAGGAAGAGGAAAACCCTATATTAAGCATATTCTGCCCAAAATGTAGAAAAAGGCATCCTTTACGAGAGTGTCCTTTGGACAATGTTTCTGTATGTGCAATTTGTACTGAAAATCATAAAACAAAAGATTGTCCATCCTTACCAGGATTGCAAGCTATATTCAAGGGAGGGGAAGCTCCAGGGACTCCATATGCACCTAAGAGGCCCTGGCAACCTAGGAACTCGAATATGTATCAAGAACCATCCCCACAACCTTCCGGCTATTATCCACCATTCTCTCAACAACAACAACATCCATGGAACTAGCCAAATTGGCCTCCGTAAAATGTCCCTACTCAACCTTGGTATCAGGGATGGAGAGAACATAATTATGGAAATAACAAACAACAACATGTGGTACCAATTCCCCAGAATCCATGTACGTAATACCCTCCAAAAATTCATCCGCTATTGCTGGGATTTACTCCACCTCCTTTACCACCGATTCAACAAACTCCTCAGTAGCCTCAGAATCCACCTCATCCCACCATATTACCTTCTCAACCCATTCCAAATCCTAATAACATACCACCTCTACCACTCCATAGTGTTGATTTTCAAAACTTCCCAGCTTACACCATAAACCCCATTTCCATACAAGAAATAGAATTGAGATCTGGGAAAACTTTAAATAAAACTCAGCCTGTAACAAGAACAACACCAAAGGTAATTATCCAAGAACATGAAGAAGAACCTATAGATGATTTATCAAACAGGGTATATTTGAAAGATGTCATCATTCCAAAGAATAAAGTATTTGAATCACAACATAACATACAAACTCAGGTTCCTCGAACACCTCCTTTTCCTGAGAGGTTGCTCATTGAAAAACCAATTGCTAAATCTGAGTTTTACATCATGAATGAACTAAAAAATGACTGTGTTAAGATTCCATTGTTACAAGCAATCAGAGATGTTCCAATCTACGCCAAAACCATTAAAGAAATTTGAATTAATAAACTAGGTCAGAAACAGAAAGATCCACCCACGATACACCTAGTAGGCCAATCATCGAATTGTATTTCTGAAGCTCCTAAGATTGTGAAGTATGCCAACCCCGGGAACCCAATAGTATCAGTTACTATCAACAATGTTTCTATTGGTAATACTTTAGTCAACTTGGGTGTAGCCATTAATATAATGACCATCAATATAGTTGAACTGTTACAACTAAGTCAATTCCTTTGCCCTACCCCTACAGTTCTTGAACTTGCTGATAGAACAACTATAAAACCTGTTGGGGTCCTCGATGACATTCTTGTTACATTATCTTTGTGGTAATATCCTATCGACTTCATGATTATTCATTCAAAGGATCCCATGAAAGGTCATCCAATCATTTTAGGGAGACCTTGGTTAGCTACGGCCAATGCTTTCATAGGATGTCGTGGTGGGGATATGTTCATTTCAAATGGCATTTCTTCACAGAAGCTTACTCTTTTTCCGCTTGCTCAACCGGTTACAGAAGAATTGTGGTGGCTAAAGTGTCCATATTACGAGAATGATGAGTAAGAGCCTTTATTCTCTGTTGATGAATTTCACGCGTTACAAGAACCAACAGAGGATGATATTTTAAGCCAATTTCTTTCTGTGACAGAAAATGTCAAATTTCCACAAACATATTTTCAATACGATCAAATTTTAGAGAGGAATTTCAAGAACAAAGTGAATCATTTTTCTCATTTTCACCATCTATGGTTTTCATCATTGATGAGCATCCACGGTCATATACCATTCCAGTAGAACTTAGCCTAGGCAAATGTCTATACATCAATTCTGAATTAAGTCTCAACCAACAAGAGTAGTTAACAAATATTTTGAAAGAATAGTCAGGGGCATTTGCATGGGAATACATTGATATGAGAGGAGTGCATCCTGACACCTATATTCACAACATATATATCCAACCAGAGATAACACCAATAAGACAACCAAAAAGGCATATGAATCCAATCCTAAAAGATTTTGTGAAAGAAGAGTTACAGAAATTATTAAACGTAGGATTCATTTATCTAATTTCTAACAGCAAGTGGGTTTCACCCCTTGTTGTGGTACCTAAGAAAATGACAGGGAAATGGAGAATGTGTGTAAACTTTAGGGAGTTGAATAAGGAAACCCTAAAGGACTACTTTCCCTTGCCTTTTATAGATCAGGTTTTGGATACCTTGGCTGGAAAAAGATACTTTTCCTTTCTTGATGGATATAGTGGATACAATCAGATTCAAATTGCTCATGAAGACCAAGACAAAACAACATTCACGTGTCCTTGGGGCACTTATGCTTATAAAGTGCTACCTTTTGGACTATGCAATGCTCCTGCTACATTTTATAGAGCAGTCCTTGGGATTTTTGCTGACTTAATTCATGATTGTGTGGAAGTATGGTAATACCTTTGAAGAAGCCATAAGTAATCTTGAGAAAGTCTTGATTCACTGCCATGAATCAAATTTATCCCTTAGTCACAAAAAATGTAAAATGCTATTAACTGAGGGAATAATGTTGGGTCATCATTTGTCTGCAGAAGGAATTAAAGTTGATCCAGCTAAAATTGAAGTAATAGTTAATATTTCCTCTCTGAAAACCCAAAAAGATGTGCGAAGTGTTTTGGGACATGCTGGATATTATCATCGATTTATTGAAAACTTTACAAAGATAGCCATCCCCATGTTTAAACTGTTAGCAAAGGATGTAGAATTTTGTTGGGATAACAATTGTCAAAATGCTTTTGAAAATTTGAAAGCAAAATTGTCCATGGCACCTATTCTAAGAGGACCAAATTGGTCTCTTCCTTTCCATATTTCAACTGATGCCTCAGACACTGCTTTAGGAGGAGTGCTTGGACAAAAAGAAAACCAGCAAAACTATGCAATTTACTTTACCAGCAAAATCCTTACTCCTCCTGAATTGAACTACACTGTAACAGAGAAGGAATTTTTAGCTGTAGTTCATGCCATTAACAAATTTCATCATTACATCACTGGGTATGAGGTTTTTGTACATACTAACCATTCTTCTATTAGATTTTTGATGAACAAACCAGTTACTACTGGAAGAATCACACAATGGATTTTTCTACTTCAAGAATTTAACATCACTATATTTGATCGGCCAAGAAAAGAAAATGTAGTTGAGGATTTTCTCTCTCGTATCCCTCAAGATAGTATTGAAATTCTAGTGAATGATAATTTCCCTGATGAAAATCTATTTGCAGTAGCTGTTAAGACCCCTTGGTTTGCAGATACGGAAAATTACTTAACTACAGGGAGACTGCCAGCTCATTTGTCATCACCACAAAAGAAAAGAATTATCCAGCAAAGTGCTTATTACTCTTGGGTAGGAAGTAATCTTTTTTATACAAGTCCTTATATGATCATTAGGATATGTGTTCAAGAATATGAGATTCCCGATATCCTTCAGGCCTGTCATGACGGGCCATGTGGAGGACACTTCTCTGATAAGAGAACAACATATAAAGTCTTACAATCAGGATATTATTGACCGACACTGTTTAAAGATGCAACAAAATATGTAAGAAGCTACGATAGTTGTAAGAGGATGGGAAGAGCTACCATAGCATACGAGATTCCCTTACAACCACAGGTTGTGATTGAACCATTTGATAAATGGGAACTTGATTTTGTAGGACCAATTTCCCCAATGTCGAGGAAGAAGAAGTACATCTTGTTTTGTACAGATTTTGTGACCAAGTGGGTAGAGGCAAAATCCTTATATCAAGCAACTGAGAAATCAGTGGTTGAATTTATTTATGAAGATATCTTTACCTTCTTTGGTGTTCCACAAGAGATTGTTACTGATCAAGGTGCTCAATTCACTTCTAATCTAATGAAGGAATTCATAGATAAATTTGGGATAAAACACTGTAAGTCTTCCCCATACCATCCACAAGCCAATGGGCAAGTGGAATCCACAAATAAACTTCTAGAAGCTATCCTGACCAAAAAAATACTTTTACATCATAAATATTGGGCGGATAGACTTCCAGAGGCTTTATGGGCATACTGGACTACGTGGAGAAATACCACTGGTCATACCCCTTATGAATTGGTATATGGCAAGAAAATTCTCCTTCCCATAGAATTTCATATTCATACATTCCGCATAGCAGTAGAATTGGGTTTGAATTTGGATGACGCACATAAACAAAGAGTTATGCGATTAAATGAATTGGGAGAAATCACACAAGATGCTCTTCAAAGAACTATCCTCATACAAAATCAACGTAGCAAATGGCATGATAAATACATTAAGAAGAAGCATTTTCAACCAGGGGATTGGGCATTGCTATTTGATTCCAAATATAAAAATTTCAAAGGAAAACTTATGACAATATGGTCGGGACCTTATGAAGTGGAAACTGTTTTTGATAATGGATCTGTTAGAATCAAGACCATAGATGACTCTCAAAATTCCTTTGTAGTAAATGGACATCGATTAAAAGTGTATAACAAACCTTTTCCAGAGATGATTTTCTACAGGAAATTTCTAAACAACCAGAAATAAAGATAGTAGGAGAAGAGTCTTCTCCTCCTGCTAATCCTTGATCTTTTTGGTTATTTCAAAATTTTGTAAATAATAAATCTTTTATGAACAAAAAAAAAAAAAACATTTTGGATATGTTGACATATTGTTTTCAGTTTTATAGGATTTTTGAAGCAAGTACAGAATTGAATTCCATCACTTTTTCGCAACAGGTAAGAAGGTAAGATCATTTTATTTATTTTTTGAAATTTTCTTATCAATATATACTGGCTTGTTTTGAAATTAATAAATTTGAGCTTGTTTTCTCCCTTTGAATTGCTCATTAAAGTATGAAAGGGGTGTTTACCAGGGATAGGATTATTCTTTACTAGGCCTGATAGATTATGATGGGAAAGAAAACCCCCTAGAGTTTTCTTTTAGCATTTTATCAGACTCTCAAAACATGAGAAAGCAATGAGCATATACTAACTTGGGCTCATAAAATCCATAAGTGAGTGATTACTGTCCCAAAAAATCATTTTCTGCAAAATTTATATCTGCACTCACATTGGATGATGTGGGATACATTAAGGTCCACCTTCCGACAAGTCTCACTCCATCGACATCAACACCTTATCTGGAGTAGAGATTAGAGACTATTTAGTACCCTAGGATCTACATGCCTCAATGGAAAATTTCCTTGCTAACAACCATGGGAATACATCAATGTCTCTTGGTTGAGAGATCCTACAAGTGACTCGACACCAAGACATTTATTCGTACCTGTTAGGATGTACTATAGGTACCTTGAGGCCCATTGACATCAATGGTGGGTCATCTTGCATTGGTTAACGACATTCATTAATGGTCGATAATCCAATGATTTCTTTTGTGTTCGACTCCAGAACATTTATTCACACAAATAAGAATTGTACCTTGGGTTAAAGATTTGAAGTTGTTGCAGAAGACATAATTTTGATTGATTCCTTCCAAGAATAAATAGGAGACAGGTTCAGGGATAGCCATTAGATAATTTGTTTCATAAACAAGAAATTCTTTTTCTCAGCAAGTTATTATTGGTTCAAGTTTCTATGCAGATCTCGGTTTATTTAATCAGCACCAGCCAGTACCAGACAGAATTAATCAGTCACAGTGGTTATCAGCAGTACATAATCTAGTTACAACTCTAGCACTCACTAGATTCAAAATTAGTTTCAAAATCTCTATAGTAAGAAAATACAACATAATAGGGAGTAAGTATTTGAGCTCAGGTAAGCATAGTTTCATGTTAGTTTAATTTATTAAATTACATATTAATAACTTGAACTATGATTGCCACGATACTCCATGACATTTCATCATTCCTATACTCTGTACATAAAAGGCTGAGTTCAACTCTTCTTGACATTTCGTATCATGAAGAATGAATTGTAGTATAATGGTTGAATTTGACATGACTCATATGAAATGATATTTTGAAAAGGTGTATGACCATCATCATTCCTTCACATGCTACTGATCCTCGCGACACTTAAAATGTCCTTCCATAATTCCTTTCATGACCTATTTCACACATTATAATCTATTTCTCTGTTACCCTCGTTTAATTCCTTTGCTCATCTTTGAACCTTTCCTGTAATACTGAGTAGCATCATGGTGGCGAATCATCATGAACCGGAGAATTATGGCGATTTGGAGGCTCTTCCTGAGTATGAAGCCACCAAACACATTTTTCAAAAAGCTAGATGGGAGTTTTTCTTCAAGAAATTTGACGGGTATGATGATAGAATTACACTTCAATTCGCTCTACACTTTCATGGTGGACTAGCTAAAGTGGGCGAGCTAGAATTCAAAGTCACAGAGAAGTTCATTTCTGAAGCAATTCAGTTATCCATTACTGGTCAGAAATTCGCAGCTCCTGCAACCCCAGTATCGAAAATTACAATGGTCAGAAGGCACATCAAGGTCGTGGTTGGAACCGAAATGGGCTCAGTTTCTATCCATACTTCAATGCTACCTCACTTGTGAAGGTCGATACACGATCGTGTTTCCCTATCATTCTCGACTCCTACTACATTTCAAAGGTAACCATTTGGTGAACATCCCTTATTTTTTGTTGAAGAGTTTGAAGAAAATGGTAGAACAAGTTCACAAAGCAAAAGATTTTAGAGGTAGTCTGTTTCATTTTGGTCTTGTCAAAATTTTGGTTAAGTTTGCGTTATCCCACAAACATGAATCTTGAGATATGTTTGTTGTAAGAACCCTAGCCTCTGACAAATCTAAAGATCAAAATATTGAGTCCATTGCTCCACAGAAGAAGTTGACTTCTAAGAAAAAGGTTGTTAAAACCCTATCCAAAATCTGTGATGACCCTGAGAATACACCAGATTGCACAATTGAGGCTAGTGATGATAATCCTGGCACTGAAAATTCATTTGATGTCCATGGTTCGGATGGTGTGGAAACTAGCCGTGAAAAACACTATCCCTATAGATGTAAATGTTGAAACTCCGGTTTCTTCTCCAACTACCAAAAATATTATTAATGTGGAACAACTTGAGGAGTTAATCGACAAACCTAGAAGAAATCCTAAACGTAAATGCACACTTTCAGATATGGATAACTTCGTGCCTAGTTATCCATTACAGGAAAGATTGAAAAGTATGAATGATCATGAGGAGGCTCCAGAGTCTTCCAAGATTACATGGACTCTCTCTCAATTGATTATAAAAGTCCGTAAATTCAATCAGCAAGATAATGTGCCCAAAGAAATTGAGCAGGACAAGCCAATTAAAATACCATTAGATATCCATGTTCAAGTATATGATGATTTTTCTCATGAATCCAGTCCAGTCGACACCCCTGTTCAAGTATATGATGAGTTCACTCATGAATCAAGTCCATTCAACACCCCTGTTCAAAGACCAAATGATTTCACTCATGAGTCCAGCCCTCAAACACAACAAGGTCGTGGTAAGACATTCAAATCTTACTGTGAAATCTCTTCCAGTAGATCTTTGTGACCAATGGTTGTCAGATTAGAAAACAAGAATCACAGGTTAAAAGAGAAGTTACATGAATATGCCATACTGGATCGGCATATCAAAACAAAAAATGAACTTATGAAACTCAGGCAAGCTCACTTCTCATCAAAGATTGAACGATTAAAACGAAAAAATAGAGGTCTTTTTCAGAAGAATAGGAGATTATAGAAGATTGCCAGGAATCACATCACCATTAATCGGGTTCTTAAGAAGGAAATTGGAAACATAAAGAAACATGAGAAATTGCAAATGTTGGTTGCAGTTGCTGCAACACTCTGATGAATCTTAGTTTTTGACTTTTTTGTTGCCTGAGGACAGGCACAGACTTCAGCTTGGGGGAATGTTAGTCTCCAATTTCGACCATATTTTTGCCTATATCATGTTAGATATACCCCCATTTCATATCTAGTATCGTTCCCTTCTGGCCTTACCTTGATACATTTTACATCATTTTTCCCTAAATGCAGCTATTAAAGATATTCATATGATTCAAGTTATTTTTAATGTATTTTGATACTTTAAACTAATATTGATACTAACGTGAAATGAGTTAGGTACTTGTTTCCTTGAAACAGATTTATCAGTACTAGGTATCGGCTTACACTTAGTGGAGATGTCAAAGACTTGCATGACATTGCCAGATTGGAATGACAGTCCGATTCATATGATTGATTGAGTCATAGCTCAATGAGATGACTCAGATCGAAATTATAGAACTGTTTGTTATGATGCTTTATGATTCATGCTTCTTGACACTACGTGTCATGAAGCTGTGAAATTAGTTTTAACTAACTATGAGTCATTTTCAGATATAAGATTCATTTATTTAAATGCACCAATGTTCAAGACTATTTTGGAGAGGATCTATATAAACTCAGATCGCTCTCAAGAAACGTGGGTTATGATATATTATGTTATTGATTTCTGATAATACAATTGCTGTGCGTTATATCATTTTCTGTTAAATGATCTGAGTTTATTTACAAATTATGGACTGTGAGGTATGAGACAGTTATGCATGGAATAATTTGAGTAGCTCTGGTTTCATTTTAGGGTGATTGCACCTCTTGGTTGGGCCCACCAACAGGTTCAATTCGCTTTCTCTTTTCCACGGTATAGTTAGTTTATTTCTAGTTCTAGAATCTGTGTGTGAATTAGTTTTTAACTTGAAGTTACTCTGCTAAATTCTGGCTTAGTCATTTTTCGTTTAGTTCATTCTCAGTTTGATATTATCTTGTAGATCGTTGAATGTTGGAATGAGTTATTTTCCATTGTATAATTTGATGAATGAACCAAGGGCCGATTAATCTTTCTCCTAGATTAGTCTAGATTTGCTCTGTTTTCCAGTTTCTAGTTTGATCATGATTTGAAGATAATTTGAGTTTAGACTTACTCTGTTTTGTTAGGGTAGCTAGCTTATGGTCTGGTTAAAGGAAGCTTCCAATACTTGTAGGGTAAAATAGGACATTTATTAGTTTCACCTTTGTTAGATTTAGAACTGCTTGATATTTAGATTAAATAAGAGGTTTTTAAAATGTTCTCTCTTTTATGGTTTAGATAGATATTTTGATGACTAGATGTTTAAGTTAATGGTAGATAGCCTTGGGTGATTTATTTAGATTAGGAACAGAAATACATTTGATTAACTCAGAATTGTTTCCATTTGATTAATTAGACAATATATGATTAGTTTTAAGATAATAATTAGGATTTAGTTTATAGGAGTAAGTTTATATTTTCTTCTCAGAATAACCTTTAGGTAGAAGTTAGAATCTTACCAGCACATATAGTGTAGCAGCTCTAAGTTCACTTACCCTGGTTTGACAATTTAGTGTTTTCAAGTAATTAAAATCTTTAATACAACAGCCTGACAATGATAGCACAAAATCATCCAATCGAGAGCACCACAGTACCAACATGATCAAGGAGAACAACAACAACATCAAGGAAATGAAGCGATCCATAGACCAGAAAGAAGGATACTTCATAGGCTGACAAAGAAATAAACCAGGGTAAAACAAGTGGGGCACAACCCTCATAGACAGTCGGGAATCCCACGTAGGAAAAAGAGGTGCGCAAGAAAAGGAAATATGGCATAGAGTACCCAGTCATCACCCTGACAAAGGATGATGCAAAGCTATTCGTGAACAAGGTCCAAGAGAGATGGGAAGAAGTGGTTTGAATTGCAAAGGTGCAATGGGAAGAGATCATGGCCAAGATTATATAGGTCTGTGATAACATACAAAAACTACGAAACCAAGTAGGATCACAGGCCATTGTGCAACAATAGGAAAATACACAGCAACCACAGGCACAAAAATAAGGAGAGGAGACAATGTAGTTTGTAGTCCAAGGTAGGGAGACATTTACGGTAATGTGTCAAATGATCAAATTGTATTGGGAGACTATGCAAAAACTCCTGGGGGAGGTGGAACAATTGGAAATGGTCATGGCACAAATACCTGCCAAGTCACTATAAAGACTCCAGACTGGTTTCATGCAAGAAGTATAGTCCAGGGCCTGTGTGGATGCCACAAACTTTGAGGTGGGTAGATGAGTCATTGAAATGCTACAAATAACATGTGACCAACTAACCTCAGAGAAAGAGGAGGAGAAAGAACAGATAAACAAATTAGAATAGGGATTAACAACAGTTTATGATTGCATCCCATACAACTCTCAAGCACCACAGAGGAGTGTAGAAGAGAATATCATTTTGATAGCACAAACAATCCATAGATATAAAAAGGAAATTGAGGAGCTCAAGGAAAGTCTCAACCCTGTGACTCCTCCCGAGGTCCAGGAACAGAGAGAACAACAATCTACACTCAGATCGCTGATATGGAGAAAGAAGTTAGGGAAATAGAGGAGTTGTTTGACATAACATCGTAGGCATGGACTATCCTCGAGGAAGAAAAAAAGGTCCAATAGTGGGACCAGGGATAGGGAAAAGTAAGGACTTCCATACAAGAGCTCAAGAAATGACAGAAAGCAATGAGCATCACGAGGCTCTTAGAAGGAACTTGAGAAATGAAGACTCTACAGACAGAGTTGAAAGAAATGCAGACGTAGAAGCAAGAAAGACAAGTTGAATTGGAACCCCTCGAAGAAAAAGCAGCATAGATGATTGTGCAGTTGGAGAAATAGAGGACAAGTAGAGCACATGCAGAAGTAGAGAGCACAAAATTAATGAAGGAGGAGATAATAGCCTAAACAATAGAGGTGTTAACAAACAAAGCTATGTAGATGAGATAAAAAGGAAAGGAACTACCATAAAAGTTCTACAGTTTGGACAGGGCAGTGCAGGGACTGTGCACCATTTGAGTGGCTCGGGACAAGCCACATATCAGTGTTGGGGGCCTTTTGGATGCATGCCTATCTTGAGAAGGAAGGTTATTTTTGGCACATGCATAATTTTGGAGAAGAAGGTTTATTTTGGGAAAGACCTAATTTTGGAAAGAAGACCTAATTTTGGAGCATGCACAATTGATGGTAAAAAAGAAACATGCATAAAAAAAGGAAAAGCAACATGCAAGTGGAAAAAAATGTGGTGTGCAGGCAGGAAAACCTAACCATTATAGGGTTAGGGTTTTTGATAAATATTGTAATGGCTATAAGCCTAAAAAATAGTATAAATAAGAACCTAGGAAGTCTAGGTTAGGGGTTTAGTTGTAGTTTAGTCAGCTAGTTGATTTTTGGGAGAAAGTGATCAGTTCAATAGTTGTTATGATGGTAATAAGGTGATAGGAGAGTCAAGTAAGCCATATTTTGAGGTTTAGGTCATAAGCTGAGGAGCCTGGTCTACTCTAGTCTACCTCACAGAGGTTCTTGAACCTCTTCATCATTGTATGATGGAATATGTAATGCGCGCAACGCCATATTTTGCAGCAGACTAAATAAAAGAGTAGAGAAGTGAAATCTTTGTGGACATATCCCAGGAGGGGGTGAACCACAATAAAACATGTTTTATATGTGATGTTTCTTGCATGTTTACTTTATGTGAATGATTAGTTATGAATGAATGGTTAAGCTAGATATATTATAATGCATGCATGGATTAAGCAAGGAATGAACCCTAGAAATACTTCAATGACTAACAAGATGAATGCATGAAGAAGATAAAATAAAACCCCATAACCCCACTAATTCCTAGACTTCAAGCACTTGAGCATTGCAGTCACCCATAAAGCTATCTCGGGTGAGACTGTGCAGTGCACTCTGTGCACTGTGTTGCCTTCTAGTTTACTAGAAGGGTCGATAGTTTTAGAGGGTTTTCTTGGAAACCTGTTGAGATATGAACATGGGTCAACCCTAGAAGAGAAAGAGAAATAATAAACCAACATAAGGAAAGGTTGAGAGAATATCTGAACCACACGCCAAAATAGGAGACTCAGTTGGAGATAATCTCTCTCACAACCGGCTAGCAAAAAACACCCTAAATAATAGACTCAAACAACTCACATATAGGATAATATATACATTGAAATAAACAATACATTATCAAACCACATTATGAATAATTCCACATTAACAAGAAGACAAGTAGGAGTTAATTACTCCAAAAAACTTTGGATCTATCATGCACTGAGAGGGATCAACAAACCACATTATGAAGATTACCACATTAACAAGAAGACAAGTAAGAGTTCATTACTCCAAAAAAATTCAGATCTATCATGCACAGAGATAGATCAAGTCATTCGAGGTGAAAAGGGATCTATCATGCACCAATAAGGATAAAGTCTTTCAAGGTGAAAATATTTGTACCTTGAGAGATTTTATTCTTCTTGGCCCATGGTAAATCCAGTGTAGCATCCCTATTTTTAATCCATGGTTCATAGATTTATAACGTAAATACGATGTATGGCCTACAAATAAACAAATATGGAGTTATGAGGGACACGTTTCCATAAGAGAGGGGGAGGGTCTAAGGAAAAATTACCCATGTTTATTAATCCCATGCCACTTTTCTAAAAAACATTTTGTATGAACCTTGTATTTTTCTTTTGAGCATTTCAAAGCCTCGGTCACTAGATATGTTTAAAAGGGCTCATGTGAAAGATCACCTCACTTAGTTATTGAGTGCATGGGATTGAGTACAATAAACATTGGGGAATGTGACAGTCAATATGCATAGGTAAAAGAAAATTTTAATGGGTGTTGTAGGTAGTTTTACAAACATTTTTTGGGGATAGCAAGAGTGTAATGTGTGTTGGATCTTGAAGGCAACCATAGTGTTCATGTAAGGAAGTTGATCGGAGCTACAAATAAAATGGAGATGTAGGTTGTTATGCCTCTAGAGTGATATTTCTGTGGAGAAGATTACACAGAGAAAGTGAGTTTGTTGTTGTTAAAATTCATGTTGTAGTAGTAAATTCATAGAGTCCCCAACAAAAGAGATTTCCTAGCAAACCTATTTTGGAGACCTAGAGGGAAGTGGGATATCCTGATAGACTCTGTGGAAGAGAAGGGGATCTCATTCCTTGGGTTGTGTAGGTTGAGGGTAAAGAGAGTTGGTGGATTGGAATGGATGTAGGAAGTATCTTGTTGTTAGTGGAAAATAGACACTCTTAGGAGACACCTTCTCTTGTGGATTCCTAGCCCCAACTGAGGGGCGATTTTTTGTTGAGAATTGGAGTAGCATGTCTATGGCTAGGTGGAAGTTCCATCCTTTGTATCTAATTGAATGCTTTCTTATAGCTGATTGCACATTTTCTTACAAAGATAAGTGTTTTATCTATGTTCTCTATTTTTAATCATATGTTTTAATAGGTGTGCATTATACCCTTTTCTTTTTGTGAATTAATGTTGATGTGCATACTAGATAAAATGCATTAATGTTTTTAAGAATTCTATTAGATGCATGTTAAATCATTCATGCATGGATTTAGTTAATGGGTATCATACAAAATTTCTAATATTAGTAGAGGAACTATCACATTTAGAGTTAAGATGAATCTACACTAGTATATTTAGACTTTCATTGTCTCCTTTTCCATCAAGTAGTGCTTCCATTTATTCACACTTTGTACCAATGCATACAATTCCTTTTCATATGTTGGATACTTAATTACTACTTGAGTAAAAATCTTATAATGATAACATATAGGTTTACCTTGTTTCATCAAGACTGCTCCCATGGCATATCTACTTCCATCGGGTTGTATCTCAAATGGTTGTTGCAAATATGGCAGAGACAAAATTGGTGCAGTGCTTATCTTTTCCTTAAAGGTCTCAAAGGAATTTGTTTTCTTGCCGCCCCATTGAAATAATTGTTTCATACTAGTTAACACATGCAAATAATTGGTTATGAAAGAGAATTTGGTAATGAATTTCCTCCAATACTCTACTACTCCTAAGATGTTCCTAACTTATGTGGCAATATTTGGCTTGGGCCGATTTACAATAACTTCTACCTTTGAGGGGTCTATCTTTAGTTGGAAATTACCTACAAAGAAACCCAAATATAGCAGAGAAGTTTTCCCAAGCTCACATTTAGATATCTTTAGATACAACTTCTCCTTTTTCAAGAGTTCAAAAAATTTCCTGACATGCATTATATGATCTTCCCATGTGCGACTAAAGATCAAAATATCATCTAAGTAGACATTGACAAAATCATCTATAAAATTATTGATCACTTTGTTCATTACCCTCATAAATGTCACAGGGGAATTGAATAAGCCAAATGGCATAACCAACCATTCAAACAACCCCTTGTTTGTCGTAAAATCATTTTTCCATATATCACTTTCTGTAATTTTGATTTGATGGCAACCATTTCTCAAGTATAATTTAGTGAAATAAAAAATATTTCTTTACTGATCCAATGAATCATCAATTCTAGGAAGAGGGTACATGTTCTTTATCTTTATATTGTTCAATGCTCGAAAATGAATTCACATCCTCCATGTACCGTCTCTCTTTGGAACTAATACAACATGAGATCCTAGGAAGAGGATCATACTTGCCTTGCTAGCTCCAAATGAGTAGCTTGTACTGGAACTTCATAAATATTACTAGGGTTAAACATCAATATAGTGTGTCGAAGATATGAATGCATACCACCAATATACTTAATATGAGTTTCACAAGTATATAACAAAATTCCTAAGGATAATGTTTTGTTCTTAAATTCCTATGTATATAATTGAACATTTTTCCCCTTTCTTTGTCTGAGATGTTGTCATTTTACTATTGCATTTTTCACATAATCCAATGGATAAAATTGATTTCTTATTGCAGAAGTAAACCCATGACAAGAAGAAATTACTTTACCCTATTGAACAAGATCATCTTGTGTCTTACTCTTCCACGATATCAAGGTTGTGCCACCGAGTCAAAGAGTACCGAATTTTATTTTTGCAGTGTCATCCACAATCTTCAACACCTTACAATATACCTCTATTTTTTTGATCCAATTTTCCAACCTATCTGCATTCAATTCTCCATCATAAATTGGCAGTTCAAACTTTACATATGATTTCAATAAAGGAAAATAACGATTATGCAAGGAATTATTAGAGGGATTCTTATTATGATAAGAATGTTTACTTGCATGATAAGAAGAAGATGATGATGATTATGAGGGTTTAGAAGGTCCTCCACCTTCACCTTCTCCATCATCTTTTCCTGAAGAATGTCCATCCCCATTCTTATGGAGTCTTCAATATAAATCACATATTATTTCTCGAATTGAGCGAAGTGTAGCCATAATTTCCTCAAATATCATGGGAAGATATTCTCTTTCCTTTCCTTCAGAAACCATGTCTCTCTTATGAAATCTCCTTTGAATATCTAACTTGTAACTTGCAAGATTTCCTTTACCAAGCTTGAATCTGGACCTTGTAAGCATTCACTAGAAAACACTTGTCAAAACCAGGCACTGATACCAACCTGATTCTTAGATGTTAATTTATTTCTTAATTACATATAAACATCTAACTTGATTTGAAATAATAATGATCATTTGATTGTTTGCATAACACATATGAATTCACTTATATATCCAAAATCACTTCACAGATAAATAAATTGCAAGATAACTGAGCGAAATAGAACAATAATAAAATAACACATACACAAGTTTGTTAACGGAGTTCACCCAAATTGGGCTACGTCTCTAGGTCTGCTTCCAATTGAGACCACTTTATTAATGCTCAAATTCTTGTGTTTTTACAATGACCTTTTTACTCCTTGCTCAAACTCAGAAATAATGTACACCATCGAATTGTTGGCAAAAGTTTAACAAGTAGCGTATGCTTATCATTGATGGCAAGTACAACAGTGGAGATGGCGGGATAAGAAGGATAAAATCCCTTGGGGATTCAGACGTGAAAGCTCAGGAGGAACAGCATTGAGGAAAACGCGCGCAGCAAAGCTCAAGATACAGGAGTTTGCAGAGGAGAAGGAAGATAGAGATCCAGTGACCATTGGATCCCATTCAAATTTCCTGAAAGGCCAACAGTCGTCAGATATGCAGAAGCTGAGAGGGAGATAATCCATCAGGAGATCGGAGTTCTCAAGTTCGTGAGAACCGGGACATTGAAAGTCTCGATATCCTGGCATAATCAGGACTGTCCATTTGGAAGGACTCGTGGCAGCGATTGGGTGCCACCGGGAGAAGCTCGACAGGAGGCTTTATCGGAGAATCAGGAATCGGAGTTTCATGAGTCCTGTGAACAATTACAACAGAAACCCCGAAATCATGATAAAAGAAATCCTGACTGAACCAGAACCGTCAGATCAACATGTGATCTAGATAGAACTCCACAACAAAATGGAGTAGTTGAAAGGCAAAACAGAACAGTTCAAGAAATGGCCAGGTCAATGATGAATGAGAAGAACATTTGTCAAACCTACTGGGTAGAAGCAATACACACAACATTCCATGTGCTTAACAAAGCCCACCTCAGACCACAAAGTGACAAGACCCCTTATGAACTATGGTTTAGACGAACTGCCTCAATTAAACACTTCAGAGTCTTTGGGAGTAAATGCTACATAAAGAATAATGATGAGAACCTCGGCAAATATGATGATAGGGATGATGAAGGTATCTTCTTAGGATATGATACAGACAGTAAAGGATACAGATGATATAATAAGAGGCTGCATAAAATGGTTGATTGTATTGATGTAAAAATTGATGAAGGAATCCCAGCAAGAGAGGTGTACGGTAATGAGTCTTCTACAGAGGACACAGCTAAAGATGAAGATGAACAGGTCCAAGAATAAGAAAACGAGGACTCTGAATCAGATGAAGACTCAGACACTCAGACAGACTCAAATCAGAAATCAACTACAAATTCCTCCTCCAGAATCATTCAAAAGAATCATCCTGCAAGTCAAATAATTGGAGAAAAAGAAAAAGGGGTACAAACCAAGAGAAAGCTAATCAAAACCACCGAACAATCTCATATAGCTCTCATATCCATGCTAGAACCCAAGAATTTTAATGAAGCCAGCACAGATGATCACTGGGTTAAAGCAATGAATGAAGAACTTGATCAGATTGAGAAAAACAATACATGGTAGATGGTTCAAAGACCTGAAGGTAAAAACGTCATTGGCTCCAAATGGATCTTTAATAATAAGATGAATGAGCAAGGACAAGTTATCAGGAACAAATCGAGGTTAGTCTGTAAAGGCTATGCTCAGATAGAAGGACTGGATTTTGATGAAACATTTGCACCCATAGCAAGATTAGAAGCTATAAGAATGTTTCTTGCCTATGCTTGTCATAAAAGGTTTAAATTCTACCAAATGGATGTCAAGTCAGCCTTTCTCAATGGAGATTTAAGTGAAAAAGTCTATATGGAACAACCAGAGGGTTTCAAATTGTCTGATAACCCTGACTTAGTATGCAAGTTGAAGAAAGCTTTATATGGTTTAAAACAA
>ML776890.1:1230804-1260661 GCA_009831015.1 Picea engelmannii | reverse complement strand
TTACTCAGAGGTCCGATGGGATATTCATTTCTCAAGGAAAATATTTAAGAGAAATGCTGAAAAGGTTTCAAATGGAAGATGCTAAACCTGTGGGTACACCTATGGTAACTGGATGTAAATTAAGCAAGGATGATGATTCACCTAATGTTGATCAAAGCTCATATCAATCAATGATAGGAAGCCTATTGTATATCACAGCAACTCGCCCAGACATAATGCATGTTGTAGGAATGGTAGGAAGATATCAGGCTGCACCTAAACAGAGTCATTTGCAAGTTGTCAAAAGAATATTCAAGTACTTAAAAGAAACAATGAATTATGGTCTATGGTATCCCAGAAATCAAAGTCTTCAGTTGACTACTTATTCAGATGCCGATTGGGAAAACTGTGTTGATGAAAGAAAAAGCACCAACGGAGGAGTATTCTTCTTGGGTAACTCCTTAGTAGCCTGGCTTAGTAAAAAGCAAGGTTCCATTTCATTATCAACCACAGAGGTGGAGTACATTGCTGCTGCTACCTGTTGCACACAGGTATTATGGATGATTCAGACACTTGCACACTTAGAGGTAAAATATACTGCACCGATCCCAATTCATTGTGATAACACAAGTGCCATTAGTGTGTCTAAAAATCCTGTCCTCCACTCCAAGACAAAACATATTCCCATAAAATATCATTTTCTGAGAGAGCAGGTCACCAATCAGATTGTTCAGGTCCATTACATTCCCATTTCAAAACAAATTGCAGACATCTTTACTAAGCCCCTAGCCAATACACCGTTTGAATATCTCAGACAGAAGCTGGGTGTCATTTCATTTCACACCTAAAAGAGTCCATCCTGTTAGAGGGAGATTTGTATTGTTTGATTATCTAATGCCTCCTACATTTACTGCAATAGCTCAGGGGGAGCATGTCTCTTCTTTGACATTGATGTCAAAGGGGGAGAAAAGAATTCGGGTGCTATAGTTGCCATCAATGCCAAAGGGGGAGATTGTTGGCAAAAGTTTAACAAGTAGCGTATGCTTGTCATTGATGGCAAGTACAACAGTGGAGATGGAAGGATAAGAAGGATAAAATCCCTTGGGGATTCAGACGTGAAAGCTCAGGAAAAACAACATTGAGGAAAACGCGCGCAGCAAAGCTCAAGATACAGGAGTTTGCAGAGGAGAAGGAAGACAGAGATCCAGTGACCATTGGATCCCATTCAAATTTCCCGAAAGGCCGACAGCCGTCAGATCTGCAGAAGCTACGAGGGAGATAAGCCATCGGGAGATCGGAGTTCTCAAGGTCGTGAGAACTGGGACATTGAAATTCTCGATATCCCGACATAATTAGGACCGTCCATTTGGAAGGATGCGTGGCAACAATCAGGCGCCATCAGGAGAAGCTCGACGGGAGGCTTCATCAGAAAATTAGGAATCAGATTTTCATGAGTCCCATGAACAATTACAATAGAAACCCTGAAATCACAATGAAAGAAATCCCAACTGAACCAGAACCGTCAGATCAACATGTGATCTAGACCGTCGATCCAACTCACAACAGCAGACCACGTCAGCTAGGGACACGTGGCACAACCAGGGAATGATAGGTGTCAGGAAGATTCAACACTTCAGGCACATGTAAGTCACAAATCAGAGTGACACGTGGCAGTATTTAACATGTGTCAAACCACATGTGATGTCAGCAGAGTATAGGGGATCGGGACTTTGAAATGACAAAGTCACTTGACATCAGGAATGTCGATTTCGCGATGAGCGATTTCATGATTTAATCACAGCCACTGAATAAAGATCGCATCTGGACCGTTGATTCAAGTCTATATCAGAGTTTCACAGATCGTGAATTCATGAGGCAAAGAACACAATGCAACGAGAATCCCAATTTCACGATATGCGAAATCGTGAGTGAATCTGGACCGTCAGATCCATAAATGATCATGACCGTAGATGTAACTCCATATCGAAGTTTCAGGGATCGCAAATTCAAAATGGAAAGAACGAATACAACAAGAATCCCGATTTCGCGATGTGCGATATCACGATCCAATCGTGGCTGTTGAAACAAGTTCATATCTGGACCGTTGGTTCAACTCTGTGTCGGAGTTTCACGAATCGCAATATAGAGAGACATAAGGCTGTGGTCACAGCCCTTGGTCACAGGAAGAGAAGGAGTCAGTCGAGATAAGCTCCACATCGGAGTTTCGAGGATCGGGATTTGTAAGTGACTAAAACTATGAACGCCAAGAGTGCCGAAATCGCGATATATGAAATCTCGATTGGATCTGAACCATTGGATCAAGTATTGATCGCAGGGCTACTATTGCATGCAACAGTAAAACTACCGGAAACCACTGATGGTTTCAGCCAGAGGACTAGAAGGCACTTGGGAAAATGGCCAGAGAAGTTGAAGAGTTATGATGAAGATCACGCAGAGCACTCGAGAGGTGGAGAAGATTGACGCAGTTGGAGCATGCATAGGAATGGAGAACATTGCATGCACAAAGTGCACAAAAGATATAAATACAGAGTACAAAGAAGAGAAGGGGTGGTTGTTGTTGTTGTTGTTGGAGGTTGTTGTGATTGTTGCTAGTAAAGGTGATTCAGGTGTGAAGAAGGATCAGAGTGCAGAAGATGAATAGCACAGAAGAGGAACTGTGCAGAGAATGGAGATGGCGCACAGAGCATAAAAAGAAGAAGACCAGACAGCGCAAGTGATATGTGCAAAAAGGCAGTGTGGCAGAAAGAGAAACGAGATGCAGCAGAACAGTGATAAGTTGGGTAAGCCATTTTTGATCATTATATCACTGTAATAAGTTTCAAAAGCAAAGATATATATTTCAGGGTGGTTGGGAGGTGCTAGGGAGGACTGTTGTCCTCAGAGGTTCAAGTGGGTGCTTGAACACAGGGAGTTGGTGCTTCCTTCTAGTTGGTGCTAGAGAAACCAGGGAGTCGGTGCTTCCTTCTAGTTGGTGCTAGAGAAAACAGAGAGTTGGTGCTCTCAACAAGTTGCAGCTTGCAAAGCTGAGGTTGTAGCCTCATTATGAGTTGGTGCTCATATGTATTATACTGTAAAGAATGTAACCATTACTTATCATATAAAAGAAAAAGATTTTTTTACCCTGCATGGGTTTCCTCGGAAAATATCTGTCTCTATGTTTCTCATATATGTGACTGATGCTGAATGTGCCTGTGTTTATTTCTCTGCATTATTGTGATCATCATTCAGTGTTTCTACAAAGAGTTTTAAAATGAAGCATAATTGTTTAAGCTCAATAACAACTGATTCACCCCCCCCCTCTCAGTTGTCCAACACGAATTCCTCTCAAAATTATGAGAAAAATGAGTATAAACACATTACACTTTCCTCAAGGAACCCTTTTGCATGCATAATGGTGAAAACCTAAAGTCTATATACCTTGCTTGGCATGAAATTCGATACACACATGCATAACTTGCTATGAAATTCTAAGAAATTGTACTCTCTTGTGTCGCATGTCTCAGTTTACGCAGTGGTTAAATAGGAAGTGGTCCCTAACCTCCATTCACAATGGTAGGAAATCATTAATGACAAATTTGATGGAGACATGGAATAGAAGGCTCCCTTACATGTATAGTGGTGAAGGCATGAGTATAGTGGTCAAGAGGTCATGGGTTCGAGCCCACATACCTCTCTCCTTTTGGTGCTTGGTTATAACCATTGGAACATTTTATATAAATATTGGCATATTGTGGTTATCCCCTACATGAATTTAGGTGTTGGTTACATTGAATACCATATGAAACTTAGGTTGGGGGCTTATCCCTCGGCCCTTTTTTGGCCAACCATAATTTAACTTCACTTTATATATATTATGCACCACATGACTATTAAGTCAAATCATGTGGCCTATGGGTAAGTCTTGGTAATTCTTGGCAGGAGGTTGAGGGTTGGACTATTCTCTCCCCATAATAATTTTAATATACCATATCCATGAGAGGAAAATGGGAGAATACCATGTGGCAGTCTCTCATTGGTTCAATTAAGCATGTATGGACTTGCCACATGTCAATATTTAATTGGTCCACCTATGCTTGTATGTTTTCCTTGTCACCTTTCCAATTCATTTGTATGGATGTATACATTCGTTCCACATTTCACCCTTCTAGGGGTGCCACGTTTCACCCCCTTTTTGGCCCTTTGACCTTGTTTGACAAAAACTTTGGCTAGCCATAACTTTTTCATACGAACTCCATTTGAGGTTATTTTTGCGTCATTGGAAAGCTATCGTCGAGCTATATGAAATGAAGTCATTTTAGAGAAAATTAAATATGATCATTTTTTTATCATTTCTAGATCGTCCTAAACCTATTTGAGCATTTCAGATCCTCCTCGATCATCAAATAAGAAAAAAAATTGATAATATCAATCTACTTCGCATATGAAAACCTCTATCCAATGGAACACTCTAAATAGCCAAAAATCATTTCGAAAGAAAGAACTCAATAGAGGATAGAGAACATATATAACATTACAAAAGGGAGGGTGCACATATCTAATTGGAGATCAATCTCAAAACTAAAATGAGCATTGATGCAATGATTGTCATAAACATTATCTACACAAAAAAAATATTATCTTGGGTAGAGAAATATTCCATTCAATATGGAAACTACTGCCACCAAGGTTCACCCCAATAGAATCAATTTCATAAGTTGTCCATGGGTTCATCTATACGTATAATAATTTCATGATATTGAAGAAATGGGTTGTCTCTTCCAGCATCGCGAGGATGCAAGAATAATGATGATGAAGGATAGATGTGAAAAATACACATCATCCCCTAGATGTCCAAATCTTGGGCTAATTCTCTTGTACAATACTCATTCCAACTGAAGTATCTAGTCATAAGCTAAATAGAGAAGGTTAAAATGAGAATGAACTAGGCTGAGGTCCTCACATCTCGTAACTCTGTGAGACACATTCATCAATGATTGCCACACAAAATACATTGGAAATTGCAGATGTGGTGGTCCTCGTTTCTTCGACAACATTCACAACAAAATTGCGTAGAGAGTGGGAATTGAAATGATAGATGGAAATATTTTGTTGCAACCACCAGAAATTGAAGATACCTAGAAACTGAAGCTCTCGCAATTGGTCCAATGTCTCAAGAATCAAACCCATGACCTGCAAATCTGAGCAATCACCATGTGAATATTTAGAGATCCTTCATATCTGAGAGTTATGAAATCATATTTGAATGTTGGTATCCATAATCGATTCAAAGGTAGACAAAAAAGAATTGTGATAATGGCAGTGATGATATCAATATACCCACGATGGAAGCACTACCTTATATAGCATTAGGAGGTGTGGATTTGAATCTTCTAGAAAAGAGGCAATAGGAGTAGCAGAAGTAGTGATATGGTGGAGGTGGGAAACTAGAGAGGCCGTTCATCTTCCTTTGCCAATCAACATGAGGAAGCATAAATGTTTCTATTGTAAACTTCCCTCATGAGTCTAACTGAGCAGGGAAGTTCCTAATAAATAAAAATCATGTTATTTTTTTCATGTTGTTAATTAATAAAAAGTGAAACAACTCTTGTTACTCAGAAAATAAAAGTAGAAAGTCTCTTGTAGTTGTTGTAAACAAAAAATCGACCAGTTTGATAAAAAGGGTTTCTTCGTGATAAAATACAAGGAATGGTCACTCACTTCTCACTTCCAGTGTTTTTCTCTTTCAATCTCTATGTAGTTGTATTTTTACAGTGTTTAGTTATTGTGTAACAATTTATTCTACTGCTATATTTTTAATTTTGTAGATTTAACTCTAGATTAATTGGTATGAGAGCCCAAATCCAAGCAACTTTCTTCTTAACCACAAAATTCAAAAGAGAGGCCATCCAACAATTTTTTTTCTCAAAGCCGGATGTCCTTACTAAGACTTCCAATGCACCCTCCTTAGGGCCTCCAACACATTCATCTTTCACCATTCCCCACATTCCATCTTCAAGGTAGCATGTTCCTTATTAGTGCACTCAGGGGTTCAATGATTCTCAGTGCAACATCCAGTGATAGATCAACATCTATGGTGAATGAAAATTATGTCATTGCGAAGAGAGTCATCTACAGAGGATTATGCATCCACTACCACAACTCCATTTCAATATTTAACGATGTCTCTCCAGAAACAACTTCATCTGCAACAACACAAATCTCCAACACCTATGCAACTTGATACGTGATTTTGATTACCAAAGTTTGCGGGCCAAAGGAATGGTGAGAATGTCGACTCTTGTATTCACATTATTTATATGTACTTTTGTACATGTATTGAGATGATAGAATACATGAAGCTTCATATCACCAGTATACAACTTGAGGGAATTGCACAGATATGGTGGGACACTCAGTGTAACATCCCCACTATAATCCCTAGTTTAATTAATGCTTCTATAGATATAATGTGTGGGTGCGGCACAAGAAATATATATGGAAAATATGTTTCTATGTTTTATTAATAAAATGTGATTCTATCTGCTAAGGCGACATGGAAAAGAGATGGGGGATGAATTAATCCGCAAGAAAGGGGAGTGTCTAGAATAATGGTCAAGAGGGGTCCAAATGGGGAATTACCAATGTATATTAATTCAACCCATTTTCCTAATTTTTTTATTTTTATATGAACCTTCCAATTTCTGATTGAATGTTCCCAAAGCCAATCATTGAATATATGTAAGTGGGTGGGTGTGAGTATTCACATCCAATAGTTATTTGGCACATGGTGGTTGAGTACAATCATCCCAGGGAAGAGTGTGAGTCAAGCAAGTAAATACAAAGGGAGGAAAATGGTATGGGTTTGGGACAACAATTTTAGTTATTCAAGTTTTGTGCATGAGAAAAAGGTATGGAGGAAGAAAGATAGCTTGGATATGGTACAACCATGGAGGGTGAATTTTAGATCATGTTAGAGCATATTGGAGCATATTTGAAGCTAGAAATTGAAGAGATAGGTTGTCATTCCAGAAGAGTGAACTCATGGGCGAGTTGCACTAGAAAAAAAGTGTTTGTTGGTGTTTGTTGGTATTTTTTCTAGCAACAAGTTCCCTTGAGTTCGTAGATGAGATATTTCTGGTTACCTATGCCATAGAGACCATGTTAAACGAATGGTATACCCATGGGACTAGGATCAATGAAGGGGTACACTCATTCATTTGGAAAGGTCAAGAGGAAGAGAGATGGTTTAAAATCAGGATAGTTGTAGGAAGATATCAATGGGTTTTTATTTTTATGAGTAGTGAGTGGACTATGAGAGACCACCCTCTTCTTTGGATTACTAGGCTTAACTCGGGGGTGACTAACTATTGAGATTTGGAACAATCAGTCTATGTTTGGGTGTAATGCTCATCTCAAGTAGTTGGTTTCAAAACCAATATTAAATGATAAGTGTTTTATCTTGTTGCTGAGTTATTTACATCTGTTATTGTTGTGCATGAACTCTGTGTAAATGAGAATAAATTATATGTCGTTGTGTGAATTAATAAGTTGCATTCATGTTATTTTGATATTTTGTAGATGCATCTATTTTATGGTTATAGAAATTAGCTATTTTTTGTTGTAGTTCGTAGTTGAAAGCTACAAGAAAACAATTATTTGTAAAATGAATTAAATTAGTTAGCAGAAATTTCATTTTTATGTGTATTCCGCCCTATAATGTACCTCAAATGGGATGGGGAATATTACATTATGTTATCATAGCACCCGATTCAAACATTGGGATTATATGGGCCAAGACAATTCCGAACTGGTGAAATTCACTGTTGTAGACATTGTCTATTATGTAGTCAAGAAAAAATAGAGAAGATTAGAGCGAAATCCCCAATTTCATGAGTGAAATCTGGGTTTAAATGACTCCATACTATTTAGGAGGTTTCATGGATCCAAGAAGAAAAGTGACAAGGCTTAATTCGACTTGGAATGTTCAAAAAATGAGTTTTAATAGATTCTTGTAGTGATTTACAGAGTTCCTTGAATCGACGACCAAGATCAAGTTTTGATATCGATATCGACAACCAGGATTCACATAAAAAAAATTAAACATACATAAGGTATCAGTTTCTATAAAGGTTGAGAATATCAATGGTGAGGATTCATTTCATCCATTTAGAAAATAAATTAGATCGACGACCCAATTTCACCTTCATTTTTGTCAAAATTTTCTAAGTGAGAGGTTTGACAACAGAATCTACCCATGGTCAATGGTCAAATCGACGTGTTTGGTGAAGTGTTTGGAATTCGCTAAGAGTAAATGTTGATGGATTTTGGCTGATGGACAGGCATCGACAGATTTGGACAAATTTGATACAATCAATGGTTAGGATTCATTTCACGGGTTTGTAAGATGCATGAGATCGACGGTCTAGATCAATTGGAGAAATGTCGAAAAATTGTTAATTGTTAAAGTTCACCAAGAGAAATCATCGACGACCGAAGGTCAGGTTGAATGAAACAAAAAGAAAATTGGTTCATCCATAAGAAATCTTTGACTGTCGATGGTCGGGGGTTGGCTGAATCCACTGAAGTTTTTTCAATTATCGATGGCCAATGGGTCAATCGTCGGGCATCAGTCAATTCAACAAAGTGTTTTAAATCAAGCAAGAAGAGTCATCAATGACTAATGCACCAATGGTTGGGTGTCGACCGATTCAACGAAGACTTTGGATCATCCAAAAGAATTGATCGATGGTTGATGGAAAAAAGTGGATGATTACACCATCATCTACGTGGCATGCCACATCAGTAACCACATCTCATGACATGTTAACCAACAGAAGTGGTGGATGGATGATGGCCAGGTCAACCTATTTGGGGAAGTGTTTTCGAGATTCATTGGGGATCATCGATCATTGAAGGTCCGATGATCAAAAAATGACCGAATCAATGAGGAGTTTCATTCTCCAATGAGGATTGTGTGTAAATCGGGCATTAATGAATTTGTTCAGTGGTCAATGGTCACATCAAAAAATTGGAGAAAGTGTGGTGCGTTCCCAAGGAAGAACGTTGGTCACCAATGGATGATAGAGTAAGACCGATGGTTGTTGTTTCCCTTGATTTGAATTCAACATTTCATATTTAAAGGGTTATTATAGTGGTAAAACAATTAATTTTATGTGATTTTTTGTGCTTTTTGAAGGTCATTAACTTGTGGGTCCATTTTGAGGGCCTAAACGATATTTTTAGCAAGTCAAAACCCACTATAATAGCGTGTAGCAAGGTGCACTTTGTCTCTATAGCTCAAATAAAACAATTCACAGAGATTTATCCAATGCACTAAATGGTTCGCAAAATGAGCTCGTATGAGAAAGTTACAGCCAAAACAGTGAGGGAAAAATGTTGGCACCAATTTTACTTCCAAAAGGCATAACTCCATGCACCAAAGTTTGTTTGGGGCACAAGAGATGTCTATGGAAATATTATGACACATAGAATCTAGTGGTAAAGTCATATTTTGGTTATGGGTACCTGAAAATGTGTAGGAAGAGAAATAAGACACTTGTAGCATGTAGTGATAAATTGGGTAAAACAACCTAAACTTATTTGAACCATAACTTCCATCTCAGAGATTGGATTTGAGAAAACAAATAGTCATTGGAAAAGTATTGAGGAGTAGAATATATCTGTTAGTCTGAAATTTTTATTTGGGAAATACAATCTTCCATAAATTAATAAAAATATTTTTGTAGCAATAAAAGAGTGGAAATTGCAACATGTAATTGTTGTAGCGTTTCACTCAAAACTCATATTGAGGCATGATTATAGTTGTTGGAAAGTTGTGTCATAGGGGAAATTATCTGATAATTTTGATTTTGAATTGGTGTAATGTGTCCTTCAGAAATTATTGAAGAAAGAACCTGTATTCTATTTGATGAAATGTTTTATGCTATGCATGCCTAACAATGACTATTACATGCACATTTCTTGCAGAATTAGAGGTACAAGAAGGAAACTTTTGTTCTTATATGAGGAATGGAGTTATAAAATATTCTCCAGGATATTACAACAATGAGGAAGAGGGCATAGGTGTGTATGTCATCTTGGGGAATGTTGAGACAAGTTCAAATGGAAGAAGGAATAGGAAGCAACATGTCACTATGAAAATCCTGCATAGGGAAGTGCATAGATATACAGATGATAATCAAAATATTATGAAATATCAAGAGGAGATACTTTAGATCTTAAACATGTTGCATAAGCAGGTCAAAAAAGACTTTGGCACTAAGTAATAAGCTAGTTCTAAACAAGTGTCTACAGCTAGATCCCATAGCAAAAAGGATGATCATGGAAATGATAGGTAATAAAGAAGAATGAGAAGGATCCATCATTCTCCAAGTAAATATACCATAAGAACTCATGCAAGTTTGGGGCCAAGGAGAATCCCAAGTGTGTCTCTTGTCAGGAGGTAAAGGAGGAGGACTGAGGTATACATATTGCAAGGTGAGATTAGGAAGATCAATCCACCTACTTTCAATGGTGATAATAGGAAAGGAGAAGAGACTGAGACTTGACTATTATAAATAAAGAAATATTTTCAGCTGCATGATTACCCCTCCCGAGTAGAAGCTAGAATTTCCACCTACCACTTGCAAGGAAATTAAACCTTGTGGTGGGATCAACTTAAGCAAGTCAAGAACCTTGATGAGAAGAGGATCTCATGGAATAAGTTCAAGGGATATTTCCAAGAGAAATATTTGTTTGACCATTACTATGAAAAAAAGATGAAATATTTATTTGAACTCAAGTTGGGAACCATGAAAATGGAGGAATATGAGAAGTGGTTCTTGAATTGTTGAAGTATGTTGCCTTCATCAAGGATGAGAAGCATGGATGATTTTAAGGATGTAAATTTATATTAAAATGTATAAACTTGGGTTAATCTTAGTAGTCCTTAATATGTAAAATGTAAAATGTTTGGCAATAGATTTGTAAAAAAATCAAATTTCTAAGAATGTTATATACTTTCTATAAAATTTTGGCAATTTTTAAGGTAAAAAGAAATTATTCTATGGAATTTGGGCGAATCATTTTTAGAAAAAAGGTAATTCGGGGAATCGTTTTTTGGGAAAAACTATGGAAAATTAGACCGTTTGCGAAATTTAGCCCCTAAAATCATCTATGATGAGAAGGTCAAAATCCAAAGGTTTCTAAGTGGGTTACCCTCCTTCTATAGTGACAAGATACAATATGATAACCCCAAAACTTTGGAGGAGACCATAAGGAGGGAAAGCCATCTTTATAAGTAGAGAAAAGGAAGGTTAGTGTTCCAGAAGGCTTGGAATGACAAGATGAAAGGGAAAAAGGATAAAAGGAATAAATTTTTTAAGCCACCCTTTTTCAGAAATAATTCCCAATAAAATAATCAAGGTTAGTTAGCCCGAAATGAGCACAAGATTGTATATTCATTTGGAAAGATACCAAGGAAACAACCCGTTCAATTTTGTGGATGTTATGGAAATCACTTATATATGTACTTCCCTCACAAAGGAGAAAGAATGAGGACATAACACAACACTCAGGATGATGAAGTAGTGGAAGACATGGGAGGAATCATGCCAAGGATTTATGTAGCCTTGGACAACAAGAAAGATGAATATAAATCCCCCATGATTGAAGTGGAAGGTAAGATAAATAACCATCCAATAGCAATTTTGATTGATTCTAGAGCTAGACATAGTTACATAAATGATAACATTGTTGAAATATTTCATTTTCAAAGAAGCAAGCATAAGAAATCTTGTTTAGTTCAGTTAACCACGGGGGCTAAGAGAAAGATCAATTAGTTGGTTAAATATTGTTCGATGGACATGAATGGAATAACCATGAAGGTATATGTAAACATCATACCATTGGGTTCATATGATTTTCTAATTGGCATGGATTGGTTGGGAAAAAACTATGTTGTCCTAGACTGTTACAACAAAACAATCACATGTCTTGATGATGAAGGGGACCAAGCCTAGATTCAAGGCATTCAAAGATTTGTAGTTGTTAGAGAGATTTCAACTATACATTTGAAGAAGATTTTCAAGAAGGGATGTCATATTTTTCCATCCCATATGGAAGAGGCAACCAAAGATAAAGTGGAAAGCATTAAAGACCATCCAATATTAAAGGATTTTGAAGATGTTTTTAGAGAAAATTTGGGATTTCCATAAAAGAAAGACATTGATTTCTCTATCGATTTGGTGCCGATTGTTTCCCCAGTGTCCAATAAACCATACAGAATGGGTACACTAGAATTGAAGGTGTTGCAGATGAATCTTGAAGATTTGTTAAAGAAGGGGTATATACACCCAAGTGTGTCACCTTGGGGATCCCCTGTTCTTTTTATGAAGAAGAAATATGGAACTTTAAGGTTGTGTATCAATTTCAGACAGCTTAATAAGGTCACAATAAATAACAAATATCCTTTTCCAATAATTTATGATTTGTTTGATCAACTAAAAGGTGCAAGAATCTTTTCGAATATTGACTTGAGGTCAGGATATCATCATGTAAGGATAAATGAAGAAGAAATCAGCAAGACAACATTCAGAACAAGACATCAACATTATGACTTCATGGTAGTTCCATTTGGAGTATCAAATTCTCCATCAATGTTTATGTGCCTAATGAATGGAGTGTTCAGGGAGTACATAGACAAGTTTGTGATTGTGTTCCTAGATGACATACTTGTCTACTCTAAGATAGAAGAGGAACATGAGAAACATTTAAGAATGGTGTTGTAATTTCTAAGAGAGCATAAGTTGTATGCTAAGCTAAGTGAGTGCATATTTTACCAAAACAAGAGTAACTACTTGGGGCATATAATTTCAAGAGAAGGGATAGAATTTGATCATGAGAAGATAGAAGCCATTAGAGGATGGTCAACGCTAAAGAATTTGAGAGTGGTTAGATAATTCATGGGTCTTTCTGGTTATTACCAAATATTCATAATAGGTTTTTCAAAGATTGCAAGTCCAATCACTT
This sequence comes from Picea engelmannii, assembly GCA_009831015.1. Lineage (NCBI taxonomy): Eukaryota > Viridiplantae > Streptophyta > Pinopsida > Pinales > Pinaceae > Picea > Picea engelmannii. The sequence goes on along the minus strand of ML776890.1, from coordinate 1,247,653 downwards.
CTTTTCAAAAGAAGCAAGTGAAATTTGAATGGCCACCCAAGTGTGAAGACATTTTTCAATAGTTGAAGGAAATAATGACAAGTGCGCCAATATTGAATATTGCAGATCTGAATGAATATTTTTTTTTTCACTGATGCATCCAAGGAAGGTCTCACTGGAGTCCTTAGGGATCCATACATGATGTGTCTCTTAGTAAGTAGAGACTTTTTCTGAAGTTGAATAAGAGACAAAGTCTATAGAAATACATGAAGCAAAGCCATAGGACGAAAACAATGAAGAAGCTAAGGTGGTCATTGACTCAAAGGCACAATGTGTTGTAGATTTGAAGAAAAATTAAAAAAATCCTACAATCGTGGTATATCTCCATCCACATCATATAGAGAAACAACAGTCATCCGGGCAAGGGCGTGAGCATTCACACACTTATGCATGAGCGGGGAAGCAGAAAGGAAACCAATCAATTAGTGCATGGAGGCATACCAACACTACAGGATGAAATCGAGCTAGAGAGCCAAGTCCATGGAAACATCAGCATGATGCAAAGAAAGATCAAAGTGGCAAGGAAATAGTTGGATATCATATTTAGCTTCCATTAGGATGGATGGATGGTCATACTTGGTACCAGTTGGCTACTATTCTCACCCGATCATATCATATGGTCTGTTCTAATGTTTCGGGGATGAAACATGCTTAAGGGGGGTGGAATGTAATATACCTAGGGAGGTAATATGGGTGATAATATGGGAGGTACCAATGAGAATGGGGGTTAGATACAATTAGTGGAGGATATTAAATGTAAGGTGGACTAGGTTCGTCCCCGAGGTGTAGGACAGTCGGTGACGGAGTGTGTTGTTAAGCCACTCCGTGATGTTAAAGTCATCGGTTTGAAACCTGCGGGGACAAAAAATCCAACCATGTTAAGGGTTGGTGTGGCTCAGGCCGGGTGCGATCCTCGGTTGATTTTGATGGGTTAGATGCCCCTGAGTCGCGGTTTCTCAAGCCACAGGTTAATCGCGTTGCCAACAGGTCCCGCACAAATTAACAAACAAGAAAAAAAAGGTGGACTAGGTTCATCATGGTATTAAATAAGGCCCAATATGGTAGTTAGATAGAATAAATGGATAATTAGATATAATAAATGGGCTTTCTAGACGATACATTCTCTATAATGTAACTACGGGATAGAGAATGCTATATAAGGAAGTGTAAGCAATGCAATTGGCATGGTGAAGAATATTGTTGATATACGAGAAAATATTGCTTGAGGAGTTTTATCCTTCTGGAAGGATTAATATATGGCATTACCCTACCTCAAGGGTTTTCCACATCTTGTTTTCAATATTGTTGTGAATGGTTTTGGTGTTTATTCATGTTATTGTCTGAGAATATTTCCATATTTAGTATTAATATACAACTAATGAAAACAAAAACTAAGCGATAGAAAAATTTATATGTCCTGCTTCGATAACATATTGTGAATCGAGACTAACCATGAACATACATGATCTTAAACTCCATACAAAATAGACTAGGTATGGAAAGATAATATGTTTTATATCAGATGATTAATTACAAATGTTATCACCTACTAATTTGTATTAATTTTTCCTAAAGCGTCTTGTCCTTGTGCTATTTTTCTACTCAGACTTTCAAATTTTTTCACCATCTCCGTCAAGCTCCCATCACCTAAATCTTTCACCCAATGGATCATCCAAAACAGTCATGTACTCCATGAGTCAAAAGTTGGAAAATATCCCAAGCCTATACTTAGCCTTAATTCTTATCTAAATCCCTTAGTTCCATCACTTCATACATTTTTACCCTTATTTTTGTATTCCCGTTGAAAATAAAAAATATTCCATTTACTAAGCACCCTTATCCTATCCACAAAGTCATGTGTTAAGCCTCATATGCCCAAAGTCCTTCCAAAATAGAAAAAATGGGTTTTTTATTATTAATATAAATATTTTTATATTTATACTAATATTTAATCCACTATTTAATTTATGAAATCACGTCAAATCATGGCCATGAATCTCAATTTATAATGTGGAAAAGTCAAAGGTTGGATGGAGGGCACACATACATACACGTGTTTTTACATGGAGCACATCAGAGATAAAAGCAGTTTGAATTTAACCACTCCAGCCCAAGCCTGATATAATAAATGCACCATTTATCATATGTTTTATGTGCAACATTTTTCCAGAATTGTATTTCAACAAAAATATTTGAATTTCTAATAAATGAGATTCCTCCTCACAGTGAAAAGGTTTTATAGAGGTAAGATTTAAATTTTACAAATCAAGGAGACTAATGTTTATTTCCATGGAAAATAATTAAATGGAAGATGTAAGTGGACAGATCGATAATTTTCATCCAAAGGTTTTACAGAAGTAAAAGAAGAAGATAAAAGGTATTTTTCCAAATGCAGTAAATTGGAAAAACATTACACAGTAAATGAATGTTTTTCCACAGTGAAATAATAAATTGGAAAAACATTACACAATAAATGTTTTTTCACAGGGAAATGGTAAAAGTAAATGGTTTTACAATGAAATGGTGAATTGGGAAAACAAGACATGGTCTTAAAAACCACAGGCATGAATTAAATTATGGAAATTTAATTCTACAGGATAGAAAATTATTTGGGGATTATTTTTATTTCAAATATATTATTTTCAAATGTTTAATGAGAATATGGATAAATGAAATTATATTTCAAGGATTATGAGTGACATTTCAAACAGAACGTGGAAGAGGAAGGAGCTGGAGCGTCAGAGGAATCTGCAGGGATCATAAAACGTTTTTTTCTGAAAACTGTCATTTGTAATCATTGTAGAAGATGAAATGTTTCATTTCAGTTATTGTAACCGGTTGCACTTTGAAGGAACTTGAATTGTATAAGTGTTAGAGGTTGTGAGTGTATTAATGGTGGGAAGAAGTGAAAGGGAACAATTCTGGTGGTTCTGGACTCTATTGTAATCTTTTTGGGACTGAATTGAATACATATGCAAAAACATTTTGAACTGTTTATGAAAAGATTCTAATGGCTATGATATGCGTTTTGTTCTCCTTCATTGTTTGTATTTCCTATGTTCTTTAATTCCATTTTCATTTTCTTATGTTTATATTGGAGAGTTAAAGGCCCAGAATTCATCTTATGATGCTCTTGGCTTAAGCAATTTAAACTGTGTAATTGTCTTTTTAACTAATTCAGAATTCATTTTATTAATGCTCTGATGAAGTTACTTGTTTTTCCCCTTTCCTCTTACACTCTACAAATCTCAATTCACAAATTAGATTCATTGTCTCATTTAGCCTTTATCCTCTTGAGAGTTCTACTTGTTGATCATTGTTTTCATTCATTTTCAGAAATTGTGACTCCATAGCCCTGTGTGTTCCTCCCTTCATTGCCAACAACTTTATTAAAAAGCCTCAAAACAAACCAAATCTAGCCATCGATTTCCATAGATATATCAAGTGACAAGAGAGATCACTCTCTGAGTTGAGCAGGCTAGTGCCTCAACTCTAAAATTGGTTGAAATAGTTACCTATTTCATTTTTCTATTCAGCCAGACAAAATTTACAGAGTGCTAACATTCTGGCGTCATTGTCGAGGAAGAATTACTCAAAATATCACTAGGATCCATTTTCTCCCATGTTTTCACACATTCGAGAACATTTACAAATTCAATCCTCACTCTCATTAATAAATCATATCCTATGTCTCTCTTCTAGAAACCAACAAAACATAGGAAAATACAAATAATTCAAGCATAGGGAACCCACTCCCTAGGAAATCAAAGACCCCCCTAAGTCTCATCAAATGTACAATATTTTGGAATATGGATGCTCTTGCATCAGACTCCCCAGGAACAAATTATCCATGATCTCCTGATCATGGGTTCTTTATGCTATATTCCTCATGGATCCATAATCTTGTGTTGTAATTGTCCATTTGACTTGCTACTTTATTGTTGTCGTGTTGGTATTGCATTTGCTTTCATTTATCCAGGTCTCCATATTTTATGTTGTTGTTGTCCATCTTCCTTGCTAATGCAAACTATTTCAGTCAGCTACAATCTGTTGTTGGTTGTCCTCCTCTTCCTGGAGTATTTTCTTTTGGATTTTTTCCTCATTCACATCCATAACATATCAATTTCATCATCCAACTCTGTCCTTGGCTGAATGTCACTTCTCCTCTGTTGTTGTGCATACTTTAAAACCTCTTCCTCATTGTCTTTCAAAACAATTTATTCTTCCTTCAGCTATGAGTTTACATCCTGAATATGCAGTCTTTGGCTCACTATCCTCTCTTCCAAGAATTTCAATTCTTCATACAATTCAACAAAATTATTATGAATTGTATCCTCCATGCAATATTAATATTTTGGGTCTTCTTTCATCCATTCTTCCAAAGTTTCTATCTCTTCTTTTGTATATATTTCCTCTGACAAAAGACTGTCTTCCAACACTCCAATGGCTGAAAAATCCTCAAACACATCTCCATGAGGTGAATTTCCATCTTATGTACCTACATAAATTTTGCAAGATAATGTTGGTTCACTCTTATTTTGAACATAATTTAAACTCTGTTCAACTTTAACCTCCTCATATTCATAAAAATATTGAACTTTTTTGGCTGTCAAAATCATCATGTATTCTTACATGCACTGAAATGTTTCTTCAGATTGTTCTTTTGCTGAAAATTTTTCTCCAACTAATTTTTCTCATTGTCCTGATGATTATTAAAAGTATTCAATTGCTTTCATTTATCATCTTCTCTTGTTACAACAATTTCCTCATCATCTTCAAGGTATACAAATATATGTTCAACCAAAAAATTCTCTAATCTATCCATCTTCTCTAAGAGCTTAATTTATTTATCAATATGCATCAACACATCATCCAATTGATGTTCATCACCTGCCAAATATGCAAACATACACAAAATGTCAAAATAAAAAATATAAGGCTCTTCATCTAATGCCTCAACCATCCTATCTCCATGTTGATCTAAACTAGTCCAATAGTTTATGATATTGTTTAGAAATCTCTCCTCAACATCCTCATCTTCATCTTCCCCAAGGACAATTCCTTGTCCACATTCACATAAAAAAATATCCATTCCATAATCATCTGCTATGGGTTCTTCTGTTAAGAACCAAATATCAAAATAGCATAAAAAAAACCTCAGAATAAGTACCCAACTCCTTCAAAAAGAGAGAATTTCAGATAATAAGCCTCTTTGAGGGGGAAACCTCCTTATACAAAACATAAATTTCCAAATACAATATGATTCTAAATGAAAAGGTATCCTTGGTATATATAGGAGACTAGGAGGGACAATTACAACTAATGGATCCAAGCCAACATAAATAAAACAACATTACTAATGTAATATGCCGCAATTAAGGGGTAATGTGCCACTATTTAGGGCTTAACATGCCCCTCCTCTTCAGACAAGTGTTGTCCACAAAACTTGAATAATTATGGATGCTTTTCTATAAAAGACTCATCTTCCCAAGTGAAATATTCCACAGGTAGTTTCCTCCACTTAATGAGATACTCTGAAATGGATCTATTCCTCAGCTGGAGAATTCTTGTGTCAGTGATAGCTTCAAGCTCCAATATGATTTTTCCTTCCTTGTCAAGTTTTGGAAATATATTTTTTAATAGTATCTTATCACCTATAACCTTATTTAAGCATGAAACATGGAAAACTGGGTGTACTCATGAAGATGCAGGCAACTCCAATTTGTATGCCATAGTACCAATATTTTGCAACACTTTATAAGGGCCATAGTACTTTGGTGATAATTTATTATCCATCTTATCTTGCTTGAGGGAAATCTATTTGTATGGTTGTAGTCTTAAAAATACCCAATCCCCTACTTCAAAAATTCTTTCACTACGATGTTGATTTTCTTGTTATTTCATGCGATTTTGTGCCATGGTCAGGTTGTCCTTTAAGAGTTGGAGAACTTGTTGTTGATGCTCGATGTGATTGTCCACTGCTTGAACCTTAGATTTTTATTTTAGAGAAGAAGTGATGGAAGGAGGGTGGTATCCATAGAGTGCCATAAATGGTGTCATTTTTGTTGCAGTATGAAAGGAAGTGTTATACCACCATTCTGCGAAGGGTAACCATTTGAACCATTTTGTTTGTTTATTAGAGACAAAGCAACGAAGGTAGCCTTCCAGAGATTTGTTCACTATCTCAGTTTGTCCAGCATATTGAGGATGATAGGATGATTTATGAGCCAATTGAGTACCCAAACAAGAAAATAATTTTGTCCAAAAATTTCTAGTGAATATGGGATCTCTGTCACTTACAATAATATTTGGTCTTCCATGTAGATTTTAAACTGTCTCCATGAATGCGGTGGAAACTATATTGGCTTTGAAAGGATAAGAGAGTGCACAAAAGTGTTTGTACTTGGTCAGTCTATCAACAATCACCATTATGACACTCTTTCCTTCAGACTTCAGTGACCCTGTGATGAAATCCATGGAAACCTCCTCTTAATGCTTACTTGGGATGGCTATTGGTTGTAAAAGATCTGGGGTATTAATTTTTTCCACCTTATTTTTTTGGCAAACCAAACATTCTTCCACAAACCTTTGAACGTCATTTTTAAGGCCATCCAAAAAAAATTCCTTATTGACCCTATGGTAGGTTTTCAAAAATCCTGAATTCCCTCCTATAGGAGAGGTGTGAAATTCCAATAGTACATTTTCTTTGATTTGGGAGTTCTTAAATAAATATAAGCGATCTTTGTACCATAGTGAATCATTCCATGTAAATGTATATGATGCACTGGAATCCTACTGCAACCTTTGAATGGGAGTCCACAAGTTTTCATCATTCTTCCATTCATCCATCACTTCTATTATCCAATCGGGTTTGATGATAGACATACCACAGAGAAAGGCCTCAACATCTTCGTCCTTTATTGAGAGTGCATCTGCCACAAAAATTTTCTTCCCTTTTTTATAGATGATTTCAAAATCATAACCTAACATATTGGTCACCCATTTTTTTGTTCTTCTCAAGATAGTCTTTGTTAAAAGAAGTATTTAAGACTATCATGATATTTTTTGACCTTGAAGTGCCTGTTTATTAGGTAAGGGCGCCATTTCTTCAATGCATGTAGTATTTCCATCATTTCCTTCTCATAAATTGGTTTTTGTAAGTAATTTCCCTTGAGTGTCCAACTTTCAAAAGAAAGGGGCCTTTCTTCTTGCATTAGAACAACACCAATGGAATTTCCTGAGGCATCACATTCCACAATAAATGTTTTTTTGAAGTCTGGTGTGGTCAATACAAGATCTTTGCACATCACCTCTTTAAGTTATTCAAAAGATTGAGTTTCCTCTGGAGTCCATGAAAATGCATCTTTCTTATTTAATTTCATTAAAGGTGTTGTTATTCTTCCATAGCTCTGAACAAACTTGTAGTAATAATCAGTCAAACCCAAAAATCCTCTAATATTCTTCAATGTTTTGGGAATTGGCCAGTCCATCATGGCATTAATCTTGTTAAGTTCTACCTTGACACCTTCATGAGATACAATATGACCCAAATACTCTATCTCCTTCACCCCAAAGAAACATTTGTATGGTTTGGCATATAGTTGTTTCTCCTTTAGTAGTAGTAGCACATTATCAACATGTCGCACACGATCCTCCCAAGACTTGCTATAGATTAACATATAATAAAAAAATACTAACAAAAAATTTAGAAGGAAGGGCTTGAAAATGGAATTCATCAACCCCTGGAATGTGAAAGGTGAATTCATATGGACAAAAGTCATGACCAAAAATTCATAATGGCCTTCATGAGTTCAGAATGTTGTTTTTGGGATATCTGCTTCCTTCATTCTAATCTGATGATGCCATGAAGGAAGATCCAACTTTGTGAAATAGATTTCTCCATGTAATTCATGTAACAATTCATCAATGATGGGAATGGGAAACTTGTCTTTAATAGTGATTTTGTTGATCTCTCTATAATCTGGACACATATGCCATGAGCCCTCTTTCTTGAGCACCATTACCACCGGTACAGAGTAAGATATTTGGCTAGGTCTAATAATTCCAACCTCTAGCATTTCTTCAACCATACACTCAATTTCACTATTCTGGGAATAAGGTTATTTGTAAGGCCTGATGTTAGTAGGAACACTCCCAGGAATTAGGTGAATATCATGATCATGATTTTGAGTGGGTGGAAGACATTTTGGAATATCTTCAAACACTTTGGAATTCTTATCAATGATCCCTTGGATATATAGTGGAATAGATGGCTTAGATGTTTGAACATCTAATGAGCATAATTGTACAATTACACCATGATTTCCCCTTTTCAATAATTTTTTCATTCCATTAGATCTTATTACCTTATTGGGTTTCCGTGTGATACCCCTTAACTTAATTTATTTTCCTTCCAATGAAAATTTGATGAAAATTTCTTGAAAATTAAAAGCCAATGTTCCTAATGATTGCAACCATTGGACTCCTAGTACGACATCAACACCACCCATGGGTATAGAAATCATTGGACTATTCATTACATATTCTCCCATAGTAATATTGATCTTATTGCATTTTTATGAGAATTGATAGTTCCTCCATTTACAATCATTACTTGAAACTCTAGCGCTAGATATACAAACCAATTGAGATATTTGGCTAATTTATAGTGAATGAAATTATGACTACTACCATAATCAATTAGGACTATTACTTTTTTCTTTTTGATATATCCTTCAATCTTGAGGGTTTGAGGAGTGATAATTCCATCAAATGCAATACATGATATCGCGGGAGTCAACTCTTTAGAAGCAATCTCTTCTACGTTTTCATCTTGAGATTCTTCTTGTTCTTGTTCTTGTTCTTCTTCCTCTTCAGAATCTATGTAGAATAATTTCTTCTCACCACACTTATGTCCCTTACTATACTTGTTGTCACAATTAAAGAATGAGCCTTTTTATTTTCTTTCCTCCAATTGTTGAGGTGTCAACCTTGTAGGTTGAGGTTTTTTAGAAGAAGGAACATTATTCTCTCGATATATGTTAGGAGTGGTCCTTCTAGTAGCCATAGTCATATTTTTACTTTCAACATTTCTCACCACCTTGAATGCATTCTCCAATTATTTGGGTTCCCAAAGGAGAACCTCATGTTGAATGTTATCCTTTAAAGATCCTATGAATACATCAATCAAGTGCTAATTTGGAATATCCATTACCTTTACATTCAAACTTTGGAAGTTCTCAATGTGGTCTGCAACTGAACCCTTTTGATTGGGATTTATCAATTGGCTAAAAAAAGTATTCCTGCTTGCATCCTCATAGTGTGCTATCATTTATTCCATGAAAATTGTCCAAGTGAGGAGTGATTTGTTAGAGAAAATCCATTGATACCACACAAATTGATTGGGTTATAAATATAAAGAAGCAATTCATACCTTTTGTGTATGTGGAACATCATGTAGATCAAAGAATTGCTCTATTTGAATTATCCATGCAATTGGATCCTCTCCATCAAACTTCCTCATATTGATCTTAGGAAAGTGGTTGGTCTTCAACCCAAAGTTTGAGTTTCTCCATTCTCGATTCATCTTCCTTGTTTCCTCATTATGAATTTCATGGGATACATTTCCACTTTCAGGTGTCCTCTCTATTAGGAAAATTTTCAATCCTTCCATGATCTCCCTTTTTAAACCATCCATATTAGTATCCATTATTGCCTCCAACTTAGCTTTAGTTGAATCCATCATCCCTTGTAGTTCATATTTTGTTAATGTCTTATTTTTTAAATCATTTATGTCCCTGCATATTTATTCACCTTTATCAAGAGTCCAAGTAGGACTATCTGCAGGATTTTTTGGTGTACAAGTTCCCTTTTGTGGTGGCATGTTGGCCAAGTATCACTTTTAAATCTTCATTTCGAGGTAGTTCTACTAGAAGATATTTCTTTTGTTGTATCTCCAACATTTCGACCCTTCTAGGTATGAAAATTTATTTTTGTAGTTCTTTGATACGTCTTCACTATAATTCCATGGGTCTGATCAAAATTGGATGTGCCATGTGGAATTTATGGTAAATTCCCCACAACTTGCTGATTTTTGTCCCTTCTAGGAGAGCGTACTTGTAAATCATGCCAAGATCAGAATATATGATATTTGATTTTGAAAATTGTACTAGAAATACTAGAGACTGTCCACTATCTAATGCATCTAGTATTACTTAATTTGGATAATCACTGAAGAAGATATAACTATTTTACCCAGAAGACCCATTTGAGACTAGTTAATATGACTAGTGAGACACCCTATCTTGCACAGGGTGTATCTACAAAAATAGGATGACCCAGAAGAGGAAAGTTTCATCACAACTACCTTGATAATTTATATGAATAGACTCAATATTTTAGGGTCTGAAACATTACAGAAAACATTTTATAGAGAAAATTCCTCGATGACTAAATTCAGGATGACTCCAAAACCCTATCTTATGCAGTCTATATCTCCAAAAGTATAAGGCCTCGGAAGCTGAAATTTGAACCGCACATACCTTGATCTGTCTACTAAATATAATCCAAGGGGTTCCTTCTGAAAAGTTGTACAAAAAAAATTATAGTGAAAATTACAAGATGTCTCAGATGTAGCAGCGAAACCCCAAGACCTTGATCTTTGATACCAAATGTTAAGAACCAAATATCAAAATAGCATAAAAAAACCTAAGAATAAGTACTCAACACCTTGAAAAAGAGAGAATTTCAGATAATAATCCTCTTTTAGGAGACATCGTCCTTATACACCACATAAATTTACAAATACAAGATGATTCCAAATGAAAAGGACTCCTTGGTATTTATAGGAGACTAGGAGGTACAATTACAATTAATGGACCCAAGTCGACATAAATAAAATAAAATTACTATTTTAATATGTCGTAATTAATGGGTAATTTTCCACTATTTAGGGATTAACATATTCCTACACTCTGGCAAACATACTTTTCCTTAGCTTCACTTGTAGTGAATGACATATTATATTCTTCTTCATTGTCTAGCCACACCTCTGGTCTTCCCCATATTCTTGTAGTTATTCATATAGTACACTAAGATGTACTTTTATCTAAGCCATCTCTCTCTCAAACTCTTCATTACTCAGCTTCCTTATGCCAACATCTTTGGAATTTTCCTTCTTCTAGTTGTGACCTTTCCCTGAACCTTGTAGATGACCTTCAATAGTCACCTTTTCCTCTTTCCTTGGTGGAATCTCCTTTTCCACTTGTGAGATACAAAAATCCTTCCTCGTCTCTTTAAAAAGTCTGCTACTTGTCACCAGTACCAAGCCATTTCCTTGGCATCTCTTAGTTCTCTTCAGCAGAAACTTTTCTTGAACATTCATACTCCTTAGCTTCCAAACCTATGTAGAATTTTGTTCTTGAACTGATCACCTCTCTTGAGAACTTCACTGTCGTCTTCTTCTTTAGAAATTCAATTTGTTGTCTAGGGTTATGTCACAAATTTCCCTCAGTTGAGAGATTTTATTTCTCCTTTTTCCTCTATCATAGCTTCACCGTTGTAATGGTTTCTATCCACCATCCTTTCTCTACTACAATTCCTTCTTGTCTTCTTCAACCTACAAACACAAAAACGTTTCTACTAGAGTTAGCATAAAAACATCATATCATTCCTTATAAGATATGTCCCAAGATCGTATCTCCAATATTCTTCCCTTGATCCATTTTCTGAATCAATTCCTTTCAAGAGTACACTTGTTCTCAACTTTATTTAAAGAAAACATCTCTCAAACAACATACCAACTCCTTCAACTTTCTACAATATTCTATTCATTGTTCTTCTTCTCTCATTAAATCTTCTCCTATAGTAATTTTTGTAATAATGATATGAGAAATCTCCATTTCTATGTCTCCTTTTCCAATTCCAAAGAACATATCATTTTCACCCTGAAGTGTTTACGCGCTCTTATATAAAAATGATGACCTAACCTAGATCAAACCTCATAGTTAGGCAACTCGCATATTTTCCAGCTTCTCTATAAGTCCTCCAAGGCACCTCCCAAGGATATTTGTAGTATAAATTTTCTCTTTATAGTCTATACATGGAATAAAACCTTCTCTACAAAATGTCCTTCAATATTAGATCATGTTTCTTCCTAAATTGATCACATGAAATGGATCAATTTAGTTTCTTGTTTCCTCTGAAGTGTTCACTGTAGCTTCTTTTCTTCTATTAGAACCTAGATGTTGTGATCAAAGGTTTATAAATAGGTGCAAAATCCTTTTCCTGCATATGAACCAAACCTCGTGACCAAGGCTATTCCATTTAAACACTTAACCTAAACAACACTTACTCGTCTCTCCCCTCTTCCATGTGACCCAAAACTTGGATCATGACCTAAATCCAAAGCTGCCAATACAAATAATATTAACCCAAGGCTCGTTTCTTCCACCATACGACTAATGGTTGTGACCAGGATCTTAACCCAAAAAGGTGCTTATCCTATCATTTCATCCCTAACCAGATCAATGATCATGTCTTAATCAAAGGATGCAATGAACGACTTTCGTTCATTTTGTGGAAGGTTGATCCTTCATTCAAATCCCAAGTAGCAACCCCTGAAATACACCATTTGTTGACACGTGTCACAATCACCGACATTCTATATTATTTCCCAATCTAACTCCTCATTATCTTGTGTGCAACTCTAAATGTGAAATGACTTTCTATCATTGATTTATCGTCTTGATCAAGATCTGACGGTTATAGTTGATCCACAATATGATGATATAGATTTATTTGGATCAAGATCCAATGGTTCTTGTGTATCTTTTTCAACTTGACAGTGGTTATGTGGCTCGTCTCCTATCCAACAATTATAAAACATTGAATAACCAATGTTTGTTGTATCTTCTCCTTGGCTTGATGGATCTGTAACTTTTTCTTCTAAAAAAACAAACCTTAGGATCATTGACCCTTATGGTAGTCAACAATAACTTTATTTATCATGATCTCCTCCTAAGAGTATTCTTAACCAGGCTCTTCTGTATTGACCTTTAAACTTATAAATTTACCTGGGACCTATAACCACACAAATTGTCTAGTATGTAGAGACATGTATTGTCATACAATGAATAAGGTTCCAATTACATAATCAGATTCACACCATCAAATGGATAATACTTGAAACAAAGTATTATCTTCTATATTGATAAAAAAAACACACACAATTTACTCAGGTTACAATAAGCTTCTTTCTTTCCTTCTTGGCCTAATCCCCTCAACAGGCCTCTCCCTCTCTTTTTGGCCTAGTTCTTCATTCAACTGGACACCTCTTTCTTGGCTTGATTTCTTTTCTTGATGGCCAAGCCCTATTGCCTTAATGCTTACAATATTTCTACAAAAGGATCCTAAACTAGAATTAGTTCAGATCCAAAATAATCTCAACAATAAATCTCTATGGATACTGTAGATCCACAAATCACTCAACAGTTTCCTAGGGGTCTCCTTATATCCACAAACTACTCAAAATACCACTAGGATCCCTCTTCTCTCGTGTTCTCACACATTCAAGAACAACTACAAATTCAATCCTCGCTCTCATTAATAAATCCTATCCATTGTCTCTTTTCTAGAAACCAATAAGCATAGGAAAATACAAATAATTCAAGGATAGGGAACCCACTCCCTAGGAAATGAAATGCCCCCCTAAGTCTCATAAAATGTACAAGATTTTGGAAGTAGTATGCTCCTGCATTAGACTCCGTAGGAAAAAATTATCGATGATCTCCTGATCATGGGTTCCTTCTATTGTATTCCTTTTGGATCCAAAATATTGTGTTCTAATTGTCCATTTTCCTTGCCACTTTGTGGTTTTCCTATTACTGTTGCAATTTCTTTGATTGCTCTAGGTCTCCATATTTTATGTTTTTTTTATCCATTTTCTTTGCTAATCCAAATTATTTCAGTCATCTACATTTTGTTGCTATCTGTCCTCCTCTTCCTGTGGTATTTGTTTTTGGATGTTTAACTCATCGACATCCATAACATATCAATTTCATCATCCATCTATTGTTGGAAGATTGGTTGTTGTCATTGATGTCAACCCTAGTCATCGGTTTTGGACCGCAAGATTAATGAAGGTATTTGGACATGAAGGAAAATGAATATGCAGATACAACACCCATGGATGTATAGTATACATCATGTTGTTTCTGGTGGTATGTGGAACATCATGTGGATCTTCATGGTTGAGGAGAAATTAATTTTTGAAGATGACAAAGTGAATTGTACATGTAGGCCCTGAAGATAATTAAAGAAAAGAATTACAAAATAAGAAAGTTTCAGGTCGGCCCTAATGTTAAAAGGAAGTGACATAAATGGTACAAATAAACATCATTATACATTCATTTTATACACGTCAAATTTCAAAGGTAATAAGAAGATAAGAAGGCCGGATTTCAACGGAGGATGAAGTCTTTTGGTGATGTGTTCTAAGGTATGTTATTTTCAGGTCATCTTACCATTTTTGCTATAACTTTTTTTCTAGAATGATTCAGATGGTGAAATATCTATGGCATTGAGAAGAAATATCAAGGTACCTCTGGTAAAAATTTCATCTCTTGATTCACTATAATTATGGAGATACACTCTATGGAAGATAGGGTTTGTGACTAGTCCTGAAGCTAGTCAATAAATAGGTGTTCCGAGAAAAATAGTCATAACTTTTTCATACATAATCCAAATGAAGTGGGACCACTTTCATTGGAAAGAGTACAAACTATAGTTTCTTGTGTGTGATTTTTCAAATTGGATTTTAAATATTGAGTGTGGGCATGCTGTACAAGTTGGGTCTTAGGAACAGACCAAAATTGAATAAAGTGTACCATTCTTTCTATAACCTCTTTTTGGGGAGGATTCAAGGAGTGAAAATTAGAGGAGTTTCGGAGAATACATTGAGTAATATTATCTATAGGATCAAAGTACTCCAAGAATTGAAGAATTGCAGAAATTGAAGAAGTCTCAGGAAGCATTATCAGGTTCTATGTGATGATTGGTTGATGGTGATGATTTAATGTAAAGTTTTATTATCTCTCATATATTCTTGGGTGGAAGGAAGGGGAAATGATGGAGAGTTCAAATCTCTCTTGATATTGGAGGATTGTATCTTCCTCTTGGAGGTTTATCCGTCCCTCTACATTTGGAAGCTGCAGCTACCTTTGGAAGTCATTACTCCCCTTGAGCAATAAACTATTTATTATTTCTCATATATTGTGCATGGTGTATTATGGTGTATTGGTGTAACTCTTATACTATTGTTCATTGCTCATTGGATATAGTTGAATGGTTTAAGTATAAGTTGAAAAATGATTTAAATTGTACTTGATACTAATTCACCCCCCTCTCAGTATCAACAATTGGTATCAGAGCGGGTTACCTATAGTACATTTTAACCACTGGAAGGAATATCCTATGCAGAAATGGAAGAAAACATTCCAAATGGGATTCCACCATTTGATGGAAGAAATTTTGAATACTGGAAAAATAGAATGGAAACTTACTTGAAAGCTCTTGGGGCAGATGTTTGGTTCTCAGTTGCTTCAGAATATAATGCTTTGAAGAAACCAAAGACTGCAGCTCAGAAGGAAGCCAAAAGGAACAACAAACTGGCAATAGATACCATCCTCGATGGATTGACAGATTCAGTGAAATCCAAGGTGGAATCATGTGCATTGGAAAAAGAGATTTGGGACAAACTACAAGACCTTTATGCAAGGGAAGAAGCAGAAGAAGAAGAAGAAGAAGAAGAAGTTGAAGAAGATTACAACATCTCATATTTCAAAGAAGAAAATAGAGGTCAGTTCTTTTTCTTTAATTGTGAAGGAGTAGGACATGTTAAATTTGAATGTCCTCATCCAAGGATTGAAAGAAATGAGAATAAAGAAGAAGAAAATCATAAAGTAGAAATGATTCAACAAGAATATGAGAATCTTAAAAAATTGAAGCATGTTGAGATTGAAAATAGCAAGCTCAAAGACATGCGTAGAAACTAAGAAGTGAATTGGTTAGTTGTGAAAAGACAGTTGTAATCTTGAAGAAACAATTAAAAGACTTTGAGAAACTAAGAGAAGAAACCATTTCCTTGAAAAATCTACTCAAAGAAGAAAGAAGAATAGGAGAAGTAAGGAATGTCCAAATGAAGAAGAAAGAAGAAGATTGTGAGAAACTTGAACAAGAAGTTGTCTCATTGAGGAAGAGCTTAAGAAACTCTCAAGTGCCAAAATACTTAACACATATTGGATGCATGGGTGAAACTTCATACAAAGAAGATGCAAATACCAACAACAAGGTTGAAGAAAGAGCTACACAGATAGTTCATGAGAAGTGGACCAGGATACCAGAAAGAAATAATGATTACAAAAGAGATGAATATCCAAGAAGACCTCCTACCTTCAGGAATAAATGAAGCTTAAATAAATATGAAGGAAACTATAGAAGAATAGATCATGAACCCAGATGGACTACATCACAAAGAAGCCCACTTACTCCAAGGTATCAAAATTTCTTTCTTGGTCATTGTTATACTTCCAAAAATTTTGGACATAAGGCAATTAATTGCAGAATCAATGAAAGGAACAAATACGCAAGAAACATGAATGGTGTAAACCGAAGATATGGAAATAATCATGGATTTGTCAACATAAGTTATAATTCATTTTACCCGTTGATGGACAAAAATATTGTATGCTACAAATGCAATTATCTTGGTCACAAAGCATGAGATTGCAGATATATGAATGAAGATGTCCCT
>ML776890.1:1211428-1230754 GCA_009831015.1 Picea engelmannii | reverse complement strand
TTCCAAACAATGAAGATTGTCGAATAGCATTGACCGCTGAAGAATGTAAAGAAGAATATGAATGGTACATAGACAGTGGATGTTCTTCACACATGACCGGGGATCAAGACAAATTCATCAGCTTGAAGAGAAAGGGTGGCAATCTTGCATTTGGAGATGACTCATCTACCAAAATACTTGGAGAAGGTGTAGTAGAATTTGTAAGAAAAAATGTAAAAGTAAAGAATGTTCTATTGGTTGAAGACTTGAGTCATAATCTACTTAGTGTTAGTAAAATGTGTGATCAAGGATACACTCTTATGTTTGATTCCCGAAAATGTAAAATCAGAGAAAATAACTCAGGAAGATTGGTTGCAACTGCAACAAAAAGACCGAACAACATATACATCCCAAACATGAAGAAGAGAGAGAATACAGAAGCCACACAAAAGGATTCTAAGGAAGAAAATGTCCCAAAGAGCAAAAATAAGGATGAAGTATTATTGAGTGCCACATGTTCAGGGGGAGCAACCCCAAAGAAGAGAGTTACATTTTTCCATTAAATTCAGAGGGAGATGCCCTAACCTTTGTCATTGATGTTAAAGGGGGAGAGAAATTGGGATCATGATGATAGGGGGAACATGAGTGTTTCCATCAATGACAAAGGGGGAGATTGTTGGAAGATTGGTTGTTGTCATTGATGTCAACCCTAGTATTTGGACATGAAGGAAAATGCACATGCAGGAAAATGCACATGTAGATACAACACCCATGGATGTATAGTATACATCATGTTGTTTCCGGTGTTATGTGGAACGTCACGTGGATCCTCATGGTTGAGGAGAAATTAATTTTTGAAGATGACAAAGTGAATTGTACATGTAGGCCATGAAGATAATTAAAGAAAAGAATTACAAAATAAGAAAGTGTCAGGTCAACCCTAATGTTAAAAGGAAGTGACATAAATGGTATAAACAAACATCATTATACATTCTTTTGATACAAGTTTAATTTCAGAGGTAATAAGAAGATAAGAAAGCCGGATTTCAAGGGAGGATGAAGTCTTTTGGTGATGTGTTCTAAGGTATGTTATTTTCAGGTCATCTTACAATTTTTTCTATAACTTTTTTTCTAGAATGATTCAGATGGTGAAATCGCTATGGTATTGAGAAGACATATCAAGGTACTTCTGGTAAAAATTTAATCTCTTGATTCTCTATAATTATGGAGATACACTCTATGCAAGATAGGGTTTGTGACTAGTCTTGAAGCTAGTCAATAAACAGGTGTTCTGGGTAAAACAGTCATAAATTTTTCATGCAAAATCCAAATGAAGTGGGACCAATTCCATTGGAAAGAGTAGGTACTTTGGTTTCTTTTGTGCGAGTTTCAAAATCGGATGTTAAATATTGAGCGCGGGGCATGTTGTACAAGTTGGGTCTTTTGAACAGACCAGAATTGAATAAAGTCTACCATTCTTTCTATAACCTCTTTTTGGGGAGGATTCAAGGACTGCAAATTGGAGGAGTTTCAGAGAATACATTGAATAATATTATCTACAAGATCAGAGTACTCCAAGAATTCAAGAATTGCATAAATTGAAGAAGTCTCAGGAAGCATTATCAGGTTCTATGTGATGATTGGTTGATGGTGATGATTTAATGTAAAGTTTTATTATCTCTCATATATTCTTGGGTGGAAGGAAGGGGCAAGGATGCAGAGTTCAAATCTCTCTTGATATTGGAGGATTGTATCTTCCTCTTGGAGGTTTATCCCTTCTTCTACATTTGGAAGCTGGAGCTACCTTTGGAAGTCATTACTTCCCTTGAACAATAAACTATTGATTATTTCTCATATATTGTGCATGGTGTATTATGGTGTATTGGTGTAACTCTTATACTATTTTTTATTGCTCATTGGATATAGTTGAATGGTTTAAGTATAAGTTGAAAAAGGTTTTAAATTGTACTTGATAATGATTCACCCCCCTCTCAGTATCAACATCTATGTCCTTGGCTGAATGTCACTTCTCCTTTGTTGTTGTGCATAATTTACAAACTCTTACTCATTTTCTTTCAACACAATGTATTCTTCCTCCAATTATGACTTTACATCTTGAATATGA
This sequence comes from Picea engelmannii, assembly GCA_009831015.1. Taxonomy (NCBI): domain Eukaryota; kingdom Viridiplantae; phylum Streptophyta; class Pinopsida; order Pinales; family Pinaceae; genus Picea; species Picea engelmannii. The sequence goes on along the minus strand of ML776890.1, from coordinate 1,228,650 downwards.
GGTCTTTGGATCACTATCCTCTCTTAGAATAATTTCAATTCTTCATACAATTCAACAAAATTATTTTGAATTGTATCCTCCATGCAATATTCATCTCTTGGGTCTTCTTTCATCCAATCTTCCAAAGGTTGTACCTCTTCTTTTGTACATCCTTCCTCTGAAAAAATACTATATTCCAACACTCCAATCATTGAAAAATCCTCGAACACATCTCCATGAGGTGAATTTCCATCTTCTGTACCTACTTAAATTCTGCAAGATAATGGTGGTTCATTGTTATTTTGAACATAATTTAAACTCTATTCAAATTCAACCTCCTCATATTCATAAGACTCTTGAACTTCTATTGTTGTCAACATCATCGTGCATTCTTCAATGTACTAAAATGTTTCTTCATCTTCTTCTTTTGCTGGAAGTTTTTCTCCAACTAAAGTTTTCTCATTGTCCTTATGATTATTACAAGTCTTCAATTAGTTGTCTTTATCAACTTCTCCTGTTACAATAGTTTCCTCATCATCTCCAAGGTCTACAAATACATGTTCAACCAAAAATTCCTCTAAGTCAACCATCTTCTCTAAGAGCTTCATTTATTTATCAATATGCATGAACACATCATCAAATTGATGTTCATCACCTGCCAAATTTGCAAACATACACAAAATGTCAGAGTACAAAATATAAGGCTCTTCATGTGATGCCTCAGCCATTCTATTTCCATGCTAATCTGAAATAGTGCAATAGTTCATGAGATTGTTAAGAAATATCTCATCAACATCATCATGTTCATGTTCCCTAAGCACCATTCCTTGTTCAGGTTCACATACAAAAATATCTATTGCATACTCAATTGCTTTGAGTTCTTCCTGCACTCTGGACGACATCCTTTATCTTAGATTCACCTGTAGTGAATTCCATATCATATTATTCTTCTTCATTTTCCAGACACACCTATGGTCTTCCCCATATTCTTGTAGCCATTCCTCTAGTACACTCAGATGTACTTTTATTTCAACCATCTCTCTCTCAAACTCTTCAATACTCATCTTCCTTATGACAACTTCTTTGGCATTTTACTGCTTCTAGTTGTGACCTTTCCCTGAACCCTGTAGATGACCTTCAATAGTCACCTTTTCCTCTTTTCTCAGTGGACTCTCCTTTTCCACTTGTGAGCTGCAACAGGGCCTCCTCATCTATGTAATAAATCTTCTACTCGTCACTAGTACAAGGCCATCTCCTTGGCATATCTTGGTTCTCTGTAGTAGAACCTTTTCTTAAGAACTCCTTCTCCTTGACTTCCAAAGCTATCTGAATTTTTCTTCTTCAACTACACACCTCTCTTGAGAACTTCATTGTCCTCTTCTTCTTAACTAATTCAATTTGTTGTCTAGGGTTCTATCACAAATTTCCCTCTGTCGAGATCTTTGCTTTCAACTTTTTCCTTTATCACAACTTCACCGTTGTTATGGTTTCTATCCATCATCCTTTCTATGCTACAATTCCTTCTTTTTTTCTTCAACTCGCAAACAAAAAAAATTGTCTACCAGAGTTAGCATAAGAACATCATATCAATCCTTTTAATATCTATGAGAATATCTTATCTAAAACATTCTTCTCCTTATCTGTTTTCTGAATCAATTCCTTTCAAGAGCACACTTTATTTGAACTTTCCTCAAAGAAAACCTCTCTGAAAGATCATGCTGTCTCCTTCAACCTTTTGTAATTATCTATTTAGTGTTCTTCTTCTCACACTAAATATGCTCCTGTAGTAATTTTTGCAATACTCTTATGAGAACTATCCACTCATATATATCTCCTTTTCCAATTCCAAAGAGTGTATCATGTTCACCCCAAAGAGATTACTCGCTCTGATACCAAAATGATAACCTAACCTAGGTCAAAGCTCACAGTTAGGTAGCTCACATATTTTCCACCTATTCTATAAATACTCAAAGGGACTTCTCAAGGATCTTTCTAGTACAAATTTGTTCTTCGTAGTCTATAAAGGGACTAAAACCTTCTCTACACAATGTCCTTCAATATTCGATTAGGTTTCTTCCTAAATTGATCACATGAAATGGATCAATTTAATTTCTTGTTTCCTCTGATGTGTTCATTGTAGATTATTTTATTCTAATAGAACCTAGATGCTATGACCAAATTTTTATCAATAGGTGGAAAATCCTTTCCTGCATATGACCCAAACCTCACGATCAAGGCTATTCCATTTAAATGCTTAACCCCGACAATGCTTACTCGTCTCACCCCTCTTCCATGCAACCCGAACCTTGGATCATGGCCTAAATCCAAACGTTCTTATATAAATAATATTAACCCGAGGCTCATTTCTTCCACCATATGACCAACAGTTGTGACCAGGAGCTTAACCCAAAAAGGTTCTTATCCTATAAATTTGTCCCTGACCAGATCAACGATCACGTCTTAATCAAATAGTGAGATGAATGTCTGACATTCATTTTGGGGAAGGTTGATCCTTCATTCAAATCTCAATTAGGGACCCCTGAAATACACCATTGGCTAACACATGTCACTATCACCGACATTCTAAATTATTTCACAATCCAACTCCTCATTATCCTACATGCAACTATGAATGTGAAACAACTTTCTAACATTGATTTCTCCTCTCTATAAAGATCTGACAATTATAGTTGATCCATGATCCAACGATCTGGATTTTTTTGGATTAAGATCCAAGGGTTCCTATGTATCTTCTTCAACTTGAAAATGGTTATGTGGCTCCTCTCCTATTCGACAATTGTAAAACTTTGACTGACCAACAATTGTCGTAGCTTCTCCTTGGCTCGACGGATCTATAACTTTCACTTGTGAAACAAAGAACCTTAGGATCGTTGACCCTTAAGGTGGTCAATGATCACTGTATTTATCGTGATATCCTCTTGAGAGTCTTCTTAACCAAGCTCTTCCTTATCAACCTTTAAAATTAAAAATTTACTTGGGACCCACAACCACACAAATTATCAAGTATGTAGAGACATATATTTCCATACAATGAAGAAGGTTCCACTTACATAATCAGATTCACACCATCAACTGGATAATACTCAAAACAAAGTAATTATCTTATGTATAGATCAAAATACACACACAATTTACATAGGTTACAATAAGCTTCTTCCTTTCCTTCCTGGACTAATTCCCTCAACAAGCCTCTCCCTCTCTTTCTAGTCTAATTCTTAAGTCAATTGGCCACCTCTTTCCTAGCCTGATTTATTTTCTTGATGGCCAAGTCCTATTTCCTTCATGCTTACAATATTTCTACAAAAATATCTTGAACTAGAATTAGTTCAGATCCAAAATAATCTCAACAATAAATCCCTATGGATCCTCTACATCCACAAATAACTCAAAATTTTCCTAAGGATCTCCTTAGATCCACAAATTTGTAACGATCCTCCTCGTCACAACAACAAACCTCTTATAACAAGTGCATTTTTTTTTTGTGTGTGTGCATGTGTACAAGGGTAACAATACATTATTCTCTGCGCCACCACATGACGACGAATCATGATGCATACAACTGTGATATCAACATAAATATCTAAGATGCATAATAACATCTACCATCAATGAACAATAATCAATCGAAAAAATAATAAGACTGACTACCTTCCCGTCCTACCCTACAGTGGTTAGGACCTCCAAGACACATAAGCAACTCTCAAGCCCAGGTTCCCATCGATTTTAACCATTTAAGGTCTCAGGGCTGGCGACTGTTCTGAGGAACATGGAGGTGTCTACATCCTGCCCGACACAAGTAGACCAAGTAAGACAATGTTTACAACCAAGTACAACAAAAGTTAATGAATGAGAACGTCCTCTACAGAAGGCGCAAGTCAAAAGGACACCGACTATAACCAACCATTAGTTAAGACTCAACATTACCTACGACTCAATTGTTAACAAGTATAGATTCAACACTTTGTTCAGTTTCCGTTAGTCGACGAGTTACCAACCCAACCTTAAAAATGTATATTCAATTAATTGCAAATCCCCATTTACTAAGTCATGATAACTTATTGTACTTAATTCGAGGACATTACACTATACATGTTTACCACTAACAATAAAAATTACAATATCGTTACAATAAAATAATGAACACAATATATTTAGATCATAATAACTTCGTGAAAATAACAACCACAGTTCATCTTATGTGTTATCCCTAACAATAAAACTACAATATCATTACCATAAAATGACAACATCATTACAATTTAAATTACCATAACTTTGCAATAAAAGAATCACATTACAAGACAATGACAACTAAAACAACCAGTAAGGCAATTAACTCAGTCTATTCCAACCTCCAATGCGAGCCCAACCTCGCATGTCTAAAGTGCATAATGACATTACGGTAGAATCTAAATTAGTCTTAAACCAACTCATTTGAGCAATTTTAAATTACAAAAGGGCATCGAGATACTATATAATTCAACTTGCCTTAAATATTAATGGTTGCTATGAGTGTTTGTTTTAAGTTTGATATCTAATAATCATGTAGGTATATAAAAATGTCCCAAGAAGAGATTTATGTACATCTCAGCAATCTTTGCCCAAATTCTCATTCCACTAATAATAATAGAGAAAACACTTCATGACTCTAACTATACTAATCATTTAAAAACTTAACAGTTTCATTACCATATAATGATATCTAGTTAAAATTCTATAATATTCTTAAACATCATCCATTCTGATTAAAATGGAAAATCTACACCATGATAGATCATGTGTATTTTCGATACACCACAAAACCTGATAGAATAATAAAAGCTACATAAGAGATATTACTATTTAAAGAAAAAGGTGAAATAAAAAGGAAGCCAAAATTGCCTTTTGGAAGCAAGGAATATAACACAGATTGTAACTACAGGCGACAACCATTTCATCAACTGATCATTGACAAATATAATTCGATAAATCTGTAGGCAATTAAATCCAAGGCGGTCTGAAAAATGCAAGTGACTGTGGTCTGATTCGACTGCAAACTTGAGGTTGTTCTGCGATTACAATGAGAATCCATTCTTCCCTTAATCAAGCAACTTTTCTACTCAAAAGCGGTTAAAGAATTATTGCCAGGTAAGGGTAAAGGTAAAACGCAGGGCATTGACACTTAAGCTAGCTGGCGGCCTAGACTGAAGTCATTAAGGTAAAAAGGCGAAGTCAGCAAAAGGGCAACTAATGGCCATTTAAACAACCAGAAGGAAACTGTTGACCGTTTCCAGTGTTGTAGCAGTCATTAAGGCGATAAATAAGGTAATTCAATCGATGGCAAGGAATATCAATCAATACAACCCAAGGATTTAAACTATGAACAATTACAGGGTTATCTAGCATCAATGCAAAATCTTCGATGTCAGTAAACTGAGGAAAGGGAAAGCGTGCGTAATAGGACACAGATATAAAGAAATTTCGAGTCCGCTAAATGAAACTTCGCCACGCATCGAAAGGAACAGACAGCCAAATCAAGGTGAATTTGCTAGAAAAAGAGATACCACAGAAAAAAAACATGCAGAGGTATTAACGCATACTAAAAATGATGGTGGAGGTCATTTAATTGCATCAGTTGTCATAAGACAGTGGCCACTTACACGATGAAGTTGACATTGAATTTCTGGGAAACCTATCGGGACAGCCTTATGATCTGCAACGAATATTATCGTAAATGGCTCCGGACAAAGAGAAGAGAGGATCAACATGTGGTTTGATCCCATAGTAGACTTCCATAACTACTCAAACCTTTGGAATCACAAACAGATCTTGTATAGTGCACTGTTAAACAATCATTTGAAAATTCATAAAAATAGTCGTATTTCTATCTCTTATTTCTGTTACTTCTTAGCTCATATGTACTTCGGGATATTGTGAACAGGCTTTCCATTGATTCTGTTCCCATTAGGGTTTTCAAGAACAAGGAAGCTACGGGTATTCCATATCCAAAGAGCCGACCTATGAGGATCCTGTGCATCCTTTGGAATGGGGATCAGTGGGCTACCGAAGGAGGAAGAAAGAAAATAGATTGGACTAAAGCTCCATTTACAGCCACATACAAGGGCTTTGGATTAGATGCATGGGTTGTATATTCTGCAAACCTTGACCCACCATGTTCAATTCCCATAGTTGACAGCTGGTGGAATCGACGAGTTAGCTTGTGGAATCAGCCAGAGTGTAGAAGACACGCAAAGGGGGGGGGGGGTTCAAATGCAGAAATTGAGAAACGCCCTTGCACAATCGGTGATTAATGCAGGGCATCATGCCAATAACATAAAATTTATAGAGAACAAGAAATTTTTGGTCAACAAGAATGCGAGCGTAGGGATAAACATTCTCTACTAAGGTGGGGCTTAGTTATTATCAACAGAGAACACCTGGGTGATTTACCCAATGAGATAAAATGCATCCAAGTGCAACTTGCCATGACAGTAAGAGGAAATGCAAGGATGGATTCTTCATCAAACGAAATCTTAGGGACAACATTGTACAGTGATCATATAACGCAATCGCCGAAGTCATACACAGTTTTCTCTTTCATTCAATACCGGATTACATTAGTCGAGTTAAAATTTTACATTAGTTACACAATTTAATCTTCGAAGTGTTAAAACCAGTCAACCAATCAAGAACTAAACACAAATTAAAGCTAAATATTTTTCTACCCAATACACATGCATATGTGAATCGTAAATCCTACAACATTCTATCATTCAAGCAAGAAGCGTACCGTTGCCTATTCGCCTGCTTCGAATGGTGTCCCGTGCTCCGTGCAACTCCCACTCGCCGATCGTCGAGACCTCACGAATACCTCCCAGCCAACGCTAGGGGTAATCTTCTTCCCCCTTAGCCCCCCGAGCCACAAAGGGGCCACACACTATCCAGATGGTACGTCTAGCTCCCAGCTCACCTCGCAAGACCGAGCTACCACTCCTATCCGAGTTGGGAAATCTCAACTCCCCACAAGTAAATTAGTCAAGTCACTAATCCAATAGTGTAATGTTATGCTAACAATCGATCCCCTACTTCCTCCTCCTTCCTCTCTTTTATAGAGTTTTAGAACTTCCAAACTTTCCCTAAATCTCTTTTAATTTAAGTTTTAATGAAATCTTCTAAAAATTCTCCATCGTACAAGTGTCATTCATCCCCCACTTTCCTCCAAAAATTATTTTCTTTAATTTTTAATTGTCTCATTTCCCTCACCCACCTAGAGTTACTCCTAAAATTACTCCTAGGTGTCCCTAGATTCCCTTACAGGTTTTAAATACTTTCCCTAAAATGAAGTTGCTAAATTAGTTCAATTTAGAAGGTTCTTAACTGCAGATTCTTACTAAGTTGACCTCTTTCTTTTTACCATAAGTTCCCCTCTTTCCCTTTTTATGTTAACTCCTTCCCCTAGTTTCCTAAATTTTTATTATTCCCTTCTTTCCCATTTTTATTAGAGCCAAAAATGACAGTTGCACAAATTAACCTCTTTTCCTTTTTATTAATAATTTAATATCTTTTACACATTCACAAGTTAAATAATTAAATTCTTCTTTATATTTTATATCCACAGCTTTTAATTAATTTCTTACTCTCTTTATTTTACCCCAAAAATTTATGAAGACCAAAATTATTACTCAAAGGGTTTTTATTTAAAATTTTACTATTTTAAATTTTTAGAGATGTTTTCTCAAGGGTAGACAAAATTTTACCCCTAGCAAAGTTTCAGACTTAAGACTTAGATTATGAACTGGGCAACATTTAATTAAGGGAGTTGTTTTAAAATTTCTTAATGTGTTAAATGTCTTAGGGCCATCTAGGTTCAACCCTCTATCATCATCAACGTGACGTGCCCTTTAGGACACACTACATGCTCCAAGGGTGCCACTCGCCTCTTTTGTTATTTGCACGACGTGCCCTTCAGGATGCACCACGTGATCCAAGGGTGCCACTCGCCCTTTTTTTTATTTTGTGCGACGTGCCCTTCAGGATGCACCACGTGCTCCAAGGGTGCCACTCGCTTCTTGACTGATTGGTAGACATCAATAACCCCTGGAGTCAACACTCCGCGAGGTGAACTTGTGGGAGACTAAGGGCTTCTAAGGAATAAGGCCCCTGCCTTATTATGTGCCCCTTAGAATCATCGTGAGCGACTGTCGCAGTCTGCCCTCATGGCATAATGGGTCCTCTCGAACTAGGTAATCGTTAACCTACAGTTCGAGCCACGACGGGAGTGCTAGTAGGTTGTGGCAGGGCTGTTGTCCACACCTCTCCCTCAACCTCTCTAGAAATCCTGTGTGGCCCCTTTACTCCATATGTGAGTCTGGTCGGCAAGATTTCGTCAGCCTACATCATCAACAATCATGTCAGAACATATCCACATCATATCATCTAATCAGATGTACTAAAATCACAGTAAAACAATCAAACCCCAATAGCACACTCCCTAACTGGATCCGAAGTCCAACGGGTTCCATCAATGCCTCTGCATCCTCAAGGTCTGCACACTCAGTAAAAATGAGTCAATAGCACCTGTCTATGTTAATGAAGTAAAACATCATGTCATCTACCATAACTCATCATGATCAAATTCAAATGTTTTAATATCATAATAATACGGATCACTTGCAAGCAAGTGTCCTCAAAGAATAAGTTTTCTCAGTGCGCCAGAGCGGGATGTTACATACACCCCATCTTGGTCTAAACTTCATCCCGAATTTTCATAGTGTAAATGTTGAAATAAATGTATCACAGTATCATAAGTCTATCTATCAAACAAAAATGGAAACCGTTGGCGCATATCATATGCGTCCTCCCAGGTCGCCGAGTGCAGACTATAACTGTTCCACTGGACCTTGACCTGATCTACCATTCGATGTTGTAACTATCGAACGTGATGGTATACGATGCAGACCGGATCAACCGTGAGTGCTCCCTTGTCCGATACCTACAAATAACTCATGTCAATCACATATGTAGGATCACTAATGTAATGTCTCAAAATAGATACATAAAAAACATCGTGCATACGCCTCAAGGAATCAGGCAAGGCTAGTCGATAGGCCACGGGCCCCTTTCTCTCCAAAATCTTGAAAGGTCCCGCGAACCTAGGAGAGAGTTTAGCTCCATTTCCAAACTTGATCAAACTCTTATGTGGTTTAACCCGCAAGAAGACTCGATCGCCGACCTCGTAACTACGATCTACTCGGTGTGCATTGGCATAACTTTTCTGTCGATCCTGCACTTCTTTAATCCTTTGTCTTATGGTTTTCATTTTCTCTTCCATTTCTTGGATCACTTCTGGTCCCACCAGGACCCTATCCTCAAGTCGATCCCAACTCAAGGGCGTCTGACATGGTCTCCCATAAAGAAACTTGAAAGGCACCATTTTAATGGTGCTTTGGTAACTGTTGTTGTAAGCGAACTGTACTAGAGGCAAGAATTCTTCCCAATGCTTTTGTTGGTCCATCATGTACATGCGCAACATGTCCTCCAAGGTTTGGTTCATTCGTTTGGTCTGTCCATCAGTCTCTGGGTGATACGCAATACTAAAGTTAAGTTGGGTTCCCAAGGCCTCTTGGAAACTCGTCCAAAATCGTCCAGTAAACACCGATCCTCGATCGGATATAATCTTTTTAGGCATGCCATGCAGCCTCACAATCTCATTGATGAAAACTCTAGATATGTCAGGTGCCTCATACGTCATACGCATAGGAATAAAGTGAGAAATATTCGTCAGAGTATCTACTACTATGAAAATCGAGTCATGTATCCTTGCCGTCAGTGGCAATCCAACAATAAAGTCCATCGAAATAACCTCCCATTTCGATTCTGAAATGGCATGTGGTTGTAGTAATCCTGTTGGGTGTCTATGTTCAGCCTTTACTCATTGGTACTCTAGACATTTGGCCACATAGTTGACTATGTTGGCCTTCATTCCCCTCTAGAATAATAAGGGTTTAAGGTCTTCCCTCATCTTCATGACTCCCGGGTGAGCCATGTAAACTGCTCTATGAGCCTCGCTCAGGATCAACATCCTCAAATCGTCGTTTGATGGTACGTAAACCTGACTTTTAAACCTCAATAAACCATCACTATCAAATGAAAATCCCTCAAATCATGGTACCATCATTGTGTTTTGTCCGATAAAACCCTCGACCTCTTTGTACCAGTCGTCGTTACACTATAAAGTTAGAATCTTTTCACGTAAATTCATCTGAAGAGGAAACACAAAAAAGATCTGTGGCCTCTGACTCAAAGCATCCGCCACTCGGTTCATTGTTCCCTTTATGTAAGTAATATCAAAGTCATACTTGCTGAGCAATTCCGACCAACGTCGTTGTCGTGCGTTCAGGTTGATTTGCGTAAAAATGTGTTGTAGTCCACAATGATCAGTCTTTGGTTCAAATTTTCGTCCAACAAGGTAGTATCTCTAAACCTTCAAGGCATATACGATGGCTAATAACTCCAAATCATGCGTCGCGTAGTTTTCCTCATGCCTTCTCAGTTTCCTCGAAATGTAAGAAATCACTCATCCATCTTGCATCAAGACTCCGCCTAAACCTTCCTTGGATGCGTCAGTTCATACCAAGAAGTCCGCGTCCATGTCAAGGACCTTTAGTATCGGTGTTGTGGTTAACAACTCCTTAAGCCTCTGAAATTCTTCTATGCATTTCTCGGTCCAAACAAACTTCTTGTTTTTCTTCTGTAATTCTGTGATAGGATTTGCTATCTTCGAAAATCCCTCGACAAACCATTGATAGTATCCTGCTAAACCCATAAAGCTACGCACTTCCATGACATTCGTCGGCACAAGCCATTACATAATAGGCTCGACCTTGGCTGGATCTATGGCAATACCTTCACCGCAGATGACATGCCCTAAGTAGTGAATCTTCGATTGATAAAAAGAGCATTTGGACCATTTCCCATACAATTTGTGCTCTCGCAGAAACTGTAGTACCAACTGTAAGTTCTCATCATGCTCCTTCGTCATACGAGAGTAAATCAAAATATCGTCAATGAACACTTGGACAAACTTGTCCAAGTACTCGCGAACACCCCGTTCATCAAACTCATAAATACCCCTAGGGTGTTTGTCAGTCCAAATGGTAAAACAATAAAATCGTAATGTCCAAACATTGTCTTAAAGGTGTTCTTAGGGACATCATCCTCCTTGATCCATAACTGGTGATACCCTGATCGCAAATCGATCTTGGAGAACACCGTCGCACCCTTCATTTGATCGAATAGATCATCAATTCTCAGCAAGGGATGCTGATTTTTTATCGTGGCCTTGTTTAGTTGATGGTAGTCAATGCAAAGCCTCCACGATCCATCCTTCTTTCGTATGAAAATAACCGGTGCACCCCATGATGACACACTAGGACATATCAGTCCCAGGTCCAACAACTCCTTCAGTTGCATTTTCAACTCTTGTAGCTCCGGGGTCGACATATGATAAGGAGTCCTTGCTATCAGTTCAGGCCCTGGTTTTAGGCCTATGGTAAACTCCAATTCCCTTTCCGGTGGCATCCCAGGTAACTCCTCTGTAAATACATCCGAAAACTTTCTCACCACCAGAAGATGCTCAATACCTTCCACTACTCCCTTCTCGTTTAACGCAAGGATCACATAAATCTTGCACCTCTTGCGCATACTCTTCCATAACTGTAAGGAAGAGATGAACCTCAGGGAAACTCCCTGGTTTCATCCTACAATCACACATCTCTATCCCTCGTCATCGATCAAGCTCAACCATTTCGTCTTACATTTGAGTATCACCTCATGCGATTCCAACCAATCCATACCAATTACGACATCATAATATCCTAAGATCCCGACGTACAAGTTGGCCCTCGTGACAAACTCTCCCAGGTTAAGGGCACAGCCTGTAACCTTTCCTCCAACCTTCTGTTTGGCTCCTGAGGCCATCTCCACAAAGCTAAACTCATCCTGTTCGACTACCTTTACCTTAATCCTTTTTAGCACTGCACCAGAAATGAAACTCTCGGTAGCACCGGGATATATCAAAATACCAAGCGTATGGTCAGCGACAATACCTGTCGTCTTGAGCATAGTCGACTGGTGCTCTGCATAGTGGTTATTCACAACTGCATGAATCCAATGGGCCTTGCCCATATCTCCCACAGTAGTGGGTCCTGTTGATCCAGGCGCTCGGGTCCTCTCCACAAGACAGTTGCGCTGGTAGTGTGGCTCCCCACACGTCCAACACTCCTTCTTCAGCCCAGTAGTCCTGTTACCCGAAGTAGAAGATGACGGCCCACTGGCCTTGTACCCTAGTCTGTTCTACTGAAAATGCCTAAACTATTGTTGCTATGGACGACGCTGCTGTTGATGTTGTGGTCCCCGATATGGGGTCCGCTGCTGAGGCGGTGGTCATCGGGGTTTAGTGAAAGTGGATCCGCTCTGGAAGCCATGATATCCCATCATATGTCTCGCTAGTGTCTGGTGCTGCTGTGTTCCAGATGGGACCTGCCCTGCTGGTCTCGTTGGAGTCATGGTCTGACCCCCACTGATAAGCTCCTCCTCTGCTATGAGGGCCTTCTGGATGGCATTGTGCAAGGTTTGAGGCATCAAAATCCTAAACTTTGCACACAGGATGCCGTTAAGGCCAATTACGAACCTGTTAACCTTAAGTTTCTCCGTGTTAAGGTGCGGAGCATACCGGAGCAACTCCATAAAATGGGCCTCATACTCGGGCACCGTATGACCTCTCTATCGTAAGGTGTTGAACTCATAGAGATGACGCTCAATGAATTCCTATGAAAGGTACCTCTCTCGTAATTGTTCGTCGAACAGTTCCCATGACACGTCTTCGACGACCATGTTCAGCTGTGGTAGGAGCATCTTCCACCATAGAAGAGTGCTCCCCTTCAGTTGAAAGGCTGCCATGTGGACCTTCATGTTGGAGGTATAATTGTGAAGTACGAAGCACGTCGCCATGTTCTCCAACCATGCCTTGGAGGCTGCGCCATCTAGGGCACCAAAGAACTCAGGAAATTTGACTTTCTCGAGTTCACAGTGAATGCTACTAGTAATGGCCGGTGTGCGTGGCAGAACCTCAGCAGGTGTCGGCGCTCTAGCCTCATCTCTGTCCAAATGGTTGATCGGTGCCTCGAACATGCGCTGAAAGGATCTCATCATTTTGATTACATCGCCAACTTCTATCTGCTCCTGCTCGAGAACCTGCTCGTCTCCCTGGGGGTTAGACCCCTCCGGTGTGGATGCTACTGGAGGCATCGCGCCTCCTCCCCTAGCACCCTGTCATATGCCTCCACGGCGTCCTCTAACCATGGTTACCTGCACGCCCACAATCAACTCAATTAGCAACCGTATAATCAAATCAGGTCAATGAAAGCCATAGCGATCCCAAGTCCCAGGTTGAACCCCACTCTGATACCATATGTAACGATCCTCCTCGTCATGATGACAAACCTCTTATAACAAGTGCAATTTTTTTTATTTTTTTTGCGTGTGTACAAGGGTAACAATACATTATACTCTGCGCTACCACATGACGATGAATCATGACGCATACAACTGCAATATCAACATAAATATCTAAGATGCATAATAACATATGCCAGCAATGAACAACAATCAACTGACAAAATAATAAGACTGACTACCCTCCCTTCCTACCCTGTAGTGGTTAGGACCTCCAAGACACATAAGCAATGCTCAAGCCCAGGTTCCCATCGATTTTAACCATTTAAGGTCTCAGGGCTGGAGACTGTTCTGAGGAACATGGAGGTGTCTACATCTCTCCTGACACAAGCAGACCAAGCAAGACATTGTTTACAACCAAGTACAACAAAAGTTAATGAATGACCACGTCCTCTATGGAAGGCACAAGTCAGAAGGACACCGAAAATAACCAACCATTAGTTAAGACTCAACATTACCTACGACTCAATTGGTAACAAGTACAGATTCAACACTTTGTTCAGTTTCCATTAGTCGACGAGTTACCAACCCAACCTTAAAAATGTATATTCAATTAATTGCAAATCCCCATTTACTAAGTCATGATAACTTATTGTACTTAATTCGAGGACATTACACTATACATGTTTACCACTAACAATAAAAATTACGATATCATTACTATAAAATAATGAACACATTATATTTAGATCATAATAACTTCGTGAAAATAACAACCATAGTTCATCTTATGTGTTATCCCTAACAATATAACTACAATATCATTACCATAAAACGACAACACCATTACAGTTTAAATTACCATAACTTTGCAATAAAAAGAATCACATTACAAGACAATGACAACTAAAAGAACCAGTAAGGCAATTAACTCAGTCTATTCCAACCTCCAATGTGAGCCCAACCTCGCATGTCTAAAGTGCATAATGACATTACGGTAGAATCTAAATTAGTCTTAAACCAACTCATTTGAGCAATTTTAAATTACAAAAAGGGCATCGAGATACTATTTAATTCAACTTGCCTTAAATATTAATGGTTGCTATGAGTGTTTGTTTTAAGGTTGATATCTAATAATCATGTAGGTATATAACAATGTCCCAAGAAGAGATTTATGTACATCTCAACAATCTTTGCCCAAATTCTCATTCCACTAATAATAATAGAGAAAACACTTCATAACTCTAACTATACTAATCATTTAAAAACTTAACAATTTCATTACCATATAATGATATCTAATTAAAATTCTATAATATTCTTAAACATCATCCATTCTGATTAAAAGGGAAAATCTACACCATGATAGATCATGTGTATTTTCGATACACCACATAACCTGATAGAATAATAAAATCTACATAAGAGATATTACTAATTAAAGAAAAATGAAAAATAAAAAGGAAGCCAAAATTGCCTTTTGGAAGCAAGGAATATAACACAGATTGTAACTACAGGTGACGACCATTTCATCAGTTGATCATCGACAAATATAATTTGATAAATCTATAGGCGATTAAATCCAAGGTGGTCTGAAAAATGCAAGTGACTGTGGTCCGATTTGACTGCAAACTTGAGGTTGTTTTGCAATTACAATGAGAACCCATTCTTCCCTTAATCAAGCAACTTTTTTTCTAAAAATAGGTTAAAGAATTATTGCCAGGTAAGGGTAAAGGTAAAATGCAAGGCACTGACACTTAAGCCAGTTGGCAGCCTAGACTGAAGTCATTAAGGTAAAAAAGTGAAGTCAGCAAAAGGTCAACTAATGGACATTTAAACAACCAGAAGGAAACTGCTGACCGTTTTCAGTGTTGTAGCAGTCATTAAGGCAATAAATAAGGTAATTCAATCGATGGTAAGGAATATCAATCAATTCACCCCAAGGATTTAAACTATGAATGATTACAGGGATGTCTAGCATCAATGCAAAATATTCACTGTCAGTAAAGTGAGGAAAGGGAAAGCATGGGTAGCAAGCCACAGATATAAATAAATTCCGAGTCCCATAAAGGAAACTTCGCCACGCGTCGAAAGGAACAGACATCCAAATCAAGGCGAATTTTCCAGAAAAAGAGATACCCTAGAAAAAAAAAACACGTAGAGGTATTAACTCATACTAAAAACGATGGTGGTGGTCATTTAATTGCATCAGTTGTCATCAGACAGCGGCCACTCGCGCAATGAATTTGACATTGAATTTATGGTAAACCTATCGGGACAACCTTATGATCTGCAATGAATATTATCATAAATGGCTCTGGACAAAGTGAACAGAGGATCAACGTGTGGTTTGATCCCACAACAGACTTCCATAACTAATCAAACCTTTGGAATCACAAACAGATCTTGTACAGTGCACTGTTAAACAATCATCTGAAAATTCATAAAAATAGTCGTATTTCTATCTGTTATCTTTGTTACTTCTCAGCTCATAGGTACTTCAGGATATTGTGAACAGGTTTTTCATTGACTTTGTTCCCATTAGGGTTTTCAAGAACAACGAAGCTGCGAGTATCCCATATCCAAAGAGCCAACCTATGAGGATCCTGTGCAGCCTTTGGAATGGGGATCAGTGGGCTACCGAAGGAGGAAGAAAGAAAATAGATTGGACTAAAGCTGCATTTACAACCATATACGAGGGCTTTGGATTAGATGCATGCGTTGCAGATTCTGCAAACCCTGACCCACCATGTTCAATTCCCACAGCTAACAGCTGGTGGAATCGGCGAGTTAGCTGGTGGAATCAACCAGAGTGTAGAAGACTCGCAAAGGGGGGCGTTCAAATGTAGAACTTGAGAAACTCCCTTGCACAATCGGTGATTAATGCAGGGCATCATGTCAATAACATAAAATTGACAGAGGACAAGCAATCACTGGTCAACAAGAATGCGAGCGCAGGTCTAAACATTCTCTACTAAGGCGGGGTTTAGTTATTATCAACAGAGAATGCCTGGGTGATTTACCCAACGAGCTAAAACGCAGCCAAGTGCAACCTGCCATGACAGTAAGAGGAAATGCAAGGATGGATTCTTCATCAAAAGCAATCTTAGGGACAACATTGTACAGTGATCATATAACGCAATCGCTGAAGTCATACGCAGTTTTCTGTTTCATCCANGATTACATTAGCCAAGTTAAAATTTTACATCAGTTACACAATTTAATCTCCGAAGTATTAAAACCAGTCAACCAATCAAGAACTAAACACAAATTAAAGCTAATTATGTTTCTACCCAATACACATGCAGATGTAAATCATAAATCCTACAACATTCTATCATTCAAGCAAGAAGCATACCGTTGCCTATTCGCCCTCTTTGAATGGCATCCCGCGCTCTGTGAAACTCCCGCTCATCGACCGTCGAGACCTCACCAGTAGCTCCCTGCCAACGCTAGGGGTACTCTACTTCCCCCTTATCCCCCCGAGCCGCAAAGGGGCCACACACTATCCATATGGTATGTCTAGCTCCCAGCTCACCTCACAAGGCCGAGCTACCACTCCTATCCGAGCTGGGAAATCCCAACTCCCCACAAGTAAATCAGTCAAGTCACTAATCCAACAGCATAACGTTACGCTAACAGTCAATCCCCTACTTCCTCCTCCTTCCTCTCTTTTATAGAGTTTTAGAACTTCCAAACTTTCCCTAAATCTCTTTTAATTTAAGTTTTAATGAAATCTTCTAAAAATTCTCCATCGTACAAGTGTCATTCATCCCCCACTTTCCTCC
>ML776890.1:1199896-1211378 GCA_009831015.1 Picea engelmannii | reverse complement strand
CCTCTCTTTTATAGAGTTTTAGAACTTCCAAACTTTCCCTAAATCTCTTTTAATTTAAGTTTTAATGAAATCTTCTAAAAATTCTCCATCGTACAAGTGTCATTCATCCCCCACTTTCCTCCAAAAATTATTTTCTTTAATTTATTAATTGCCTCATTTCCCTCACCCACCTAGAGTTACTCCTAAAATTACTCCTAGGTGTCTCTAGATTCCCTTACAGGTTTTAAATGCTTTCCCTAAAATGAAGTTACTAAATTAGTTCAATTTAGAAGGTTCTTAATTGCAGATTCTTTACTAAGTTGACCTCTTGCTTTTTACCATAAGTTCCCCTCTTTCTCTTTTTATGTTAACTCCTTCCCCTAGTTTCCTAAATTTTTATTATTCCCTTCTTTCCCATTTTTATTAGAGCCAAAAATGATAGTTGTGCAAGTTAACCTCTTTTCCTTTTTAATAATAATTTAATATCTTTTACACTTTCACAAGTTAAATAATTAAATTCTTCTTTATATTTTATATCCACATCTTTTAATTAATTTCTTACTCTCTTTATTTTACCCCAAAATTTTATGAAGACCAAAATTATTACTTAAAAGGTTTTTATTTTAAATTTTACTATTTTAAATTTTTAGAGATGTTTTCTCAAGGGTAGACAAAATCTTACCACTAGCAAAGTTTTAGACTTAGGACTTAGATTCTGAATTGGACGACATTTAATTAGGGGAGTCATTTTAAAATTTCTTAATGTGTTAAATGTCTTAGGGCCATCTAGGTTCAACCCTCTATCATCATCAACGCGACGTGCCCTTCAGGATGCACTACGTGCTCCAAGGGTGCCACTCGCCTCTTTTGTTCTTTGTGCAACGTGCACTTCAGGACACACCACATGCTCCAAGGGTGACACTTGCCCTTTTGTTTCTTTTGTGCGACGTGCCCTTCAGGATGCACCACGTGCTCCAAGGGTGCCACTCGCTTCTTGACTAATTGGTAGACATCAATAACCCCTGGAGTCAACACTCCGCGAGGTGAACTTGTGGGAGACTAAGGGCTTCTAAGGAATAAGGCCCCTGCCTTATTGCGCACCACTTAGAATCATCGTGAGCGACTGTCGCAGTCTGCCCTCGCGGCATCGTGGGTCCTCTTGAACTAGGTAATCATTAACCTAGAGTTCGAGCCACGACGGGAGTGCTAGTAGGTTGTGGCAGAGTTTTTGTCCACACCTCTCCCTCAACCTCTCTGGTAGTCGTGTGTGGCTCCTTTACTCCATATGTGAGTCTGGTTGGCAAGCTTTCATCAGCCTGCATCATCAACAATCATGTCATAACATATGTACATCATATCATCTAATCAGATGTACTAAAATCACAGTAAAACAATCAAACCCCAATAGCACACTCCCTTACTTGATCTGGAGTCCAAGGGGTTCTGTTGATGCCTCTGCATCCTCAAGGTCCAAAACCCTGCACACTCAGTAAAACTAAGTCAATAGCACCTGTCTATGTCAATGCAGTAAAACATCATGTCATCTACCATAACTCATCATGATCAAAGTCAAATGTTGTAATATCATAATAATACGGATCACTTGCGAGCAAGTGTCCTCAAAGAATAAGTTTTCTCAGTGCGCCAGAGTGGAATGTTACAAAATTACGCAAAATATCACTAGGATCCCTCTCCTCTCATGTTCTCACACATTCAAGAACATTTACAAATTCAATCCTTAGTCTCATTAATAATTCATATCCTATGTCTCTCTTATAGAAACCAATACAACAAATGAAAATAAAAATAATTCAAGCATATGGAACCCACTCCATAGGAAATGAAAGTCCCTCTTAATTATAATCAAATGTACAAGATTTCGGAAGCAGGATGCTTCTGCATCAAAATACAACTGAACAAATTACCTATAAGAATCCTCTTCCCACAAATCTGTTCTAGCCACTTGTATGTCCTGCTGACGTTAGCGGTATAGAATGATGCACCTACCTAGAAAATTACCATGTGTCCCATATTATTCTCTATTGTACGACAATTACACGTGTGACCTCTAAGGACTATACAGACCATTATGTACCACACATGCAGCATGTTCATACTGTTTTCCCCACATGTGCAACATGTCCAATATCCTCACACATGTGACCTTTCTCTCTCCTCGTGTACAACCTCTTCTCCTCCTCTTCTCACACGTGTGGACCCTCTTGGATGGGAAAATTAGAATCCTTCCTTTGATGAAACAGAAATAGAAAACACCAAGAACCGTAGGCTCGAGCAACCTCATCTCGCTCATATTGAAGGAGTGTCCAATATTGTTGGGAGTGAACCGAAGGTTACATGCAATTGCAGAAAGAAAGCGACTCCTCACCATGACTAGCATGGAGAATTTGGAGATACTATAGAAAGGACAAGGAGGAGGAGCAACAAAAAGGATGAGAAAACTAAAACCCTAAAAATAAAACCCTGACGCATTACTTCTCAAGTCGATTCAGATTCGTGTGGAAGCAATGGTAATGGAGGTAGGTATTTTCCCTACATACGAAGATACTTGAAAAATCTTGGCATGGATAACAATCACGGGAAATAATTGTGAATGGTGTGTTGAGGGACCAACAGAGGAATCGATGAAGTGTTCACACAGGGAGACAAAAGCGAGAGGTGGCTCAGACAACAAATGCTCACATTTTTGTTATACTCACATAATGATTAAAAATGCTCAAATTTGACACCTAAATGTATATGAATGAGGACATACTTGTAGATAGAGGAGCGTATATTTCCAAGTAGACAGAGGGAAGAGTCATTTCTGCAGATGGAAGTAAATTTCCATGGTTAACCTACTATGGAAAACTACCATAAAAAATTTGAGGCCTAAAAACTAAGGCGCTTTGATAGCACTATTGAAAGATGACAAATGAATAAGCATGATTTTCATTTTATTCATAAATATGATACATGTATAAGTACATGAATTGTGACTATTAAATTTGTCTTCGAATAGATCTCTTGGACTCATGATGACTATTCATATTCACTTTTGTCTTTTCATATTTGGTATCATAACACTTACGGATTATGTTTCCAACAAAAACAATAAGTAAACAAGATTTGTTAAAATCTAGAAAGAATTCAATGGTAATGGAATGATATTTCATAAAGGGTTGGTTATGAGATAATAGCCAAGGAAATTCATGTCAAATGATATTTTGACAAGGGTTGGTTATGAGATAATAGCCAAGGAAATTCATGTCAAATGATATTTTGACAAGGGTTGGTTATGAGATAATAGCCAAGGAAATTCAGTAATCACTTTTATTGCAGCCGTCGACCGTCAGTAGATACAGAATTTAAGATATCATGGGTGGCATAGTGATCTTGCAGCTGCCGCGCAGCTCAAAAGATTCCATTAATCCAGCTTAAAGGTTGTTTACATTATCGTGTTTGAAGGTTCTTTACATTGTTTAGTTTATTATGTTCTTTATAAACATTGTTATTGCTTTTATTATTTTTTTTACATTGTTTTTTCGTTTAGTATGTTCTTTACATTATTTCCTTATCTAAGGTATTTTATAAACATGTAAGGGTCTTACATTATTTCGTTTATTACCGAATCGTTATGTTCTTTAGATAATTAAATATATATTAAAGTATGAAATATAAACATATATATACAAATAATTATTTATCATTCATATATAAATTATTTATTATTTCAAGTATTTTTGTAAAATATATGTGCTTCAAAACATTTGTTCATGTTTCTTGAGGATCTCTCCGTAATATATTATAAAACAATTATAATACATTTATGATATATCGATCCTTCAAAACATCTTTCCTAAATACATTTTATATATTCATGATAAATTAAATACCATACCATAACTAACATACATCTATATTTAAATTAAACTTTCAAATTTTTTTATTTTATAAAAATATAATTTTTATTCTCTTAATATATTATAATAATTATAATATATTTATTCTTGAAAACATTTATATTTAAACTAAACTTTTAAATTTTATAGTCATGATAGTAATGAAGTACATGTCCATATAACATAACTCATTAAAATAATAAAATAAAAATAAAAAATTAATAATATATTATATATATATATATATATATATATATATATATATATATATATTATAATATTAATACATTATAAAATATTTTAGTATATTAAAATATATATATATAGGTGTGAATTTGTTATGTTTCTATTTGTTTTAGTTTTAATTAATATAATAGAGAAACAAAGCAATGTAGTGATTACAAATCTTTTTAGGTACAAACATTTTTTAGAATGTCAAACTTGAGGAAAGGTTAAAGGTTTGTACTTCTAGAGATTTGATCCATCTTTACTCTTGATATATTCGATATTAAGATAGATCTATGTTGGTATTTTAACATACATCTATATTTAAACTAAACTTTTAAATTTTTATGTTTTATAAAAATATAATTTCTATTTAATTTTATAAAATATAATTTCTAAATAATTGTATATGTTAGATATAATTACATCTTTAAATAATTGCATATGTTAAATTGTATAATCACATATCTATGGAAAAAGGTTTTATGATTAATCACTCTGGAACTTTTCCACCCTGTGCTGCACTGCTGAATCAGTAATGGCGACATCCGATCAAGGAGGAACCAGCCCCACCTTCTGCAATGTGGTAGTTGACAATAGTCGACCGCCCCATCAATCAATTACTACTCATGTTACCCCTAATTCAACTAGACCAATCGAAACGAAACAAAAAAGGAGGATATGAAAAGATTGGGACTGCTTCCAACTTAGAATTAGCAAAACATATATGTTGAGCAGAAAATCCCATTGACCTGTATCCTAAAATCAGAGGAAATCATGTAGTATGAAATCATTTCTCCTTTACTAGGTCAGCATATTCAATACATGCAATACCATGTCCTCATATGCAAATTCATGGGCCTTTGGCCATCAGAAAAAGCACTCTTATGGTGGATCAAAACCTGATGGAAGCCATAAGGGGATGAATCCCTTAAACTGGATTCAAAAGGCTTTTTCACAGCAATTTTCAACCTAGTTGAAGACTAAGAATGTGTTTTCCAAGGCCGCCCATATTTCTTTAACTCAGTTGGTCTATACATATGGATATCGAAAGAAAATTTTAGCTCGGAAGAGGAATATTTATCATATCCCTAGTTTGGATCAAAGTATACTCACTTATGCAGGAGTAATGGCGATCGGAAATTTTGGAAGGTATTGGAAACACTCTAGGATCCTTCGTGCAAATAGTAGAGGCAATCATTCAAGGTTGCTATACTTCATACACCCAGATCTATGTCTACCTTAATGTCTCCAAAGCCCGCCCAGCATCAATTTTCCTCACATACAGGGACATAGATTGCATCCAAACCTTAGATTATGTGCACATTCCATTTTGGCATAGAAAATTCCATGGGCACCTTTTCATAGATCCCGCTCAGAAAAAGAAACCAAATCCTCCAAATATCAACCGAAAAAGGATGAAGCATGTTTTGAAAAAGTTCCAACAAAACGCAAGGCCCAAAATAAGGTTCCCAGCTAGCCTAAACACAAAGGACCTCGCACAAGAAATAGCTTCGAATCACTAGCTACTATCCCAGAGAAAGAAACCCCCAACAATAATCCCTCTATTGGGACTCAACCAAAATCCTCCCTAAGTAAAGACAAAAACTACTCCGCTATGCAAGCTCCAAGTACCCCAATCTCATCCCCCCTGCCACATGATGAAGATGCAACCATGGATCTAACCAAATCCCTAAAGACAGAGTTGGAAGATCTGGAAGACATGGACCTAGAGGACTGTGACTTGCAAGGCATAATGGTTGCATGCAAAAGGAGAGAGTAACATTCAATACTAGACCAACAAATAAGACTATTGAAAAGTGTGTCGATATAATAAAGATATATGGAAAAAGGGACAACCACTCAAAAAGGTAAGCACTTTGTATCTTCTTCTTTGGGAAACAAGAACTCAACAAGTAAAGAAATGATTAAGGTTGCAAAGGATGATAAGAAAAGAGGACAACCCTCCAACAAGAAACTATTACAAAAATTAGGAAAAAATCTTCTAAATTCGCGAAGAATTACGAGTATGGATGAGAAATTTTCTTCCCACCCCTAGCCTTCCCAATGAAAATCATCTCATGGAATGTAACAGGCCTTAAGATCCGAAGCAAATATAGATATCTGAAGACCTTGATCAACGATGAAAAACCATCTGTAATGATGATACAAGAAACAAAATGTAACTGCATATCCATATAAAAACTAGCTACCAAGTGTTGGAGCGAAAACAATGCTATAGCGGTTGATGCTGAAGGGGAATTTGGAGGACTAGCCATCCTCTAGAACCCCAAAGGAATCTTCTTATCTCATTTTTTCACAACCCACCATACAATCTCGTCCAAATTCCAACCCATAGGATCTGAGAAAACGAGATATATCACCAATGTCTACTGGCCTCAAAACCCGCAAGACAAATTATCTTTTCTGTAGTCCCTCTATCTCATTGTTCCTCTCATTGAAGTGTATTCCTGGATCTTAGGGGGTGACTTTAATATCATAAAGTCACTCTCAGAAAAAAATGGAGGGCTCAATCGTCTAGACCAGGACTTAGCGATATTCATAGAAACCACTAGTGACCTAGGTCTAGTCGATTGGGAAACCACTAATGGAATATTCACTTGGAGTAACCACTGCACAGGCCACCACCAAATAACTTCCTGTATGGACCACTTTCTCATCTCTGCATCCCTTCTTCTAGGAAATTATGCAATAGAAGCTACCATCCTACCCTATCATAGCTCAAACCACTGACCCATCCACCTCCACATTGACATTCAAGCTAGCCCCAAAAACTATCCTTGTTTCTTCGAATCCTTCTAGATGAAAGACCCTTCTTTCCACTCTAACTTTCCCTCATGGTGGAATACAATGAAAATCAACTTAGGATCCCCGATTTTTAGATTCCAACAGCTCCTGAATAATCTGAAACAACAAATAAAGTCATGGAATGAAACAGAATTTGGAAATGTCTTTAAAGCCAGAAATTTAACTTCAAGAAAGAATGGAACAAACTCAAAATTTGATGATCAACTCAGGCCGCACCCAGGAGCTAGTAGAGGAGGAAGCTTCTCTCACAGTCCAAATAATATCAATAGAAAAAAAAGAAGAAATTATTGGAGACAAAAATCAAGATTCCTTTGGCTAAATTAAGGGGATAGAAACTCAAAGCTTTTCCACAACTCGATGATCAAACAAAGACATCAAAATAAAATCATTACTTTGAGGGAAAAACAAGGTAAAAAATATATCAATCACTTGGATATTCAATCAGAACTGCTTCAATATTACAAAAATCTAATGCAAGAACCTCAGTCAAATAGAAACAAAGCAATCAAAAATATAACCAAGCATATTCCAAAATTGCTTAGCAAAGATCATAATGAATCCCTGATGAGGGAGATTACTATGGAAGAGGTGGACCAAGCGATATGCGAGATGCGTAAAGGAAAATCACCCAAACTCGATGGCTTCATAGTGGACTTCTATCAATCTTGTTGGTCGATAATGAAGAATGATGTCTTGGAAGTGTTGGAAGACTCCCAAAAATTTAAAAAAGTCCCGCCATCCTTTAACACTACTTTTCTTACCCTCATTCCTAAATAATATAAGGTAGAAAACCCCAACAATTTTTTCTTGATAGCACTCTGCAATGTCATCTATAAGCTCATTTCCAAAATAATTGTAAAATAGACTAAAAACCCTCCTCCCATATATAATTTACCCATAGAAGAAATTTTTTGTAGAAGGAATACAAATCCTAGACAACACAATTATAGCTCATGACCTAATCCACTCCCTTCATACTTCCAAGAAGCCAAGAATTCTAATCAAACTAGAAATTTCAAAATCTTATGATAGCTTGAACTAGACTTATATATTTGACATCCTAGAAGCCTTCAAATTTAGTGAGAATGAGATTATATGAATCAAATATTTGATTTCTATGACCTTCTTTTCAATCTTGGTTAATGGATCCCCCTCTCTGACCTTCTCACCATCCAGAGCCATTTGGCAAGGTGACCCTCTCTCACCCTTCGTCTTCATTACAATGACATAAGGTTTGGGAAGGGATATAAAGGAAAAAGTGCGCAAGGTAACTAGAAGGGAATCTCTCTTCATGGAGAAGGAACTCCAACCACTCACCAACAATTTGTGGATGAAACAATGTTAATGGCTACTCTAACTTTGAAAGAATCCCTTACAATAAAGAAAGTCCTACATGACTTCTTAGAAGCATCAAGGATGGGAATAAATTAATAAAAGTCACAACTCTTCTTCTTCAACACTCCCCAACCTATACAACGTAACTTAATAGGAATTTTAGGTTTTCAACACAACAATATACCTTGAAAATATCTAGGAGTCCCACTAATTAAGGACCTTCTAAAGAATAAATTCTAGGAATACCTTCTTGAAAGTATAGAAATAAATCTGGATAGTTAGTCCTTTCGCTCCCTTAAAATAGCAAGAATACATATCCTCATCAAGTGGGTCCTCCAAGTGATGCATATCTACCATATATCAGTCATAGAAGCCCCGAAATATATCCAAAAAGCCATCTAAAATCTTCACAGAAATTTCTTATGGGGGAGTTGTAAGAACGAAAAGAAATGGGCCTTAGTGGCTTGAGAAATTTTATGTCTTCCCAAATCAAAAGGAGGTCTTGGGCTGAGGGACCCAAAAATTCTTAGTTAAACCCTTGATGCTAAAATTTGGTGGCATTGGCTAACCAAACCACAGACTCAATGGGATGATTTTTTGAAATCTAAATACACCAAAAATAAACAATTCAGTCAGATTATCAGAAAGAGAAATTCCCCAATGGGTTCTAGCCTATGGAGCTTAACCTGACACAATCGTCACTTAATCCAAGAAAATTGCTTTTGGGAAATAAAAAATGGAAAGGAAGTTATTTTCTGGGAGGAGACTTGGAAAAATCTCCCTCGATGGATATACCAACCTTCGCTTCTCATCCTGCAAAATGAAATGACAGAACATAAAAGGACCAAGGTGGATCACTATTGCACAGAAGAAACAACCCCTAGAAACTGGAGAAAATTGCTTCCCCAACACCTATGGTCTAGAGATTTATATAATAACAGCTTGGAATGTTTTCTAGAGGACCTCAATAAAATGAGAATTCGATTCTCCAAACAATAGAACCTCCTTAGATGGGGCACCAAAACTTTAGGAAACTTATCAACCAAATAAGCTTATGAGATTGTAGCCAAGCACACTAAGCTCCAAAAATCTCAAATATGGAACAATCTATGGAGCCAAAATATCAGGCTGAAAGTCTCAACTTTCCTGTCCTTGATATCTCTAAACAAATCTCTAACCTAGGAAAATCTTTGCAAACATGGCTTCATGTGTCTCTCCTGATGTCCACTTTGTTAGGAAAAAGAGAAAACTGTAGAGAATCTCTTCAACACTTGTAAATACATGAAATACCTATGGACCTTCTCAGTTATTGGCTTTCTCCACTCAAGTAGCAACACACTGTCCATTCGATCCACCTTATAACTATGGCCCTCCCTAGTAACTCAAAATACTATAGTCAACAAGACATGGAACCTCTTACGTGTATTTATTACTTGGGAATCCTAGAAAGAGTGAAACCAAAGGATATTCAAGCCTCAATCCCTCCCAACGACAGATATTTGGCACAATATCACCTTTTCAGTCGAGGAAACGATTATTTCCCAACCTTGAAAGAAAGAGGACTGGAAAGCTAGTCCATTTGAGCTTTCTATTCTCCAATCCCTTAACCTTAAATCAAACCTTTCTACCTTTAGCAAAATTTTTGTCTTCTCCTCCCCAAATTCAACTTCCCATTGGAACCCTCCAGCAAAGAGGTTCTTCAAGATAAACTTTGATGGGGCCTCTAAAGAAAACCCAAGACCAGTAAGGTACGGAGGAGTCTTTCGAAATTATCAAGGTATAATTTTGATAAATTATGGGGGAAAGATGGGGATAAATACCAATAATGCAACAAAACTCCAGTATTTGGAGGAAGGACTTCATATTTCCTCGACTCAAGCTTAAACTAACCTCATTGTAGAATGAGATTACCAGATAACAATCAACATGCTTAAGAGTATGCAACATGGGTCTCCAATCATGAAAATCTCAAAAATATGGAGAATTGAATCCAGCTTGGAGATGATACAAGAAACTCTAGCTTCAATTCGTGTGATCCTTCCCAGCCATGTTCGAGAGTCAGCCAATAAAATGGAAAAATGGATTGCAAATGAAATCCTGAGGACTAAAAGAGATGTGTGGGACAAGCCCTGGAACCCCATAGAGGATGAGGGTGATTCCTTCGCATGCACTACAATAGCAAGGTAGGACCATCCTCCCCAGGAGACCGATATTGGGAAGAAAATGAGAGAGATGTCATTCTCCTAGGAAGAAAGGGGAAACATAAACAAATAATTATATTCAGAGGTATGTATAAGTGGTGTGGAGGGAAATCGAAGAGGTTACCTAAATCTGGTAATGAGGGACCTGACCAGGAAAGAGGATTATCATTGGGATGGTGGAGAAGACTCACGTTCAACCCACCTCAGAGATTGCAGCCCGACTCACACTCAGCGAAAAAAATTAAAGGAATTTTCCTACCTTGTATCTCAAACAGGCAACAACTCAATAAAATCTATGAGACCCCCATCAACAAGGTTGGATCACCCTTCCCCGGATGGGGTTCTTTGGAAGTGCGTGGAATGGGGACCCCCAATTGAGGTGAATAGGTGGAACATTAATGACAAAGATCCCCAGGATGAAGACCTCACTAAGAGGACCTCTCCTCTAGTGTGTGGCTAACACTATCTAGTATGATCCCTGGCACGATCGAACGGTGGAAGCCATAAAGAAAATAATCTTAGGTATCTTTCTAACCACAAGGCAACCCAATGACAAGACTCCTCTGTAGGTGGACTATTACAACAATTATTATAGGGATATCCTCCTGAGATGCAAAGGGGGGTGAATCAGGTGGCATAACAAGAGTATCCCCACCAACTAGGCTGAAAGGATGAGCACTAGTTCTAAGTGGAATCGACCATCGCTGCCTCAATTCCAACTAGCACCTAGCGGAAAGACATCAACATAAGAAACTTGAATCAACAATTAATGAAATAATGTCATGCTGAGGAAATTGAGGTCAATTCTCAAAGGATATCCCATGTGTCTTCGGATATGGGAGGGATTCTGAGTAGCAACCAGTAGGGTCTAGTGGAAGCATCTTTAAATGAGAGTTATGTGACACCTTCTCGACCCCCAAAATCAGTATGCAAATTTTTGTTGTTGGCTCTGCAAATTGGTAGTTTGTTTCAGGACTTCATCCACCCCTCCACGAATAGTGAGTGGCCCTCTCT
>ML776890.1:1138981-1199857 GCA_009831015.1 Picea engelmannii | reverse complement strand
CCCTTCTCTTTACGCCCTCATCTGAGATACTATAGAACCTAGACATGACTATCCTCTTGGATATAGACACAGTTCTGGAATTCTCGGTGCTTCATCCTTGAGGCATCACGAAGAGGGACGTCCAAAATCTAGAGTGCAGCAGGAGTCCTACAATGTGGTCAGGAATTATGACTCAAATACTCCTCTTCTCTTCTAGAGAACTATGGGTGAAATTGAGGACATAGTCAGCTTGGAAAGGGATATGATTTTGAACTCATAGATAATTGAGACCACAATACATTGGGTTCCAGATGTTGGTCATACAAGAGGCAGGGATACCCATTCCTAGAGGATTGTTGAATTATATTGGCACATTAAAACCTTTTTCGGGAAAATTGTCCAAACAAGGGAAGATGCACATAATAGAGTTAGGCTTCAGCTTGATGATCTCCACTTTTTTGTGAGAGAGATATTCACCCTCATCGAGCCAACACACTAGAGCCGACCTCCTTCCCCAACAACTCATCTCTAGCAAGAAGGGATTAATTAATAACAACTGCCAAATACTTTGTCCCCTTCAACAGGGACCCCAGCTCTTTGAAGTTGGGTACCATAGTAGTTGTTTTATTTTTGGAATATGATAGTTAGCAATAGACATAAGCTTGGTACTTTTATAGTCACACTAGATTATCTTGTCTTTTATGTTTTTTGGATTCTACACAAACAACATATTTGATAAAATAATCTATATCTTTGTTGTTTGTCTCGTTTCCCAAGTGACAGGCCAACAACAAGGATTTTTAATTTATATGATATGTTAAAATATCAATACAATTTTTCCTTTAATTTTTTTTTTTTTTTTTTNCCTTCTCTTTCCACAAATATATAATAAAATTAATCTATTTAGTAAAATATAAAACATTTAAAATATAAATACATTATACCATTATATAACTAACATTAATAACTAGCATGATTTTATATTTAGTATAAACTTTCAATTTTTTTATATTTTATAAAAAAAAAATTCTACTTAATAAAAACTAAATATAATTATCTCTTTGTATAATCTATTTCATTTTAATATTACATATTTATAAAATAATGTTACACCTGTTATTCTTTATGGATGTGAAGTCTGGGGCTGTAGTATCTCTCGTGAATTCTGGAGAAGGATAGAGCAAATACAAAAGAATTTTATAACCTATAATCTCAAAATTAAAGGAAATGCGCCCTATCCCATCCTCCTCGTATAAACTAGCCTCTCCCCTATTGAAAGCATGGCTATGACTAGATACCTAATGTATAAGAACAAGTTAAACAACATGGAAGACAAAAGGCTACCTAAATTTGCTTCCAAATCAAGTTATAACCACCATCGACTCAAGCGAGGATGGCATAAAGACGCTCGATCTTGGCTAAACTATTGGGGAATCAAGGAAGAAACCATTTTGTAAAATAAATATACTATTAAAAAAAATGTCAAATCAAAATTTAAGGAAAAAATATGGTGTGATAAAGAGTGAGAGGAAAAAAGAAGATTAAGGTATTATAAAGATGTAATGAACCCTAATCTAGAAGATCAAAATTATCTATCTGTTTTGCCAAGTGTAAAGAAAAAAATAAGCATTGCTAAGATAAGAACAAATTTTCACAGGCTCCATAGTGAAACTTGGCATTGGTCAATTCCTAAAATGCCATGGGATGAAAGAGTGTGTCACCTTTGTGACACTAAGAAGATTGAAGATGAAAAACACTTTCTCTTAGATTGTCCAACCTATACCCATATTAGATCTCATTTTCAAAATATTGGTCACACTACCAACTTTCCTAACCTCTTAACTCAACAAAAGTATGGTGATCTTGGAAAGCTTCTCTTAATGTTTTTCAAGCACGGAAACAAAATTCTAAAGAATCACAAGTAATCACTTACCCTCTTAAGGTCCGATAGACCAATTAGGTTTTAGTGGACGTTAATCATCATCATCATCATCATCATCATCAATATAATTAATATGTAACATATACTAAATATTTTAGATGATAAATTAAATATCATTATATAACTAACATACATTTATATTAAATGAAGTTATGTTTATTTAATGGTAAAATTTCTTTATATTTTAAATTAATTTCTTTAAAACTTAATTGGAAAGAAGGAAAATGAGCAATAATTAGAAATCAGAAAGCTATTGTTAGGGATAGAGACCAGAAAGATAATAATAAATAGGAATTTGAGACACTCAGGATTCTTTTAAAGGTCCTATAATTAATATATTTTGAAATCCATTTTGAATTATTTAGAATTTTGATAAAACTTTAAAGTTTAAATATTAATATTGTATAATCGATTTCAATTTTTTGAGTGATCTAGAGTTTTATGGCTATACCTAAAGAAAAAGTGGTTCAATTTCTTTTTATTGTAATTAAAGTTTATTAATATTTATTTTTATTGTAATTAACTTTTCTTAATATATTTTGAAATCTATTTTGAATTTTGATAAAGCTTTAAACTTTAAATATTAATATTGTATAATCTATTCCAATTTTTGGGGTGATCTAGAGTTCTATTGTTATACATAAATCAAAAGTAGTTAAATTTCTTTTTATTGTAATTAAAGTTTATTAATATATTTTGAAATCCATTTTGAATTATTTTGAATTTTGATAAACTTTAAAGTTTGGAGTAATCTCTAGTTCTATAGCTATACATAAAGAATCACAAGTAATCATTTACCCTCTTAAGATCCGATAAACCAATCGGTCTTAATAAACATTAATCATCATCATCATCATCAATTAAATGGAAAAGACAATTAATTATATAAAATAATTATAATTTTTTTTTTATTAAAAATTTATTTATACTTCATAATCATTTATTTCTTTATAATAAAAAAAAATTGTATCAAATTTTTATAATTTACAACATTAAATATTACAATAAATTATCAAAAGTCAATCAAATGGAAAACACGGTCAACTACATTAAATACTTGTAAAAATTCCGTATACTTCATAGTAATTTATTTAAAACTAAATTAAATGGAAAAGACAGTCAACTACATTAAATAATTGTAAAATTTCTTCTTACTTCATAAAATAATAATAAAAGTTTTTTTTATTAAAAATTTATTTATATTTCTTAATAATTTCTTTTTTATAATAATATTTATTTATAAAATAATTATATTCAATTTTTATAATTTATAAATTTAAATATTACAATAAATTATCAAAACTCAATCAATGGAAAAGGCAATTAATTAATTGTAAAAAATATTTATTAAAAAAAAATTTATACTTATTATTTTTAATTTTTTAAAAATATTTATTTTATAAAAATTTATGTGCATAAACTATGTTAACTTCTTTATAATAATTTCCGTTCATGGATTATGTTCATTTCCTTCTGGAAATGATTTACAAGAGAGTAGTGAGTATGTGCTTATCTCACAATCACAATCCAAAATGGTACACTTCATTTATAATAGATGCAGTCTTCATTATATAATGATTCTATTAATTATACTTGTATTTTTGGCTGCTATAAATTTTCTTCATATGCTTATGGATCCAAGAATTTGGAAGTGTTTATCGTTTGACATTATTGAGTTAATATTTTGTTTCCTTCCAATTTCAATGTTGATAAGATTTACAATGATTTGTAAACATTGGAATGTTGTTTTACAAAACCATTTTCTCTTGTCTCAATTCAATTCATTTTTAGTAAAAGAATTTGGATTTTTGGTTCCTTTGTTTCATGATGAAGAAAATTGCATCTTTGGAGCATATCTTTATGATATCTCATTTTGTTTTTTCTTTTACAAATTCAACATATAGAGTTCACTGTTGATCCAAATTTTAAGAGGGTATATGGTCTAAATTCGGATGCAAAAGTCATAAAGCTATAAAGATAATAGATTGCCCATGTGGATCAAGGATATGCCCACCTCCTCATTAATTAATTGGGATAACAAGTTTCCCATATGGGTCAAAGAGAGTCTCATTTCTCCATTATTATATTGGGTTTTATTTTCCACTACTTAGTTAGCTCGGTAGTTAGATCTATTATTATAATAATAGGGACTCATTTAATGAGCTCTTTCCATTATTGTATCTGGTTTTATTTTCCACTGCTTAATTAGTTGGATAGTTAGATCTATTATACTAATAATATAGACTCATTTAATGAGGTCTTTTTGACTTTGTCCAATGGACCATTTTGTAATGCTATATAAAGGCCTAACAAGCCTTCTCATAATATCAAATTACTCATTTTGGCTTCTATCTTATGTTTTATTGTTAATTGTAAGATTAATTAGCTCTGAGTGATTTACTAGTAAATACCACTAATCCAGATCTCACGGGATGAAATCTGAATGGCCTCAATGCCGAGAGAGGAGGATCTTAGATGTGCCAATATTTCATAAAATGAAGTATGACAAACAAAACATGTAAATGAAGTATTTGGGAGGTGAAGCTCAAAGATGAGTCTCACCTCTAAAAATAATTACTAGTAAATCACTCAGATCTAATTAGTCTCACAATGAACAAAATAAAATATGAGAGAAGCCAAAGTGAGTAACTTGATATTATGAGAAGGCTTGCTAGGCCTTTATATAGCATTACAAAATGGTCCATTGGACAAAGTAAAAAAGAGCTCATTAAATGAGTCTATTATTAGTATAATAGATCTAACTACCCAACTAACTAAGAAGTGGAAAAAAAAACTCCATACATTAATGGTAAGAGCTCATTAAATGAGTCTCTATTATTATAATAATATATCTAACTACCCGACTAACTAAGTAGTGGAAAATAAAACCCAATACAATAATGGAGAGATGAGACTCTCTTTGATCCATATGGGAAACATGTTAGCCGAATTAATTAATGAGGAGGAGGTCATCTCCTTGATCCACATAGGAAATCTATTAAATTTATAACTTTATGACTTTTTCATTTGAATTTAGACCATATACCCCCTTAAAATTTCAATCATTCCTCTCTCTTAAAAAATGATGGTCCCCATCATTTCACCCATGCTAAAAGGAGAAACCTCATTATTGTACCATTATGATTACAATGTGAAAATACCCAATGAAGATAAGGGTTTTGGATTTTGTATGGTTGACCCATAATTGTGGGGTTGTGGTTGACCCATAACCTAGTTCACAATGGAATTGTGCATGAATAGAAAAATGAATAAATTTTAATAAAATCCCAAAACTTGAAAAAATAATATGGAAAAATGGTGACTTTGGGGGCTGAGAACATCCTTCTGCAAATATATTTATAACGTCTGCTAAGGGTGATCAAAGACAATTCCGCCAAAGACCCTTTCAGATATTGAAGATATATTTCTATCGATATATGGAACTTGTTATGAGGTGGCCCATGGAGTGATAAAATCTAGGCCAAATTCGAAGGGCGGGCGACCACGCTGGTTACAAACATGTGTCGTTTCGAACAAAGATATCTCATAAACTAGACAATGAAATGAAATTACGAGAAATACCCATTTGAGCTACTGAAGAGATATTTCTAGGCATATGTGGAAATAATTCTTTGGTTTCCTTAGTAGGGATTAAAATCTCATTGAATATGGTGGTATGTGTGGCCTCCTTGGGTCAAATACATGTTGAGATTCAATCCATGATATCTCTCCAAAATCTGAGAAAAATGCATTTCCGTGAAATACCCATTTGATATATTGAATATATCTTTCCATCCATATGTGTAATTCCTTCTGTAGTTTCCTGAACAGGGATAAAAATCCCATTGAAGATGATGGTACTCATGAACTCCTTGGGTCAAATACATGATGATATCCAATCGATGATATCTATCAAACTAAGAAGTCAAATGTGATTCCAGGAAATACCCATTTGAGATATTGAAGAGATATTTTGAATGAGCTGTGGTAGAGCCTCTAAAATGTTGTGTAGAGGTCATGGAACCTCTTTGAATTTTACTGAGTGTAGAGGGCCAAAAGGATTCCAAGGGTTTGTAGAGAAGCATGAGTTGTTGTAGATGTTGTGGAACCTTCGTGGGCAGCATGGACACCCTACCAATTTTTTGAAAATGTTTCATACCAATGTATGTAGTGGGTCTGTGTATAGATGTAGTGAAACCATGTATGGATGTAGTGAATCCATGTATGGTTCTCTTTGTAATGGTGAATGAAGATCCGAGGGAAAAAAAAATCCCTGTAGTGTCTGTGGAGCAACTGTGATGTTTACAGTGTATGGATCGACAAATGGATTACGATAGTACCAAAAGGAGGTTGGTGATTGTTGCAAATGTTTGAACCCGCATCATGATTCAAACCCTTGTCTGGATGTAGAGCGTACCTTCTCTGATACCAATGATCGAGATCTCTGGGGCTCATATATAGATGTCTTGAATGCTGAGAGAGGAGGATATTAGATGTGCCAATATTGGATGAAATGAGGCATGGACAAAAAAAACATGTAAATGAAGTACTTGGGAGGTGACGCTCAAAGAGGAGCCTCACCTCTAAAACTAATTACTAGTAAATCACTCAGAGATAATTAATATCACAATGAACAATAGAAAATATGAGAGAAGCCAAACTGAGTAACTTGATATTATGACAAGGCTTGATAGGCCTTTATATAGCATTAAAAAATGGTCCATTGGAAAAATTCAAAAAGATCTCATTAAATCAGTATCTATTATTATTATAATAGATCTAACTATCCAACTAACTAAGTAGTGGAAAATAAAACCCAATACAATAATGGAAAGAACATATTAAATGAGTCTCTATTATTATAATAATATATCTAATTACCCAACTAACTAAGTAGTGGAAAATAAAACCAAATACAATAATGGAGAGATGGGACTCTCTTTGACCCATATGGGAAACCTATTAGCCCAATTAATTAATGATGAGGTGGTAATCTCCTTGATCCACATGGGAAATCTATTAAATTTATAGGTTTATGACTTTTGCACCCGAATTTAGACCATATACCCCCTTAAAATTCGGATCAACTGTATAGTTGGATCCATGATTTTGTTATATTTACCAATAGCATGCTCTTTTTAAAATAATTATTTTGTGAAAATCCTTTTACAAATGCCTTTTAAAATATTGGGTCTAATGGGTTGAAGACTGGGATTTCTTTTCCCTGTAAGAAAAAGTAAATGCTTGAAAATATGATTGGTTGTCTTGAAACCAATTTACAAAGGATTGAAGTCAATGTTTTATGTTTGTAGTAGACTTGACACGATCTAAAGAAGGACATAAATCCTTATAGTGGCACTACAACTCCAAATTAGGCATCGTTCTATAAAATAAAACAATTATTAGTTTTGTTTAAGCAAAGATTCTAAAGAGTACCCTATTTATCCGTACACCATATATTGGCTATATATTTTGAAAAAAATGGGTTTTTTCATTTCTTCCAATCAATGACATATGTTGTAT
The DNA here is from genome assembly GCA_009831015.1 of Picea engelmannii. Classification (NCBI taxonomy): domain Eukaryota; kingdom Viridiplantae; phylum Streptophyta; class Pinopsida; order Pinales; family Pinaceae; genus Picea; species Picea engelmannii. Next base: position 1,192,413 of record ML776890.1, on the reverse strand, counting down.
GTCATTGGAACTATACAAAATTTAGCTTATCTGTATCATCAATAGTGGTTCCACCTATGTTTGGTCTATTGAGGAAGTAGAAATTTTTCAATTTGTCAACCCTAGTTTGAATGAAGAGTAGACTATTTTCAAGGTGACTAGAGATTCAAATGAAAATTTTTGCATGCCCTTCCTAGTAATATAGATAATAAATGTCCTAGATATCTTCCTTTTTGAACAATTCTTTTGATAGTACATAAGTACACTAAAGTTCTATTAACATTGATTTTATGACTAGCTTGTATATCCCATCAACTATTAATAATGTTTCCATGTTAGATAATTCAAGGTTCCATTTTCCATTTCTTGAGCGCTGCAATAATCTATTTGAAAGTGGAATCCCCCCAACTTATTCCAAATATGGATTCTATTAATAAAATACCATGATTAGGTATAGATATCATGGCTTAGGTTGTAATTATTCAAGAAAATTGTTGTTAAACATTGTCAAACATGTAATATAGTTATTTTACACTTTTTTGTATTCACATAAATATTTAAATACTATAGACTTTAAATCATTGTCATATGGATTAATATTTTGTGTTTTACCTTTTCAATTCATTCTCATCTTCACATTACATTTTACATATTGCATTGTGTATGATAGCATAATTGAATGGAAACTTAAAATATGGTTTCCAAATTTAATTGATTGCAATTTTATATATTACTATTTCCAAATTCAATAATTGTCTATATAGAATGAATTCAAATTAGTATGGTTATTTAATCATTATATAAAATTATTGATATGTATTTGTAGAAATGTGAATGCACAAGTGATCATACTACAAAACATACTTGTTGTTTGACATCACGTGAGAGGTGTAACGAACCTCCTCGTTACGACGACAAACCTCTTAGAAAAAGTGCAATTTTTTTTTTTATTTAAAGGTGTGTGCGCGCGTGTACAAGGGAAATAAATACATTTGACTCTGCGTCGCCACCCGACGATGAACAAGGCGCAAACCATGACAGACACAACAAGACGGCATAAGACGCACAACAAGTAACTGCATGCATTTAATGACGATCAATTGACAATAAGTAAGACTGACTACCCGCCCGTCCTACCCTGCAATGGTTAGGACCTCCAAGACACATAAGCAACGCTCAAGCCCAGGTTCCCATCGATTTTAACCATCTAAGGTCTCAGGGCTGGCGACTGTTCTGAGGAACATGGAGGTGTCTACATCCCTCCTGACACAAGTAGACCAAGCAATTAAATGATCACAACCAAGTACAATAATTATTAAATGAACAAACACATCCTCTATGGAATGCGCAAGTCAGAAGGACTCCGACAATGGCCAACCATTGTCAAGACGAGGTATTTCTATGACTCAATTGGCATTAATTACAGACCAAATATTCCATTTAAATTCCAATAATCGACGAGTTACCCAACCCAACCTTAGAATAATGCAAATTGAAGTAATTGCAAATCCCCATTTACTAAATCATAATAATTTATGGTACTTAGTTCAAGGACCTTATATTTTATGTTTCATCAATAACAGTAAAATTTCAATAGCATTACAATAAAATGACAATGTCATTATATCTTATATTACCATAACTTGCATTCAAAATAACAATAAAATTACATATCATGTTATCAACCACTAACATTATATTTTATTTTATATTGCAATAAAATATTACCCTTACATACTATGGACACTATTTTACAGTGGAAATATAGTTACACATTACTATACCTTTTATGTTATCATTTACCATAAAATTTCAATAACAGTACAATAAGACAACAACATCTTCACATTATATGGCCATAACAGTGAAAATAAAAATAACATTTAAAATTTCACTTTATGTTATCTAACACTAACATTGCATTTTACTACTAGAATAAAATAAGTTATCTCATCTAACTTAAATAAATAAGACTAGCTAAACAAGAATATTTATTTTTTACTAGAGGAGTAATCCCTCGTTGCCTTCTAAATTTCTAAAAGCACCACTCCTTGAACCTTATGAAGAATAAAATATCCTTTCAGTAATAACCTATCTTTTAGAAATCTAAAGGCATAGATTACCTTGAAATTATAACCTCTGACTTGTGTATCATTAATTCAAGGTCATCAGAAATATAATCATTACACTCGTTCACATTATTAAGTTGGTGCCTTGTTGATCTACAACCAAAAAACTATTATAAAGTAAATACACCCACCATTACAAACGATATTTCCAACAACCCAATCCGGTAATGAATTACCCAATCACATTTCCAGAAAAATCACAGTACACCTTTACAACATGAAAGTGCCAGAGGGGGATTATTCAGTGACAGAGTTACAAGGCAGATTGCCAGAACGAATTTTCAGATCTAAATTTACAAGAACAAAAATTCCCATACAACTATTTCCAGAATGAATTCTCAGATCTAATTTTACAAAAATGAAAAATGCCCATACAACTATTGCCAGAACGAATTCTCAAATCCAAATTTACAAAAACGAAAAATGCCCAGAACAAATTCTCAGATCTAATTTTACAAAATCGAAAATGCCCATACAACTATTGCCAGAACGAATTCTCTAATCTAATTTTACAAAACGAAAATGCCCATAGTAATAGAAAACGCCCACAGTAATACAAAAACGCCCACTGTAATATGTAAATTCCCACAGTGATATAAAATTCCCACAGTAATATATAAAACGTCCACAGACATATGTAAACGCCCACAGTCATATAAAAATGCCCACATCAATATAAAAATGCCCACTGTAATATATAAACGCCCATAGTGATATAAAACACCCACAGTAATATATAAAACACCCACAATCATATATAAACGCCCACATCAATATAAAAATGCCCAATGTAATGTATAAACACCCACGGTGATATAAAATGCCCACGGTAATATACAAAACGCCCACAATCATATATAAACGCCCACAGTCATATAAAAACGCCCACATCAATATAAAAATGCACACTGTAATATATAAATGCTCATAGTGATATAAAACACCCACAGTAATATATAAAACGCCCACAGTCATATAAAAATGCCCACATCAATATAAAAACGCCCACTGTAATCTATAAACACCCACAGTGATATAAAACACCCATAGTAATATATAAAATGCCCACAATCATATAAAAACGCCCACATCAATATAAAAACGCAAACTGTAATCTATAAATGCCCACAGTGATATAAAATAAAGTCATAAAATCTCTTTTATCCAAACCGACATGCAATAGCAGAGTAAGAAGAATATTTTATAATTGTAACATAATTTCAATCGTTGAGGAACAGAAAGGAAAACCAATCAATCCGATGAGAACCCATGCAGAGATAATCCAAGTAGTTTTCATCTCACAAGCCAAAATAAAAATGTTGATAACAATAAGAGAGGGCCAAGGTCCTAATACCTTCTATCATGCAAAATGAAAAACATACCATTGTCTGATCGCCTGCTCCGAGTGACGTCTACGTGCTCCATGCCACTCTCACTCACCGACCGTCGAGACCTCACTGGTACCTCCCAACCAACGCTAGGGGTACTCTGCTTCCCCCTTAGTCCCCCGAGCAGCAAAGGGGCCACACACTATCCGGATGGTACGTCTAGCTCCCAGCTCACCTCGCAAGGCCGAGCTACAACTCCTATCCGAGATGGGAAATCCCAACTCCCCACAAGTAATCAATCAAGTCACAAATCCGGCAGCGTAACGTTACGCTAACAATCGATCCTCTTCTTCCTTCTCTTCCCTTTTTTTATAGAGTTTTTAGAACTTCCATCTTTCCCTAAATCTCATTTAAATTAAGTTTTAATAAAAATCTTCTAAATATTCTCCTTCGCACAAGTGTCATCCATCCCCCACATTTCTCCATTAACTATTTTCTTTAATTTATTAAATTTTCTTATTTCCCTCACCCACCTAGAGTTGCTCCTAAATTTACTCCTAGGTGTTCCTAGATTCCCTTACAGGTTTTAAATACTTTCCCTAAATGAAGTTGCTAATTTAGTTCAAATTAGAAGGTTCTTAATTGCATATTCTTTACTATGTTGACCTCACTTTTTACCATAAGTTCCCCTCTTTCCCTTATTATGTTTCCTCCATTCCTTAGTTTCCTAATTTTTATTATTCCCTTCTTTCCCCTTCTTATTAGAGCTAAAATGGCAGTTGCGCTATTTAATCTTTTCCTTTTATTAATAATTTAATATCTTTTTATACTTTCACAAGTTAAAAATTAAATTCTTCTTTAAAAATTTTAAATCCACTAGTTTTAATTAAATTCGTACTCTCTTCTTTTTACCCCAAAAATTTTATGAAGACTAAAACTATTACCAAGTGGTTTTTAGTTTAAATTTTTATATATATTTTTTTAATTTTTATAGGGTCTTTTCTTAAGGTTAGACAAAATTTTACCCTAGAGTAGTTTTAGACTTAGGACTTAGATTCTGAATTGGGTGACATTTAATTAGGGAGGTTGTTTAAGAATTTCTCAATGTGTTAAATGTCTTAGGGCCATCTAGGTTTGTTCCTTCATAAATGACAACGCGGTGTGCCCTTCAGGACACACCATGTGCTCCAAGGGTAGCACTCACCTCGTTTGTTTCTTTTGCAAGACGTGCCCCTCAAGATGCACCACGTGCTCCAAGGGTGCCACTTGACTTGTTTGTTTCTTTTGCGCGACGTGCCCTTTAGGATGCACCACGTGCTCCAAGGGTTCCACTTGCCTCTTGACTGATTGGTAGACATCAATAACCCCTAGAGTCAACACTCCACCAGGTGAACTTGTGGGAGACTAAGGGCTTCTAAGGAATAAGGCCCCCGCCTTATTGCACACCCATTAGAGTCATCGTGAGCGACTATCGCAGTCTACCCTCACGGCATCGTGGATCCTCTCGAATTAGGTAATCGTTAACCTACAGCTCGAGCCACAGCGGGAGTGCTAGTAGGTTGTGGCAGGGCTACTGTCCACACCTCTCCCTCAACCTCTCTGGAAATCATGTGTGGCCCATTTACTCCATATGTGAGTCTGTTCGGCAAGCTATCGTGAGCCTACATCATCAAAAATCATGTCAGAACATGTCCACATCATATCATCAAATAAATGTAATATCACAGTAAATAAATCAACCCAAATAGCACACTCCCTGACTCAATCCGGAGTCCAAGGGGTTCCATCGATGCCTCTGCATCCTCAAGGTCCAAAACCCTTCACACTCAGTAAAACTAATTCAATAGCACCTGTCTATGTCAGAGCAGTAAAACATCATGTCATCTACGATAACGCATCATAATCAAGAACAAAAGTTTTAATATCATAATAGTCCAGATCACTTGCGAGCAAGTGTCCTCAAAGAATACGTTTTCTTAGTGTGCCAGAGCGGGATGTTACATACACCCCCTCTTGGTCTAAAATTCGTCCTAAATTTTCTCAGTATAAAAGGAAAAATAAATGTATCACATTATCATAAGTCTATCTATCAAACAAAAATGGAAATTGTTGGCGCATATCATATGCGTTCTCCTAGGTCGCTGAGTGCAGACTATATCTGTCCCACTGGACCTTGACCTGATCTACCATTCGACGTCATAACTCTCGAACGCAATGATCTAAGATGCAGACCAGCTCAGCCATGATCCCTCCCTCATCCGATACATGCAAGGAACTCAGGTCAATCACATGTATAGGATCACTAATATAATGTCTCAAAATAGATACATGGAAAACATCATCCATACACCTCAAAGAATCAGGCAAGGCTAATCAATAGGCCAAGGGCCCCTTTCTCTCCACAATCTCGAAAGATCCCATGAACCTAGGAGAGAGTTTATCTCCCTTTCCAAACTTGATTGAACTCTTATGCAGTTTAACCCACAAGCAGACTCAATCGTCGACCTCGTAACTACGGTCAACTCGGTGCGCATCGGCATAATTCTTCTGTCGATCCTGCGCTTCTTTAATCCTTTGTCTTGTGGTTTGCATTTGCTCTTCCATTACCTGGATTTCTTCTGGTCCCATCAGGACCCTATCCTCAAGCCGATCCCAACTCAAGGGCATCTGACACGGTCACCCGTAAAGAAACTCGAAGGGCACCATCTTAATGGTGCTTTGGTAACTGTTGTTGTAAGCAAACTCCACTAGTGGAAAAAATTCTTCCCAACACTTTTGTTGGTCCATTACATACTTGTGCAACATGTCCTCCAAGGTCTAGCTCATTCGTTTGGCTTGTCCGTCAGTCTCTGGGTGCTTACGTAGTACAAAAGTTAAGTTGGGTTCCCAAGGCCTCTTGGAAACTCGTCCAAAATCATCCAGTAAACACTGATCCTTCATCGGATATAATCCTCTTAGGCACGCCATGCAGCCTCACAATCTTACTGATGAAAACTCTAGCTATGTCAGGTGTCTGATACGTCGCACGCATAGGAATAAAGTGAGAACTCTTCGTCAGAGTGTCTACTACTACAAAAATTGAGTCATGTATCCTTGTCGTCAGTGGCAATCCAACAATAAAATCCATCAAAATGACCTCCCATTTTGATTCTAGAATGGCATGTGGTTGTAGTAATCTTTTTGGGTGTCTATTTTCAGCCTTTACCTGCTGGCACTCCAAACATCTGGCCACATAGTTGACTATGTCGGCCTTCATTCCCTTCCATAAGAATAAGGGTTTAAGGTCTGCCCTCATCTTTGTGACTCCCGGGTGAGCCATGTAAACTTCTCTATGAGCCTCACTCAGGATCAACATCCTCAACTCGTCATTTGGCGGTATGTAAATCCAACTTTTAAATCTCAATAAACCATCGCTATCAAATGAAAATCCCTCGTATTGTGGTACCATCATTGTTTTTTGTCCAATAAAACCCTCGACCTCCTTGTACCAATCATTGTCATGTTGTAAAGTGAGAATATTCTCACGTAGATTCATCTGAAGAGGCAACACCAAAAAGATGCACGACCTCCGACTCAAAGCATCCGCCACTCGGTTCACTGTTCCCTTTATGTAAGTAATATCGAAGTCGTACTCGCTAAGCAATTCCGACCAACGTCGTTTTCGCGCGTTCAGGTTGCTTTGCGTAAAAATGTGTTGTAGTCCACAATGGTCAGTATTTAATTCAAATTTTTGTCCAACAAGGTAGTGTCTCCAAACCTTCAAGGAATATACGATGGCTAATAACTCCAAATCGTGCGTTGCATAGTTCTCCTCATGCCTTCTCAGTTTCCTCGAAATGTAAGCAATCACTCGTCCATATTGCATCAAGATTCCGCCTAAACTTTCCTTGGATGTGTTTGTGCATACCAAGAAGTCCTCGTCCATGTCAAGGACCTTTAGTATTGACGCTATTGTTAACAACTCCTTAAGCCTCCGAAATGCTTCCGCGCATTTCTCGGTCCAAACAAACTTCTTGTTTTTCTTCTGCAATTCCGCGATTGGATTTCCTATATTCGAAAATCCCTCAACAAACCGTCAATAGTATGTTGCTAAACCCATAAAGATACACACTTCCATGACATTCGTCGGTGCAGGCCATTCCATAATAGCCTCGACCTTGGCTGGATCTACGGCGATACCTTTGCCGGAGATGACATTCCCTAAGTATTGAATCTTCGATTGATAAAAAGAGCATTTGGACAATTTCCCATACTATTTGTGCTCTTGTAGACACTGTAGTACCAAGCTCAAGTGCTCGTCATGCTCCTCTGTCGTACGCGAGTAAATCAAAATATCATCAATGAATACTTGGACGAACTTGTCCAAGTACTCGCGGAACACCCCGTTCATCAAACTCATAAATACCCCTGGGGCGTTTGTCAGTCCAAACGATAAGACAGTAAACTCGTAATGTCCATACCTCATCTTAAAGGTAGCCTTAGGGACGTCATCCTCCTTGATCCGTAATTGGTGATACCCTGATTGCAAATCGATCTTGGAGAACACCGTCGCACCCTTCATTTGAACGAACAGATCATCAATTCTTGGAAAGGGATATTGATTCTTGATTGTAGCCTTCTTTAGTTGATGGTAGTCAATGTAAATCCTCCATGATCAGTCCTTCTTTTGTATGAAAATAACTGGTGCACTTCACGGTGACAGACTAGGACGTATCAATCCCAGGTCCAACAACTCCTTCAGTTGCATTTTCAACTCTTGTAACTCCGGGGTCGACGTCCGATAAGGCATTATTGCTATCGGTTCAGTCCCAGGTTTTATGTCTATGGTAAACTCCAATTCCCTCTCCCACGACATCCCAGGTAACTCCTCTGGAAACACGTCCGCAAAATCTCTCACCACCGGAAGGTGTTCTAGACCTTCCGCTACTCCCTTCTCATTTAGCGCAAGGATCGCATAAAGCTTGCACCCCTTGCGCATACTCTTATGTAACTGTAAGAAAGAGACGAACCTCAGGGAAACTCCCTGTTTTTGTCCTACAATCACACGTCTATATCCTTCCTCATTGACCAAACTCAACCGATTTGTCTTACAGTTGAGTATCGCCTCATGCGATTCCAACCAATCCATACCAATCACGACATCGTAAGATCCTAAGGTCGTGACGTACAGGTTGGTCCTCATGAAAAAATCTCCTAGGTTAAGTGCACAACCCACAACCCTTCCTCCAACTTTCTGTTTGGCTCCCAAAGCCATCTCTACGAAGCTAAACTTGTCCTGTTTGACTGCCTTTACCTTAATCGTTTTTAGCGTTACACCAGAAATGAAACTCTCGGTAGCACCAGGATCTATCAGAATACTAAGGGTCTGGTCAGCGACGGTACCTATCGTATCGAGCACAGTCGACTGATGCTTTGCCTGGCGGTTATTCACGGCTGCATGAATCCGATGGGCCTTGCCCATATCTCCCAATGTAGTGGGTCCGACTGGTCCAGACACTCTGGTCCTCTCCACAGGAAAGTCGTGCTGGTAGTGTGGCTCCCTAAACGTCCAACACCCCTTTTTCGGCCCAGTAGTCCTGGTACCCAAAGTAGAAGATGACAGCCCACTGTCCAGGAACCTTGGTCTGTTCTGCTAAATAGGAATAAACTGTTGTTGTTGTGGGCGACGCTGCTGCTGATGCGGTGGTCCCCGATAAGGTGTCTTCTACTGAGGTGGCGGTCGATGGGGTGTAGTGAAAGTGGATCCCCTATGGAAGCCACAATATCCTTGTGTATGTCTCACTGGTGTCTGGTGTTGTTGTGTTCCAGATGAAACCTACCCTGCTGGTCTCACTGGAGTCCTGGTCTAACCCCCACTGATAAGCTCCTCCTCTAATATGAGGGCCTTCTGGATGACATCATGCAAGGTTTGAGGCATCAAAATCCTAACCTTTTCACACAGGCTACTGTTAAGGCCAAATACGAACATGTTTACCTTGAGTTTCCCAGTGTTAAGGTGCGGAGCATATCGGAGCAGCTCAATAAAATGGGCCTCGTACTCGGGCACCGTACGACCTCCCTGTCGTAAGGCGTTGAACTCATTGATATGACACTCAATGAATTCCTCTGAAAGGTACCTCTCTCGGAATCGTTCCTCGAACAGTTCCCATGACACGTCTTCAACGACCATGTTCAACTACGGTAGGAGTGTCTTCGACCATAGAAGAGCACTCCCCTTCAGTTGAAAGACCACCATGTGGACCTTCATGTTGGAGGTATAATCGCAAAGTACGAAGAACATCACCATGTTCTCCAACCATGCCTCGGTGGCTGTGCCGTCTGGGGCACCAAAGAATTCAAGAAATTTGACCTTCTCAAGTTCATGGTGAATGTTACCAGTAACAACCGATGCATGCGGTGGAACCTCAGCGGGTGCTGACGCCCTGGCCTCATCTCTATCCCAACGGTTTATCAGTGCCTCGGACATGCACTGAAAGGATCTCATCATCCCGAAAACATCACCAACTACTATCTGCCCCTGTCTGAGAACCTGCTCATCTCCCTGAGGGTTAAACCCCTCAGGTATGAATGCTACTGGATGCGTCGCGCCTCCTCTCCTAGCACCCCGTCGGTTGCCTCTGCGACGTCCTCTAACCATTATTACCTGCATGCACACAAGTCAACTCAATTAGCAACAATATAATCAAATTATGTCAGCGAAGGCCATAGCGATCCCAAGTCGTGGGTTGAACCCCGCTCTGATACCATATGTAACGAACCTCCTCATTACACTAACAAACCTCTTAGAACAAGTGCAAATATTTTTTTTTGTTTAAAGGTGTGTGCACGCATGTACAAGGGAAATAAATACATTTGACTCTGTGTCGCCACCCGACGACGAACAAGGCGCAAACCACGACGAACACAAGAAGATGAGATAAGACGCACAACAAGTAACAACATGCATTTAATGACAATCAATTGACAATAAGTAAGACTGACTACCCGCCTGTCCTACCCTGCAATGGTTAGGACCTCCAAGACACATAAGCAATGCTCAAGCCCAGGTTCCCATCGATTTTAACCATTTAAGGTCTCAGGGCTGGCGACTATTCTGAGGAACATGGAGGTGTCTACATATTGCTTGACACAAGCAAACCAAGCAATTAAATGATCAAAACCAAGTACAACAATTATTAAATGAACAAACACATCCTCTACAGAATGCGCAAGTCAAAAGGATTCCGACAATGGCCAACCATTGTCAAGACAAGGTATTTCTATGACTCAATTGGCATTAATTACAAACCAACTATTCCATTTACATTCCAATAATCGACGAGTTACCCAACCCAACCTTAGAATAATGAAAATTGAAGTAATTGCAAATCCCCATTACTAAATCATAATAATTTATGGTACTTAGTTCAAGGACCTTGTATTTTATGTGTCATCAATAACAGTAAAATGACAATGTCATTATATCTTATATTACCATAATTTGCATTCAAAATAACAATAAAATTACATATCATGTTATCAACCACTAACATTATATTTTATTTTATATTACAATAAAATATTACCCTTACATATTACGAACACTATTTTACAGTGGCAATACAGTTACACATTACTATACCATTTATGTTATCATTTACCATAAAATTTCAATAACAGTACAATAAGACAACAACATCTTCACATTATATGGTCATAACAGTGCAAATAAAAATAACGTTTAAAATTTCACTTTATGTTATCTAACACTAACATTGCATTTTACTACTAGAATAAAATAAGTTATCTCATATAACTTAAATAAATAAGACTAGCTAAACAAGAAGATTTCTTTTTTACTAGAGGAGTAATCCCTCGTTTCCTTCTAAATTTCTAAAAGCACCACTCCTTGAACCTTATGAAGAATAAAATATCCTTTTAGTAATAACCTATCTTTAAAAATCTAAAGGCATAGATTACCTTGAAATTATAACCTCTGACTTGTGTATCATTAATTCAAGGTCGTCAGAAATATAATCATTACACTCGTTCATATTATTAAATTGGTGCCTTATTGATCTACAACCAGAAAACTATTATAAAGTAAATACATCCACCATTACAAATGATATTTCCAACAACCCAATCTAGTAATGAATTACCTAATCACATTTCCAGAACAATCACAGTACACCTTTACAACACAAAAGTGGCAGAGGGGGATTCTTCAGTAACAGAGTTACAAGGCAGATTGCCAGAACGAATTTTCAGATCTAAATTTACAAAAAAAAAAATGCCCATAAAACTATTGCCAGAACGAATTCTCAGATCTAATTTTACAAAAATGAAAAATACCCATACAAATATTGCCAGAACGAATTCTCAGATCTAAATTTACAAAACGGAAAATGCCTAGAACGAATTCTCAGATCTAATTTTACGAAAATGAAAATGCACATACAACTATTGCCATAATGAATTCTCACATCTAATTTTACAAAATGAAAATGCCCATAGTAATAGAAAACGTCCACAGTAATATATAAATTCCCACAGTCATATAAAACGCCCACAGTAATATATAATATGCCCACAGTCATATGTAAACGCCCACAGTCATATAAAAACGCCCACATCAATATAAAAACGCCCACTATAATATATAAATGCCCACAGTGATATAAAACGCCCACAGTAATACATAAAATGCCCACAATCATATACAAATTCCTACATCAATATAAAAATGCCCACTGTAATATATAAATGCCCACAGTAATATATAAAATGCCCACAATCATATATAAACACCCACAGTCATATAAAAACGCCCACATCAATATAAAAATGCCCACTCTAATATATAAGCGCCCCTAGTGATATAAAACACCCACAGTAATATATAAAACGCCCACAGTCATATAAAAATGCCCACATCAATATAAAAACGCCCACTATAATCTATAAACGCCCACAGTGATATAAAACACCCACAGTCATATAAAAACGCCCACATCAATATAAAAATCCCCACTATAATCTATAAACGCCCACAGTGATATAAAACACAGTCATAAAATCTCTTTTATCCAAACCGACATGCAACAGTAGAGTAAGAAGAATATTTTATAACCGTAACATAATTTCAATCGCTGAGGAACAGAAAGGAAAACCAATCAATCCGATGAGAACCCATGCAGAGATAAGCCAAGTAGTTTTCATCTCACAAGCCAAAGTAAAAATGCTAATAACAATAAGAGAGGGCCAAGGTCCTAATAACTTCTATCATGCAAAATGAAAAACATATTGTTTCCTGATTGTGTGCTCCATGCCTCTCTCACTCGCCGACCGTCGAGACCTCACCGGTACCTCCCATCCAATGCTAGGGGTACTCTGATTCCCCCTTATCCCCCTGATCCGCAAAGGGGCCACACACTATCCAGATGGTACGTCTATCCCCCAGCTCGCCTTGCAAGGCCGAGCTACCACTCCTATCCAAGCTGGGAAATCCCAACTCCCCACAAGTAATTAGTTAAGTCACAAACCCGGTAGCCTAACATTATGCTGACAGTCGATCCCCTTCTTCCTTCTCTTCCCTTTCTTTTATAGATTTTTTAGAACTTTCATATTTCCCTAAATCTCATTTAAATTAAGTTTTAATAAAAATCTTCTAAATATTCTCCTTCGCACAAGTGTCATCCATCCCCCACGTTTCACCATTAACTATTTTCTTTAATTTATTAAATTGTCTTATTTCCCTCACCCACCTAGAGTTGCTCCTAAATTTACTCCTAGGTGTTCCTAGATTCTCTTACAGGTTTTAAATACTTTCCCTAAATGAAGTTGCTAATTTAGTTCATATTAGAAGGTTCTTAATTGCAGATTCTTTACTATGTTGTCCTCGCCTTTTACCATAAGTTCCCCTCTTTCCCTTATTATGTTTCCTCCATTCCTTAGTTTCCTAATTTTTATTATTCCCTTCTTTCCCCTTCTTATTAGAGCCAACATGCCAGTTGTGCTATTTAATCTTTTCCTTTTATTAATAATTTAATATCTTTTTATACTTTCACAAGTTAAAAATTAAATTCTTCTTTAAATTTTTTAAATCCACTAGTTTTAATTAAATTTGTACTCTCTTCTTTTTACCCCAAAAATTTTATGAAGACTAAAACTATTACCAAGTGGTTTTTAGTTTAAATTTTTATATTTTATATTTTTATTTTTATAGGGTCTTTTCTTAAGGTTAGACAAAATTTTACCCTAGAGCAGTTTTAGACTTAGGACTTAGATTCTGAACTAGGTGACATTTAATTAGGGAAGTTGTTTAATAATTTCCCAATGTGTTAAATGTCTTAGGGCCATCTAGGTTTGTTCCTTCATAAATGACAACGCGATGTGCCCTTCAGGAAGCACCACGTGCTCCAAGGGTGCCACTCACCTCGTTTGTTTCTTTTGCGTGATGTGCCCTTTATGATACACCACATGATCCAAGGGTGCCACTCGCCTTGTTTGTTTCTTTTACGTGACATGCTCTTCAGGATTCACCACGTGATACAAGGGTGGCACTCACCTCTTGACTGATTGGTAGACATCAATAACCCCTGGAGTCAACACTCCGCCAGGTGAACTTGTGGGAGACTAAGGGATTATAAGGAATAAGGCCCCCGCCTTATTGCGTGCCCCTTAGAGTCATCGTGAGCAACTTTCGCAGTCTTCCCTCACGGCATCGTGGATCCTCTCGAACTAGATAATCATTAACCTACAGTTTGAGCCACGGCAGGAGTGCCAGTAGGTCATTGCAGGGCTGTTGTCCACACCTCTCCCTCAACCTCTCTGGAAATTGTGTGTGGCCCCTTTACTCCATATGTGAGTCTGGTCGGCAAGCTATCGTCAACCTGCATCATCAACAATCGTGTCAGAACATGTCCACATCATATCATCAAATCAATGTAATATCACAGTAAATAAATCAACCCAAATAGCACACTCCCTAACTCAATCCGGAGTCCAGGGGGTTCCATCGATGTCTCTGCATCCTCAAGGTCCAAAACCCTGCACACTCAGTAAAACTGATTCAATAGCACATGTCTATGTCAGAGTAGTAAAACATCATGTCATCTACCATAATGCATCATAATCAAGGACAAAATTTTTAATATCATAATAGTCTGGATCACTTAAGAGCAAGTGTCCTCAAAGAATAAGTTTTCTCAGTGCACTAGAGAGGGATGTTACAAGAGGGATAATGGACTTCGTTATTTATGGTATCAACAAAATAAACATGCAATACAAACAAGAGACACATATTGTACAAGAAAAACTGGAATCAATATCCAAAATGAATTTCCGAATAGTTTTAAGTATTAGAGTTTTGTTGATATCATGCGAAATTTTTTTCCTATTGATGTTCCTTTCCTAAAATATTTTCCTACTCCAAATATTTATACCGTTCTACAATGTCGTAACAACATTTTCTCAATTGGGGAAACTTCTCATGTTTAGGAATATTTTGTACATAAGAATAACCTACAAATTACCAAAAACCTAAGTTTTCTACAAATGCAAATTCAATTTTGGAGCATGGAGAAAGAAAAGAAAACATGCATGCTAAAGTTATTGATGACATTCAACGAATAGTACTATTTGAAGTTGTGGGTGATAGTAATATGCTTTCCCAATAGGTTGATATTTTGAGACCTATAGATAGTAGTGTTAGATCTATCCTTCAATTACCTAATGCTTAACAAAATTCCCTCCCTTAAAAGAATCAGTCATCCCTAAAACTAATTCACTTGGAGCAACAAAGATATTTAAATAATAGTTCATTGTTATTTTTCTATAATTGGATCTGTCATATTTATTACTTGAACCATGTTTTCATTTCTCCTTATTGGCAGTAGAGTATTCAATTGAATATAGATATAGAAATGAATTCCCAATATCACCACAGATCATCTAACTACCTTGCACAAAGTGACCCTGGACCATCTAATTGGCAAGATAATGTAAATGGTGTATGTATGTGATTTTCTATTAATTTTTATATGTACACTTGTATTTTTAGGCGTGATTAAGCTAGACATTAAAGTTTCTATTCTTTTCTGCAAGACAAGTCATTCAACGCAATCATTTTATAGAAATGGAATCCATAAAATTTCACGAAAGAAATTTTGGAAGTAGGCGACCCACACACCCTAATTTAAATCTAGGTAGATGATCAGATGATGTTGAAGATGTTTTCGATTTCAAGCAACATTTGACTCTTAAAAATGGAAATCAATGTGATCATGTGGCTAGAGTTCCTATCTATCAAGTAAAGAAATATGTTTTCCATCATTTTGATAAAGACACGATTGAAGTTCAGAAAACATTTCAGACCAAAATTGATAACATCTTTATTGCACAAATGTGTCATGTTCACCATGAATCTTATCCTAGTATTAAAGTTCTTAGAGGGTTTGAAGGACCTATTTTTAAAAGGTATAATAATGAATGGGATTCCCAACATTTATATTATTATAATAACATGGATCCTTATGAATAACCTCAAGTTATGAGAGTACTTACCCAATTTGAAGAGATACTAATTGGATGGGTTAATCGAATATTTCAATTGACACATGCTCATAGTGGGAAATATAAATATAGTGATCACACGATTATATTTCCACAAGATATTTCTATGACTGAAAAAAAAAACTTCCACGGTGTGTTGAATATCTTGAAATCTTAATTTTCAAGAGATGTGGTGCCCATTCTAAATATTATGAATGTTATGTCAAGAGAGAATGGGTGGTGGATGCATTTCATTACAAAATTAAAATGGATAAATATTATAGGGATGTTGAAATTCACATGGAATCAATTGTTTCTCTCGCATATAGATTAATATATGTCTCAACTTGGATTTAATTTCTTGATTTTGATATTGAATAAATAGATACAAGTGATGCAAAAACTTAAGGGTTTCCCAGTAATGATTTTTACTCTCATCCTTCATTTTTTGTTTCTTGACTACCCAATGAACAAAGAGAAGTGGAATAAATAGAAACATTTATTCAAAATTTAAATTCTATGCCTATTCAACCACTGGACTAGTCAGATATTCTTTTGTCTCCCATTAATGAATATAATACATATGGGTTATTAAACATTGCATTTTCCATAGTATTTTCCATTGGTGAAGTTGATTGGTTGCATCCATGTATTTGTAACATTCAACTACATGTGTATGCATTGAATATTCTCATATACTTTGATCAAATATTTAGAAGCCATTCATGCTTTCATTATTTTTTATTGAGCATGATTATGCATCATTGTAGCCAAGCAATAGCTACAGTATTTTTAAAGAAGAATATTCATGATAATGCACCTACAACAATTCGAGAATTGCATCAACATCTCATTGATTTATTTGACAATAAGTTCGATAAGCATTGTATGCATTTTGGTTATTCTCATAGAGATACAAGGGATTATTGGAAAAAATGTCGTACTAAACTCATCGACATGATTAATTATCTCGTTTGTCCATTTTTTATTTTTTATTTGAATGCAACCGATACAAAGTGGCCTAACTTGCATAAACTCATGCCTAGAAATGTATATTTTCATACCTTAAATAAACATCATATAAAAATTGAAAATGTTGTCCATCACACCCATATTGTTTCCATGTATATCCACCATAGATTCAATATCTTCCATGAATAAGTGATCCAAAAATGTCATGCAGATAAAAAAATTTGGTACAGGTTCATGTTGTTTATTGTATGCTTGATTGTAAATAATTTCAGTATGGATTTGTGTTGTTATGTTTATGATATATATTAAATATATCTTGTTTTTTCTTAGGTATGAGTGGAAACATAGCCACTTAGACCACATCCACAGTTTCTTATGGTTTGAAGGTGCTCCAAACATAGAAGAATTATATTGGTCAAACCCTTCAAATGTGAATTCCATGAAGACATTCTTTGATAGATATGTAATAACATGGAATCCATATGACATTCATATATGGAACACAATGATTCCTCGAAGGATAAATGATTCTCCCTACTTATTGAATAGTACGCATACCTTTTCTTTCAATTTGCATGAATATTATCAACAATTGTGTCATTGTGTTCAAAGACATGCAAAGTGTGTTGCATATTATTGCTTGCGAAAAAAGGATTTTTTTCTCTCATGTCACTACAATTATTCATGGGAGGTTCACAATGAATCAATATTATTCATAGATGAGAAAGGGAGAAATAAATATGAGCCTATACATAATGATGATAGGCTAAATGTTCACAATGTTAATCTTCTTACATTGTGGTGTGCTAATGTTTATAGTCAAGTAGTTGTTTCTTGGCATGTAGTGTTGAAATATATTGCAAAGTATGCTTCAAAAATAGAACAGAGGTGAAAAATATATGAAGATATGATGACAAGAGTTTCAAATGCACGTAGTTCTAAATATCCTTCTTTGTGTACATATAGAAGGTTCCTTGCAGAAACAATTTTAAATCATCATATTGGAGCATAAGAAACCCGCCATATGTTACTTAAGCCACCTCTTGTAGATTTTAGTTGAAATTTGTTTTCATTAAATGTTGAAAGAAAATTTATTCAAGAAACTATCAAGGGATGTTGTTGGCATAGGGGAATACTCAGGGTTCAACTCTTCAACAACACACCAAAAAACCCTAACTACGGACCCTTTCGGTAACACCTGCGAAGCAGATGAAGTCTCACCTGAGGTAGAGGCAGGGGTGGTTGCAGGACTCCAATGTCTACAACCTTAGCTGGGACACATATTTGTGATTAAAATACTCTAACAAAGAACTTAGCAGTTAACATTCGTCAGTAATTAACCCTTATTCACATCATAGATCCAAACATTAATTATAGAGCAGCGCAGTATTCAACAAGATCCAACATATTCGAGCACTAAGCACATCACAATAGATCAGATCTGGTACTTATTTACTTCACCAAGCACTAAGCTATCGTATCAGATACATCTAGACTTACATTACTACACTAAGCATAAATCATATGAACAAGAAAGAAAACATAATTCACAAATAAACCACAACACATGATATAAGTGGTTCACCCCCAGCTTGGGGCTACGTCCACCAACTCTTATTCTCTTTATTGTCTTGTGTCAATCATCTACATGCACAGGGCCATAGGATCCTACTCTGCATAGGACAGGAGATCTGTGCACACTCTACTAGATCCTCCTTCCCCAATCTAGGTTACAACACAAATTCTTTACACAGTCACTTGCACTTAGCCTTGCGAAGCCTCACACAGCATGCACACAACATTTACAACTATCACTTGCACTTAGTACAACATCGCACATATGCACATATTGTCTCTTCTTACATCTTCTAGACATCTATTTATACATTACAAAATAGGCCTAAGCATGGGTAAACATGTGGGCTGACATCCCATACCCATTACATAAGCCCCAAACCCAAAAAGACCTAAACAAGGGGTCGATATCCCGCGATCTCCGCTTCGACTTGCACTCCACCTTCGACAGCCTGTCGAAGTCCCAAAAAGGGGTCAAAAGTGACCAAGGATCTTCAAAACTTGGTCAAGGGAAAATAGGACCCCAACACTCACCTGTGACGTGTCCCGAGTCACCCTACTCTGGGTAATTCTGCCTCAAATTCCTCGAGCCTGGCTTGAGCTGCTTCAACCTGTTGCTTCGCCAAGGCCTCCTGCTCGGTGAAATCTTGAATAACTGCCTCATTCGCAAGTCTCTCTAAGAATTGTCCTACTAAAGTGACTACTTGTTACAGCTCTACTCCTTGGCCTTCAATCTACTCAAACAGTTGGAAAGCTTCGTCCTAGACTGGTTGGAGCCTTTGAGTCACTTCCATGAATTTGCTCTGTATGGATGGATCTGCTGCTAAGCAGTGCACTTTTCATGGGATATTTTTATTCTCTCAATTGCTGATAGGATCTTCAGCTATGCCTATACTGTCACTTCTTTCTTCTTTTCCTCCTGGAGCTATGAATCTAGTGTCTTCAGTTCAGGGTCCTAAGTAAGTTGCTCGTAAGTCTGCACACTTCTACTTCTAATCTATTTACATTCCAAAGATAATGTTGTGATCCTCTCAATTGCACTTCAGGAAGTGGGTTCTCTTTGGTCTCGTACGTCCTATGGAGTACTTGGTAAAGTTTGTAGCTCTAGATATGCTATTCTCTATTGAAGTTGCTAGATGGCTTCAACAAGCTTCGCTACTTGATGCTCCACTAAGTCTTCCTCCTTTTTCTCTAAGCCCGTCACAGAGTGAAGTTCTCTATTAACTGCTTCTTTTACTCCAACCTACTTCTCAAGCAGTTGTTCGTTCTCTTTCTAAATATCCACTCTCTCCTCTTCAAAATTTGTTTGTAGGTCATCCTTTTCCTTCTTCGAAACTCGAAGTTGCTTTATCACTTCCTCTTATTATTTCTTCAGGTCCACTGTGGCTTGTTCTGTTTCTTCTTGTGCATGACGAAGGTGAGCTTTGTTCACATCGAGTCGTATGTAGAGTTGGGTAGGCTCATGTCCCAACTTTGTTTCTTATGATGGCGGAGGTGTAGTGGACACTGCACGGCTGGAGTGAAGGGTTTGTTGTACCCCTCACAGTTCTACTTCAATTATTTCATGCATGGTCTCTTCATTAGCTTCATTCTACAAAATATCTTTTGAGGCATCTGATACAACTGCGATGATGAAGTCGAATTCATTGAGCATGAGCACAATCTGGAGCTTGTTCTTACTAGATTTTGACTTCTTCTGTGATGTGGGTTTCATTGGAGAAACATTTCTTTTTGAAGTTGTTTGCCGGATAATCCACAGTTGGTGTCATTTTTGTCAACGTTTCGAATCCGAATCGGGATTAGTCCTGATGATGAATCCCGATTTGGATTCAAAACGTTGACAAAAATGACACCAACTGTGGATTATCCGACAAACAACTTCAAAAATACTCACCATAGAAATCTAAAAAAAACATTTCTTTTGTTATATGGCTCTATGACATCAAGGGGATTATGTGGCGGTGTTACTTTGCCTTGATTCTGATGATATTATTTTCCATCGTTCTCTTCTTTGTCTACTTCGTCATTACCTCCTACACAAAGTGATTCTGAAACAGTCTCTTTGGATGCGTTGTTCATCTTATGTACTTCTTCTGTCTTCTTACTTTTGCTACTTTCAGGTGTATCTTACCCTTCACAAGTGACCACCGAGCTTCTGATTAGTTCAGGGTTGGATAGTTCTATGGGGTTAATAGGGATAAGGAACTATATAGGCCATTCCTTAGTTATTTCTTCTAGGTCTTCCTCTGTAAGTTTGTAATAACTCTGTAGTACTTCTTTGTGTTTGTCTCCATGCACAGTGATATAGGTAAAATGTTTATCTGTGTGGAACTTTATAAATGGCTTGAACCTGTGGAGGCTATTCGGTGTCATACGAGGGACAACCTCAATAGCCCTCTTTAACTGCAGGTAGTAGGTGTGGAACACCATGTTTGACTGCCATTTTTTTCCCATATAGCTCAAATACCATAGCGTGATGAACTTCGGGGCTAAGGGTTGAACTTCGCAGATAAGGGTTCAGATGGATCTATTTGAGGGAAGGTCGCACCTTCCAACATATCCGAAGCTATGAATGAGATGAGGATCAACAACCAACTAAAATGGAAATCATAGCCCTGATCCTAAGCTTCACGATAGTCTTGGTCTAACTGGTTAACTAAGTAATTTTCCCAATTCATTCATAGCCCCTCCGCGCATTTTCTTGCAAGGTCAACAACAAACCTCGTGACCTGCGTGGGTCTGTTCTTTATTACTAGGTTACCAAAAATCAACTGGAAAGTGAGGCACGCTGTGCAATTCAATATGGAGGCTACCTTGTAGCCTCGCTCCCCCTTCTCCACATCACCATAAGTATATTTAATCTTTTACGCCAGGGCACGGTCTGTATCCTTTCCTGTGTAAAAGTCTTGCAGTTCTGGTCCCTGCATGCTCAATATGGTGATCCGATGGATCAGTGCTAGATCAATGGTGATGCGTCTATCTAGCCACAAATAACTACCATGGAATCTTGAAACAAGGATCTTAATGCACACGTTAACCTCCCGGTGCCTTCTAGAATGGGGTATCTTCATTATGTTCAAGATGGTGGACTGCACGAGGTCCATAGTCCATGGTTGTGGGATTATCCTCGACTTCTTCCCCTTCGTTGGAGTCAAATACGTGTGAGGGGAGAGCATCCTGAAGTTCTTGCAGTCTCCCAAGTTGAATTCGTTGATCTTCAACGTCATAATCTTATCCTGCTAAGGCTTGCTTGTGCATATCCCCTTCGGGAAGTATACAATAACCAAGGTGTATTCAAAGTCCCTGGGGACACTGTCACGATTCACCGTGCCGGCCAGAGGTGCGATGTAGTCGGGCATGATGGATGGGATCAACTTTGCGTTTTCCAATTCATCTCGATGCTTGGTTCTCTTCTCGACTGTAGGTCGGGATGGTCTGGTTCCGCGAGAAGATGATAGGGAGGCTTGCACTCCTCTCATCGATGAATCTTGAGTTCTGATGGACATCACCTTCTCAGCCATAAGTTTTAATAGAACTTCTTTGACAGAATTTTCTATGGTATTGAGTTCGTCCGACATGCACGCTTGAGACCGGAAAGATCAAGCTGATTAAAAAATGCTCAATGCAATGGAACATGTGGTGAAGTCTCAGTAAACACAACACAGAAATAATGATCTCTCTTGGATACAATTTGCGAAAGTGTTCTTGGTGCAACAGTCGATGGAATAAGTAGACAACGATGTAATAGATCCCTCCAATGGACAAGAAGCCTTCATCAATGCAATTATTTTTGTTATGTAGTGGTACCAACGGTTCGATGGTGAGCTTTCTGATCATAACTATTGTTCTAACCATTCGAAAACATCAATATAACGATTATAATTCCCCCAACAGTCATATCACTCTGCCATGGTGAAGTGCCAATCTGAGTTGCTCTGATATTCCAGCGAGGTTCAAATTTTGTAGACCTTCCTTTTGCAAAGTCTTGTTTGGAACTTCCTATAACTTCTCTAACTTTGTTTTCTTCTTGTTAAGCTTTCTAGTCTTCTTCCCTATGATCTGCGTCTCGGTATTCCTCTTTCCATTCTAATTCTTCTCTCCTCTTGGCATAGTAACTTCAGGTTTTTGGTCGTCTTTCCTAAGGTTCAAGGGAACCCTCTTCTCTATCTGGGGTAGGTTCTCTACTCTCCTATATAGACAAATGTTTCAAATCTTCTGGTTTTCTTTCAACTTCAACATCCAAATTTCTGGTCCTAAGTAGCTTCAACTATTTTCTTGTTCTTTTAGTAAGTGTGCTATTCTCTTAGCCATGAAGTCTCTTAGGTCTTTCTTTTTATGTTCTAGATATTCCTCTTCTTTTCTTCGGGTCTAATCTTTTGCAATCCAGGTTTTTCCTAGTAGTATAGAAAATCGGGCGTTGTTCTCAACAAATTTAACAACCTTAAAATATTCCTCTGTCGAAGTTCCATGAGCATTCATAGATGTCTGGGCAAGTCTTCCACATAGGGTTATCAACTTTCCTCTAAATAATCCTATTCCTCCCAATGAAGGAATCATAGAAGGCTTTCCCAAAATTTCCCAGGTTCTTTCTGTCATGATATTCACTTGTGTGTCTTCATCTAGAACACAGTCTATGGCGAAGTCTCCTATTCTTGTTTCTATGCACTCTTTCTCTTTGAATATCTCTGATAAGTTGATATCTCTGTGGTCATTTAGGGTTTCTTTCATTTGTAGTAATACAATCTTTGATTCTTTCTAGGGTTCTTCCATGGTCTCAACTTCTTGGTCTTCCTCAAGGTTTTCTTGTCTCATATTCATTCTTTCAACCTTAGCAATCATTCTAGGGAAATCCAGAACTTCATGGTCCATAGCTTTACAACAAAGACAACTAGGTCTTCTACCAGGGCATTCCTTAGCAGTATGTCTCATTCTTCTGCAACTGTAACAAAGAGTTAATCCTCTCTTTCTCTTAAATCATCCCCAACCTTTCTTGTATTGCGCACTAGGATCATGCTAGCTAACCTGCAAAAAATTCTTTCTAGGATCCTGCATCCATTTTTCAGTCCAAACATTCTTTATATGCATAGGAATAACATATCTTTCATTATTTCTATAAGATATACTCATATCAAACCTTATTTCTTCTAACTCTGCCCTATTTTTCAGACTAGGATTTTTTTTATCAAACATACCTAGATTCATACTTTCGAAACAAAAATTTCCACTTATCTTACCTTTCTCAAAGCACAAAGATTCCAGATCTTACCTCTTTTTGAAAAAACTTTTCACTGATCTTACCTCTTTTTCTTTAGATTTGATTCCTTTCTTAGCACAGACCTTTGCAGTCAAGTAGAATATTGTGCACTTAAAGCAACAAATCTACACACAGATATTTCTTTCTTTTCCTTAGTTCCCAGCAATCATAGTTTCAGGTCCCGGTAACAGAACCATTTGTTGGCACAGGGGCAGACCCGTGATTCAACGCTTCAAAAATGCACCAACAAAACCCTAATTACTGAACCTTTTGGAAACACTTACGAAGCAGATGAAGTCTCACCCGAGGTAGAGGCAGGGGTGGTTTCAAGACTCCAGTGTCTACAGCCTTAGCTGGGACACAAATCTATGATTACAATACTCTAACAAAGAAATTAGTAGTTAACATTTGTTAGTAATTAACCCTTATTCTCATCGCATATCCAAACACTAATTACATAGAATCATAGTATTAAACAAGATACAACACATTTGAGCACTAAGCACATCATAATAGATCAGATCTGGTACTTATTTACATCACCAAGAACTAATCTATCATATCAGATACATCTAGACATATATTACTACACTAAGCATAAATCATATGAACAATAAAGAAACCATAATGCACAAAGAAACCACAACACATGATATACGTGGTTCACCCCCATCCTGGGGCTATGTCCACCAACTCTTCTTCTCTTTATTGTCTTATGTCAATCATCTACATGTACAAGGCCACATGATCCTACTCCACATAGGATAGGATATATGTGCGCACTCCGCTACATCCTCCTTCCCCAATCTAGGTTACAACACAAAGACTTTACATAGTCTCTTACAGTCACTTGCACTCAGCCTTGCGAAGCCTCACACATTATGCACAAAGAATTTACAACTATCACTTGCACTTAGCACAACATCACACATATGCACATATTGTCTCTTCTTACATCGCCTAGACATCTATTTATACATTAAAAAAGGGGCCTCAGAATGGGTAAACCAATGGGTCAACATCCCATACCTGTTACATAAGACCAAAACCCAAAAATCCCTAAACAAGGGGCCGAAATCCCACGATCTTCGCTTCGACTTGCACTCCACCTTCGACGGCCTGTCAAAGTCCCAAAAAGGGATCAAAAGTGACCAAGGATCTTCAAAACTTGGTCAAAGGCCAATGGAGGCCCATCAATTTTCATACCAAAATAGTTTTTTTGAAATATACACTACTACATATGGGGTCAATATTCAGCAAAAACTCCCAACGATAAGGATTAAATTAACCATATCTTCACTTCAAATTTTAATCATTTTTTTCTGGGCACCTCAATGTTCTTTGTACTTTCGATGGAATTCTAGGTCCATTGATATTGTGATGACCAGTTGAATACCCATTTGAAAATGGTTTAAAGGTCACTGACTTGGTAAATTTTGACATAGTCAACGTTCATGATGCAGGAGCATAGCCAGCGTCAAGCGAGTGTGGGGCAGGCACCAACGCATTTTGACATATGATAAAATTATTTTGAATCCTTTTGAATTTGGATGCACCAAACTTAATGTAGCAATTAAGGAAGGGTGTACTCCCATATTGTAAACAGACCTTGAGTGACTCACTCTATTCTGTGTTAGGTGAAGGCATTTATGATAATGAATGTAAGTAGGCAGAATTAAATTCATAGATTAGACAGTTTTAGGAACCAGAGGGAAAATGGATATAGACACCCTCACTTGTATTATTGTAACATTAGCAGAGAGAGGAAAAAAAATTAGCAAGAGCATAGATAAGAGAAGCGAGAGCAGAGAGCTGTGTGAAAACACACATGTATAGAGATTTGAATTAATAGAAAGATCTTTGATTGAAATTCATGGTGTCGTGTTTGTTCTCTGTGTATGTATGTTTAATGTTGTGCTCATGAATGTTTTACTCTTTCTGTCATGCAATTTCTTTCATGTTGTGTATAAATGATTTCCAGTTAAATGTTAGAAGTCTGAGAGAGGGTAAGGAATGAGTTTCAATTGTTTCTCTATCTAAGAAAGGATTCCTGCAAGGAGTGCAGTCGAATTGTCCACAAGGAGTGCGTTGACAAAGGGGTTCAGAGATTTGTCTCTGGAAGGCTCAGATAGAATAATTGTTGTGCTCATTCTCAAAAAAGTGCAAGTCAGACATAAGAGTCATGCAAGGTGTGTACAGACCAAATTTGAATTCAGGGTTGAAGACCTGAGAGGCTATCGAAGGACTATTGCTGCAAGGCGTGCGCAAAGTCAAAGGTGTTCAATACTTAAGGTGGCTGAAGGTTGCCACAAGGAGTGCGCGCAAGAGTCTTCTTCAAGACTCAGAGTTGGAGAAAGCTTAGGAAGGATAAAATCTTGAAATCATCGAAGAAAGCACAGGAAGTTTGTGCATTGGAATAGTGAGAAGGCATGATAAGTTCGTGCCGCAGGTGGAGAAGTTCAGAAAAGAATACTTGGTTCATTTCGCAAAAAATCGTCAAGGAGGAGACGGACAATCAGAATTCTCCGTGGGGAATTCCCGAAGTTCCGTGAGCCATCAGATCTCACGGATAAGCAGGGGAGTTACTGCGAGTAATCCTGAAGGCTTAAGATTAGGAGAGGCAGAATCATAGATTTAAGTCAATAGGTGGTGCACTATCGATGCAGAGGTCAAATTCCGTCGACCATTTCAAGGTTTCGTGGGGTGAAGTCCCGAAATCTTCGCATCAGGATTTGTGAAATTGTGAAGTCCAAAGTCCCGATGGAGTGGAAGGTCATTGAAAAGTCAAAGCTTGTGAGTGCATCAGATTTTCGTCAAATTGGGTTTCGGGAATTGAGAGAACGAGTTGCTTGACATCCCGACTGCCGAAATCACGATAAGGAGAAATCTGAAACAGGGAGAGAAAGGAGAAGATCCTGTGTACGTAGACCTTCCGACCTGCGGGTTGCGAGGGGCTGCGCCAGGTCTGGTATCAGAGCACAGAAAGGTTTCTTTTCTTTCTGTAGTAGGGAAAAGGAAGATTCACCATGCCGTCGAGGAGAAGAGATAGACAATCACCCGATCCAGAAGAGGATAGGGAAATGCCAAGAAGAAGGGGTAGGCAGATGCAAAATCCAGGGATGGAAAGAGAGATGCGTGATCTTTGTGCTAGAATTGAGGACATGGAGAGAACACAGAGGTGCACTGCTGGTGCTGGGGATCTTAGTGATTCCGAAAGTGAAAATGAAGTTGGACATGGAGAAGAAGAAGTCATAGCAGAAGATGCAGCAAATGAACGCTTGCTTAAAGCCATTGCAAGAATGGGCGCAAGGGTGAAGATGGACATTCCAGTATATGAGGGAAATGTGGACATAGAAGAGCTTCTAGACTAGATTAGAGCTCTGGAAACCTACTTTGACTATGAATATGTCGAAGAGGACAAGAAGGTCAAGCATGTTGTTACAATATTGAAAGGCATGCAGCATTGTGGTGGGATGAACTACAAGATGGCAGGCGTCGCCAAGGCAAGCAGAAAATTAAGAGCTAGGATAGGATGATTACAAAGATGAAAGAAAAATTCATCCCCAGAGATTATCAAATTACTCTATTCAGGAGGATGCAGAACCTGAGACAGAAGATGATGTCAGTAAAGGAATATACTGAAGAATTTTACAGGTTGAATATTAGGGAAGGTCATCGCGAAAGCAATGATGAAAAAGTAGATAGGTATATGAATGGCCTGAGATATGAAATTCAGGATGAAATGAGTATGTTGACCATCCGAACGGTGGAAGATGATTATCAGATGGCTCTGAAAGTTGAAGAGAAGTTGAGTCAAAAGCAGGGTCAAAAAGGGCGAGGAAGAAGTCAACCCAGGGGCAAGTCAGTTATCCAGGAAAGAAATCAAAAGCCTAAGGAGGAGTGGAAGAAACCTCAGACTCGAACTGAGAGAGGTGGAAGCTCACACTGAGAGAAATATAAAGATTAGAGAGGAGAGTATGCTAATAACAATATGATTCCTCGTACCAGAGGTAGAGGAAGAGGAAGAGATGGAGTGATAAAGTGCTTCACATGCGGAAAAAATGGACACAAATCTTATGAATATCCAGATAAGAAGAAAGAGGAAGGAGAGGCTCACATTTCCGAAGCTCAAAGGTGGAATGTTGAGGCAGAAGATGCTGAAGGCGGAAGATCGTTGATGATGCGAAAATATCTTTTGACACCAGAGAAGGAGGTGGAGAGTTCAATCCAGAGAAAAAAACTTTTTTGGACTGCTTGCAAGACCAAGGACAGGGTATGCAAAGTCATTGTAGATAGTGGAAGCACAGATAATCTCGTTTCTACAGAGATGGTAGATAAGTTGGAGCTGGAGACGATTGAACATCCAAGCCCATACAAAGTCTCATGGTTGCAAAAGGGACATCATGTAAATGTCACTAAACAATGTTTAGTTGAATTTAAGATAGGAGGATATAATGATAAGATCTTGTGTGATGTTATTCCTATGGATGTTTTTCATCTATTGCTAGGTAGACCATGGCAATATGACAGGAATGTGATTCATGAGGGGAGGATGAACACATACACTTTAGAGAAGAATGGGAGAACTCACATGTTGCTTCCAATCAAGGATAAGGAGGTGAAACCTGAAGTAAGTAACATTGTACTTCTCATGAGTGGGAAGGAACTTCTTACAGATGTTAAGAAGAAAGAGGAACCACAATTCATTGTGGTCAGGAAGCCAAAGATTGTTTTAACCAACGCAAGGGTAAATGATTTACCAGAAGAGGTTCAGGAACTGCTGGAAGAGTTCACTGACATAGTAGTGGACGAACTACCTCATTCATTGCCACCAATCAGAAGTGTGAGTCATCACATTGATCTCATACTAGGAGTTAGTTTTCCAAACAAAACCGCGTACAGATTGATGTTGCAGGAGAATGAAGAGGTCAAAAGACAAGTCCAAGATTTGATGGACAAAGGATTGGTCAAAGAAAGCTTGAGTCCATGTGTTGTTCTGACAATACTTAGTCCAAAGAAAGACAGAGGCTGGAGGATGTGTACTGACTTGAGGGCCATCAACAAAATAACTATTAGGTATAGATTTCCATTGCCAAGGATGGATGATCGAATGGATTGCTTGAGTGGGGAATTTTTTTTTCAAAAATTGATTTGAAAAGTGGATATCACCAGATTCATATGCGAGAAGGTGATGAATGGAAGACAGCATTCAAGACTAAAGAAGGGCTGTATGAATGGCTTGTTATGTTGTTTGGCTTAACAAATGTGCCAAGTACTTTCATGAGGTTGATGAATGAAGTCCTGAAGGATTTCATCGAAATATTTGTTATCGTATATCTTGATGATATATTGATTTTCAGCATAACGGAGGCTGAACACTTGAAGCATTTGGCTACAGTGATGAAGAGGTTACAGCAAGAGAAGTTGTTGATAAATATGAAAAAGTCCTCATTCATGAAGACAGAGCTCATTTATTTGGGGCTTGTCATTTCTGCAGATAAGTTGAGGATGGATCCAGATAAGGTGGAGGTAATCAAGAATTGGCCATCACCGAAGAATATCTTTGAGGTGAGAAGTTTTCATGGATTGGCTAGTTTCTACTGAAAATTCATCAGGAATTTCAGTGGGATTAGTGCACTGATGATGGACACAGTGAAGAAGAGACATATGTCTTTTCACTGAATAGAAGAGGCTAATAAAATCTTCAATTTGTTGAAGAGGAAGATCATGGAACAACCAATTCTGGTGTTGACTGATTTCCGAAAGACATTCCAAGTGAAATGTGATGCAAGTGGATTTGCAATAGGGATAGTCTTGAGTCAAGAAGACAGGCCGATAAAATACTTCAATGAGAAGTTGAATGAAGTGAAAGTGAAGTACCCCACATATGACAATGAGTTTTATGCTATTATTCAGGCATTGAAGAAATGGAGACACTACTTGATTCCCAAGGAGTTTGTCTTGTATAGTGACAATCATGCATTGCAATTTGTGACTCAACAAGAAAAGTTGAATCAAAGACATGTTAAATGGGTTGAGTATATGCATAATTTCACTTTTGTGATTAAACATATTTCTGGTACTACTAACAAAGTTGTTGATGCTTTGAGTAGGAAGTGTTTGCTATTGCAGGAGTTCAAAGTCAAAACGTTGGGTTTTGATGATCTCAAGAACATGTATGCAGATGATCCAGATTTTAAGGAGGCATATGAAGCAGTTGAGAATCCACTTCTCAGAGATAAAATCCAATGGTCAAGATACATGATCCAAGAAGGATTGTTGTTTAAGGGCAATCAACTTTGTATTCTGAAATGCTCCATGAGGGAGAATTTGCTCAAGGAGAAACATAGTGGAGGATTGGTCGGACACTTCGGTCATGACAAGACATTCACAAAGTTGAGTGAGTCATACTTTTGGCCAGGAATGCGAGCAAAAATCAAGAAATTGGTGGACATATGCATAATTTTTCAGCATTCGAAAGGAAAGAGGCAGAATGCGAGATTTTATCAACCATTACCCATACCTGAGAATCCATGGGATGCAATAAGCATGGATTTCATATTGGGATTGCCAAGGACACAAAGAGGGTTTGAATCAATTTTTGTGGTGGTGGATAGATTTTCCAAAATGGCACATTTCATTCCATGTCAGAAAACCAGCGACGCAACTCACATTCCGAACCTATTTTTCAAAGAAGTCATTCAACTTCACGTCTTACCAAGGAGCATAGTTTCAGATAGAGATACAAAGTTCGTAGGACACTTCTGGAGGAACTTATGGAAGAAGCTGGGAACTAACTTATCATTTAGTTCAACTTATCATCCTCAGACAGATGGACAAACTGAAACAGTGAACAGGAGTCTGGGAGACTTGCTAAGGAGCTTGGTGACAGAACACCACAGCGAGTGGGACAACATATTACCACAGGCCAAGTTTGCTTATAATGACTCAATAAACAGAAGCACAAGGCAGAGTCCATTTAAGATTGTCTATGGCATACAGCTGAGAGGGATTTCTAAGTTGAGGGATTCAGAACTGAATGGAACTACAAGTGCTAATGTAGAAGATTTCACAGAGGTGATGAAGGAACTTCACAGCGAGGTGAAGGACCTATTGCAAAACTCAAACCAGGAGTATAAGAGAAGAGAAGATCAGCATAGAAGACAACTTCAGTTTGAAGTTGGTGATTTGATTCTCACACATCTGAGAAAGGAAAGGTTCCTGAGAGGAACATATAATAAACTCAAGATGAAGAAAATTGGACCATGTAGTGTCTTGAAGAAATTCGGGGTAAATTCTTATGAGATTGAATTACCCGATGGGATCGGAATTTCTCCGATATTCAATGTCTCAGATTTGTACCAATATAAAGCCGAGGAAGCAGGGACAGGACATAAAAAATCAGAGATTCAGTGGTGAAAACAGATGCCAGTTGCAAAAAAGCCGCAAATGGAGCTCATATTGGATAAAAGAATTGGTAACAAGACCAGAAGAAAAGAATACTTCGAGTATTTGGTCAAGTGGAAAGGACATCCAGTTGAAGATGCCAGCTAGAAGAACGAAGAAGAGATTCAAAAGCATGGACATACTGTGCCCGAGCTCATGGACAGGAGCCCATGAAAATTTTCAAGTGAGGGAGTATAATGTAGGAGCATCGCCAGTGTCAAGTGAGCATGGGGCAGGCACCAACGCATTTTGACATATGATAAAATTATTTTGAATCCTTTTGAAGTTGGATGCACCAAACTTAATGTAGCAATTAAGGAAGGGCGTACTCCCATATTGTAAACATACCTTGAGCGACTTGCTCTCATCTGTGTTAGGTGAAGGCATTTATGATAATGAATGTACATAGGCAAAATTAAATTCATAGATTAGACAGTTTTAGGAACCGGAGGGAAAATGGATATAGACACCCTCACTTGTATTATTGTAACATTAACAGAGAAAGGAAAAAAATTAGCAAGAGCATAGAGAAGAGAAGCGAGAGTAGAGAGTTGTGTCAAAACACCCATGTATAGAGATTTGAATTAATAGAAAGAGCTTTGATTCAAATTCATGGCGTCGTGTTTGTTCTCTATGTATGTATGTTTAATGTTGTGCTCATGAATGTTTTACTCTTTCTGTCATGAAATTTCTTTCATGTTGTGTATGAATGATTTCCAGTTAAATGTTTGAAGTCTGAGAGAGGGTAAGGAATGAGTTTCAACTATTTCTCTATCTAAGCAAGGATTCCTACAAGGAGTGCAGTCGAATTGTCTGCAAGGAGTCCGTTGACAAAGGGGTTCAGAGATTTGTCTCTGGAAGGCTCAGATAGAATAACTATTGTGCTCATTCTCACAAAAGTGCAAGTCAGACACAGGAGCCGTGCAAGGTGTGCACAGACCAAATTTGAATTCAGGGTTGAAGACCTGAGAGGTTATCGAAGGACTGTTGCTGCAAGGCATGTGCAAAGTCGAAAGTGTTCAAGAATTAAGGTGGCTAAAGGTTTCTGCAAGGAGTGTGCGCAAGAGTCTTCTTCAAGACTCAGAGTTGGATAAAGCTTAGGAAAAATAAAGTCTTGAAATCGTCGAAGGAAGCTCATGAAGTTTGTGCATTGGAACAGTGAGAAGGCATCATAATTTTGTGTCGCAGGTGGACAAGTTCGGGAAAGAATACTTGGTTCATTTCATAGAAAATCGTCAAGGAGGAGACGGACGGTCAGAATTCTCCATGGGGAATTTGCAAAGTTCCATGAGCCGTCAGATCTCACGGATAAGAAGGGGAGTTAGAACGAGTAATCCCGAGGGCTTAAGCTCAGGAGAGGCAGAACCGTAGATTTAAGTCAACAGGTGGTGCACTATCGACGCGGAGGTCAAATTTCGTCGACCATTTCGGGGTTTCGTGGGGTGAAGTCCCGAAATCTTCGCATCAGGATTCGCGAAATCATGAAGTCCGAAGTCTCGATGGAGTGTAAGGCTATTGAAAAGTCAAAGATTGCGAGCACATTGGAGTTTCAGCAAATCGAGTTTCGGGAATCGAGATAACGAGTCGCTTGACATCCGGACTGTCGAAATCGCGATAAGGAGAAATCCGAAACATGTAGAGAAAGGAGAAGATCCTGTGTACATGGACCTTCTGACCTGTGGGTTGCGAGGGGCTACGCCAATTCGTCAGAAGACCGATGACAGTGAATGATTTCGATTATTTCATTGTAGGTGCAATGGTTATAAAATATTTTTCTTCTCATTTTTCATTGCATGATTTATTAGAATTTTTTGTATGTGTAACTTTCATTAGATCCAATTGTCAATCTACATAGCTTGGATTTTTTACTTTAAATGTTACCAATTTTTAATATTTCTTTGTCTCCTTTTAAATAAACACATTTGATCTGTAACCCTTAGACCCTGTTTTATTTGGGGACACAAATTGTTACCTAGGAAATCTATATGAACATGTCTCCTTGATTTGATTTAATGACTATACAATTTGTCTTGCTCTAGTTCTCTTTTATTGTTTGATTTTATTAGTTCCTTATAGTGAATCTTTGGAGCTAATGTGGTAAAAATATATTGTTTTGATTTTTTTGATTAATTGTTGACTATTGTTATAAACCTTTAATAAATCTATGAAAACAATTTCTTAATTATCTAGTACACATGGGTTCAATATTGAGTGACATTTATACCGTAAGAGTGTATTCGTATATTTTACATATATTTCTTTAGTAGATTTTGTTGTAATAGGAAATCACAATGGAAATGATTACAACTAAAGAGAATGAAAGGACATTTTCTAGGTTAAGGGAAGGATTGGAGGCATGGGGTGATGGAAAATGTTATTTCCTTTGCAATGAATGCAGGGACTTTAATAGAAGAAAACTTGTAAGAAAAATAGTTGAAAGACATTGTTGGAGGTATGGGCATGTTCAAGGGGGGTATACATATCATCCCATGGTAAGTTATTAATAATATTTCTTTGTATTGACTGTATTTATAAAATTTTATTTCATTTTAATATTTGTTATTTACATTTTTTTTTGTTTTCTAGTTTGTCCGTGACCTGCACGACTAGCTTGTGGCTTGAGAAACTGGGACTCAAGGGAATCTAAGACATCAAAATCACCCAGGGATCGCACCCGGCCTGAGCCACACCAACTCTTAATATGGTTTGATTTTTTGTCCCCGCGGGTTTCGAACTGGTGAATTTAACATCACGGTGTGCCTTAACAACACACTCCATCACCAACTGTGCTACACCTTGGGGACATATTTTTTATATACATTAATTTTGTTGAGTGTTTGTAATTATATACGTAAATCCTCCCAGGTGTGTGTTCCCAAATAAATTTGTGACTGGTAGTAATAGAAATACTATATTACAATTTGTGGAAGATGGTATGAATATTGAAGATCAAGTCAATCCTATGGAAGAAGATGACACCGATAATACTATTGAGTCGGATGATGGGAAAAATAGATTGATCTAGGACATCTTTGCTCCTATTGATGAGGACATGTTTGATGATATTTATGATGTACCTCTGATTGACAAGGAAAAACAACCCATTTATGAAGGATCAATAACAAATATTCTCTTTGTTATAATGTTGTTGGTGAACTTGAAGTTATTGAATGGTTTTTCAAACACTTGTCTCACACAGATCCTAAGGCACATAATATAATTCATCACATATTATAAGTAAAGGTCGACTTTCTTTCCTCTAATTTTAATATCAATTAATTTGTAAATTAAGGATGCAATATTTATTATTAGTATTATTTACATTAAGTAGTTATTTTTTATGTTGTAGATTGTTAGGTGAATTTATTTCACCACTGTCAAATAATTTACCTCGCACATAGCGATAGTTCCGTGCCGTCATTATGAAATATATTGGAATGTTGTATCAAGCTATTGATGCATGAATGAATGATAATATTATATATTATGGACAATATGCATTGGAAATGAAATGCATGCAATGTCATATCAATAGATATCGATTTGATCAAGTAAAAGAAAAGGTGCCTCACAAGGTTCTTCGTCATATTCCGATAATTCCATGTTTGCATCAATTGTTCAGTGCAAAAGCATAACAAAATTTATGGATTACCATGCACAACACAAAAGTGAAGATGGTTTTCTTTGAATTCCTGCAACTGGTTCTTCATTTAGTAACATTCAATAAAGATGGATTTTTTTAAAGAAGAACCTCGTAATGTTAGGCTTTCATTGGTAGTTGATGGTGTCAATCCATTTGGCGAGATTAACTCTATTTACTCAATGTAGCCTACTTTTTTTATAAACAATAACATTCCTCCTTGGATGTCAATAAAGAGGGAGAACATAATGCTGGCAATGATTGTTCCAGGTATTTGTACAAAATTTGTTTGAACGTCGCATTTTGTTTGTCTTATTCATTGCATAATTTCTTATATATATACAAGTTAGTAATTGTGTGTACTTACAACCAATTAGGTAAGTACCAAGTGAAAGATATGAATTTATATATTGATCCCCTTTTTGACAAGACACTAAAGTTATGGATTGGAATCACTATGTACAACATCTCTAGCTCAATAGGGACAAATGAATTTCAATTCCATGGAATACTTACATAGACAATTCATGATGCCCAAGGGATAACACATTTTTGTGGTATGTAGCATACTATTGCACATTGATCATATAAAATTTTATGAAAATATGATGCATGTTTCTTAAATATTAATTCCTTGTGATATAGATAATACTCACATTAATCCATATCTTGTAGGTCTTCAAACAAAGGGTAAATTTGCATGTCCAATTTATGGTCCTAGGATGGAATCTCATCATTGAAGAAGTTTAGGAAAGGAATTTTTTTATGAGTATAGGCACATCCTCCCTAAGAATCATAGGTATCAAACTATAGAAAAACATATTTTCAATTTGAAATAAGAAACTGGAATAAAACAACGAAGAATTACACCTCATCTATGAAAGTTGCAATATAATAGAAATCGTCAAGGTAAGAGTGTATGTATTATATATATATATATATATATATATATATATATTAATGTTTTAAAATTTTAATTTGTATTGAATGTTGTTTATTGTATCTTACAATTATTGTTATAATCTCATTTGTTTTTCATAAATTCCATCAAGGCATTAATAGGCTTCCACGAGGAATGAAAAGTTACCCTATATAATTCAGTAGGTTTCCTTACTATGAGCACCTACAAGTATCTCACTTGTTTGATACAATGCATATCAGGAAGAATGTAACAAAAATGTTATGGATAATATTAGATGGAAGGAGTGACAAAGAAAAAATTGTCAAAATTTGTACTAACATTCAAGAAGCCAATCATGCAATGCAAAATGTTATTTATTCAATGAAATGGACACCGGAATATTATTTCATGGTTATTTATAGAGCAGGAAATCAGTGTTGTCAAAGAGGTCATTCATAAAATTAAATTTATCATGGGATTTTCTTCAAACATAAAGAATATATTAACAAATGAAGGTGAATTTTGTTGTGTGAAAACTCATGACTGGCATACCTTCATTAAAGTAATTATTTTGGTAGATTTATATATTGGTAATACTTATTTTTATTATTTTAATTTTTTTTTTCTTTAAAAAAAAATAATGATCCATTATTTGTTACAATATGTTATACCTCTATCTCTCCCTGATAGCTTTGACAACAATTTAAAACAAGTTTTATATGATCTTGGAAAATACATGATGTAAATAATGATTTATATGCAAAATATTTGTTGTTGAACTTGTCGACATTTGTTTTACTTCCAATGTATACAATGTTTTGTTTAAACCTATGAATTTTTTTAATGTATGATATGTAGGTGGTTTTCATTTAAATAAATCCATCAAGAAGATATAAAATATTGGAGGAGAGGAATTCCTCAATTAATGTGTCAAATGCAAAATTATATACCTCCAACATTTTTCAATGTATAAGAATAGTACCTCATAAACCAAGTTGAGGAGATTGAAATGTGTGGACTTGTACACATAAGGTCAATATGGATGGTGGAGAGGTACTTGAAGTCAATGAAGTCTTCCTTTATATAAAGAGAACGTCCTTAGGGTTCTATGGTGGAGGGATTTATGGTATATCAATCCTTGGTGTATATTAGTTAGTATCTTCCTAAATTAGTAGCAAATATGAGGGTGCCTCAGACTTCGGATGTCAATTCCATTAACAAATTTGAAGGAGAGGTCCTTGTTGGGAAAGGTCGAATGAGGAAAGTTAAAGGTACTAATTAGATGGTAGACATCTATAATACATTGCATAAATATTGATTTATTTCTATATTTTATTTATTTAAATTGTATTCATCTTCCATCAATTATTAATCTTTATTATAATTAGTAATTTTTATTCTTTTTCCATCCAAAGAGTGGGATGCACTACATTTAGGCATTGCAAACAATCTTTATTGGATGAAGGTATGGATAGATCGATGTCTACAATAAAATTGTAGGTTATCATAGGAAGGGGTGGCTACATTACTTAAAGAAGCTCATTGTAATCAAGATATCAATCTTACTTAGAGGGAAACTGATTTATCATATGGTTTTAAATATAAACATATAAAAATATCATTCACCCACATCATGTTTCAATTTTTTTTCCATTATATTAATCTGTGGTGTGTCTTTTAAAAAACGTTACATTAAGTAATTAATATGTTTATTGATTGATATTAATTCATTTTTTTTATGTGTCTATCATATTACAGTTGACACACTATAATACTATGTGGTGCATTGATTGTGAATTTCACATCAAAGAGTTGGATGAAAAGAAGAAAACCTTCTATTGCAGGACAAATGTAGTCTTTCAAGTCACTAATGTTTCCTCTAGAAGTGACATGAATCTAACAATATTTAAAAATAGATATTATGTGTATTTGGATTATATTGATCCAGGTAGATATCGGTGGCCACCCACCTATTCCAACTGGCTCAAAATGGTTTGTTGGCAACTTACTATTTTTAGTAGTTCCAAACTTTCGGGGCCATTTTGAGGGCCTAAATGAAGTTTTTTCTGGACTTATCACCTCAATCATATCCAAAGGCTCTGATTGATCCCCCAAAATAAATATCTTCAACGGTACCTTTCCAACAAGCTATTGTGTGCCCCAAACGAAGATCGTATGCCAAAGCTATACCTCCAGGAAGTTGATACACCAAACTACCCAAAACAAGGTCCACAAAATTATTGATTTTTCATCTTCTAGGGTTAGGGTTTTGGATTTTCTTTATGTTAAAAATGCCTTTACAACCTAATTGTAATCATATTCTTATGAATGAGCGTAGCCAACACAACTCTTCTCATAGATAAGCTTCCAACATTCTAGCGAGTCATCCACTCTGTAATTTTATAGTCTGTAGATTTCATTCATTAATAGAAATTGTGTATTATTGTATAATTGTGTTTATATCTATGACATATCTATGTTATATTATGGTATATCTGATATATCTCTATACATTTATTTATTATATCACCACTCTCATTTCGTGCCAAAAATAATCTAGATTAGTGGTATCAGAGCATGTTGGTCTTGATCATTTTTCAATGCATGTCCCCAACGAGGTCCGAGTATAGTAAGTTGGGTCTCAAGGTTTTCTCTCTTGAGGAGAATTAGTCTCAAACACCCAAGAAAACCTCTATGGCAGAAGAAAAGAAAAATGAAAATGAAAAATATTCTACTAATTTGTTGCTTGAGCAAGCTCTCACGCGATAGCGGGACGAAATGATGGAGAATTTATCCCACGTCATTCAACATCTGGCAATAGAAACATGCATGTATTCATCAAGCGACCACTTTCGAGGAACGTCTCCTTTCAAGGTACAAGTTAATTTTGATATTCCCATATTTGAAGGTCAAATAGATGCAAATTCCCTAGAAAAAATGGTTAAATCTACTAGAAGGTTATTTCTCTATTCATAATTTTTCTGACAATGAAAATATCACCTTTGCACTCCTTAAGGATATCCACCATGTCAAACCTTGGTGTTAAAATTACTGGGAGAAAAGTTCCACATAAGAGTCTAGAATATATGGGGCCGAGCCCACTTCAGATTTTTTTTAATGCGGTCAAGGAACATTATTACCCTGTTGTAAAATATGAATACCAGTATATGAGATGGACCATGCCATGTCAAGAAAGGGGCCAAACAGTGTCGAAATTCACCAATACCTTCCATACCTTGCGCACCAAGTTCGGTATCAAAGATTCAACAAATTTGAAATCACCTTGAGGGTCGATACATATTTAAAATATGCCAGAGATTAATATAGGGTTCGATTGAAAAACATCCCTAAGCATGATCATCCTTTTCCTATTCATGAGAGGGAATGGAAGAATATACAGGAAAATGCAAAGGAGAGTGCATAGATACACGAAGGGAAGACACCACCTGGCCATGCAAGGTAATATATGATATTTTGAATTGAATATATTGAATTTTATTTAGTTCTATAGAAAACATTGAGATATATAACATACTTGAAACTTTCATAGGCTCCTAGAAACATCAAAAGAAACCAAGGAAAGACTAGAAAAACACGGGCAACACAAAATTGTCCTAGGTGGTTACCTGATATTAAAAGCTCAAATTGTAAGTATCAAATAATTTAATCATATTAATCATATCATCATGCAAATTTTACTTAATTTCAACAAATAATATAAAATATTGATCTTATGTGATGCAAGGGGATACATTCAACATTGTCACCACTGAAGAAAACTTTAAGCTCAACTTTAATTTTGGATTTAAAGAAGTGGGGGAACATCAACATATGATGGGGAAGATGGAATTTGACCCTTCAAATGAGATGGTAAATAAAATGACAAGATTATAGTTGTTGATTACTTGTCAAATATATTGACAAGTGATTTAACCCATCAATTAATGTTTCTATTTGTTTTAAGTAGGAAAGAAATGCTAGTTAATTTGATGGTGGTGGAAAACAACCCCATGATGATTCTAGTGTTGTGCATGTCCATCACGGTATTTGTTTCTTTAAAATAAAATGTATAATATGACGATTGTAAATATTTACTTGTAGATGGCGTACTTATAACGTTTCTTGTTTCAATGGAATATCGTGTAGATGAGGATGTTCAAAGAGGAGAGAAACTGACGACAATCCAACCAATGGTGTTGATTAATCCTCCAGGTAAAAAGCATAGTAATGATATTTGTAATAATGAAACATTTATATGAATAATAACTAATCATGTCCTATTAACACTTTTTGTTATTGTAGTGGACTCCCATGAGGTGCATAAGTGTGCACGTCATGCTACTTGAAGTAGTACAGTGCTTGAGATGACACATCAACATCCAACACTAAAAGATGTCCCAATAACTGAATGGGATCAATATGACTATTATGACGATCTACTTATGAATTATATATATATATATAGAAAAATAAACAAAAAATAAGTGACTATACAGATTCTGAGGATAAAATTTATTAATATAATTTTTTTGTTGTACATTTTTTTTGCTCCTACTTTCTTATGCATGAAACTTATTTATTTTGTAGGCATGTACCCTCTTTCTTTCATTTAACTTTAATTCTTGTTTTTCTACTCGTTATTCATGATTGGGTATGGAGAAATAAGAGTGATTCAAGGGGGTGGGGGAAGTGGCCAAATGAGCTTCCACCTTCACGTGGTTGGTCCTATTTGGTAGAGAATAAATTATTCTCAAAACCAAGAGGAGCACATTCATGAGGTGTTCCCATTTAGTATTTCTAGAGTGTAGTACATATTTAATTATTATTCTGTCATATAATGTTTTATTCTCTTTGAAAAATGCAACCTCATACATATTTAGTTATTATCCAGTCATATAACCTTTTATTGTCTTTGACAAATGCATGTTTGAAGGGAGATCATCTCCATGATCCACATTGCATTTCCAAGAAGGTATAAATCATTTTTTTCTCTTGCCTCACGAGATTTTCTTTCAATGTCTTGTATACTTATATTCATTTAATAATATTGTTTTTAGATATTATTGTTTGTAAGTTGATGTGGCATATTATGTTCTCCCTTAACATTTTTGTTTTCCAATGTTCATAAACACCTTTTAAGAGGATTTGGTGATGTATAATGTTGGCTAAAGTTAGCAGTTAATTCAATGAACATTGACAACAATATTGATAAATTGGATAGCATGAAAAAAGTTGGTTACATACTTGTACTTGGACAGTCAATGTTTCTTCCTTTGTAACTGGGTTCTCCTTTTTTGTTCTCATTTCGTAGGCGAAGAGTATCCCATGTAACTCATCCATGCTCAAGGTGTCTAGATCTGTTCTTTCTTCTAAAGATGAAATCTTTGGATCAAATCTCATAGGTAAAGACCTGAGTACCTTTTTAACAATGATTGGTTCCTTCATTTCTTCTCCCATACCTTTAATAGTATTCACTACTTCATCAAATGTCAAAAAGTAGGCTGCAATGTCTTCATCTTCCTTCATTTTCAGTTGTTCAAACTTAGCTCTAAAGGTTTGAAGTTTAGCTCCCTTCACTTTAGCATCTCCATAAATATTTTGAAGCTTATCCTAGAGATATTTTGCATAATCAAAATGCATAACTTTAACAAATATTGAATTAGCAAGATTGTTAAAAATAGTACGTTTAGCCTTCAAATTGTTTTCTTAGAGTTTATTTCCATCCTTGTATGTTGGGGGAGTGGTTGGTGATTTTTATCTATCTACTACTTCTCACCATACATCAAATCCATGTTCCTTTAAAAAGGTTTTACTTTTCATCCTTTTATTCCATAATCCGTAATTATGATCGTAAAACATTGGTGCTCCAATTTTAGCATATTCCGTTATCTCCTTCCAATGGTTAGAATACTTATTGAAGGACCTGCTCTGATTCCAATTGTTGGAATACTGAGAGGGGGGTGAATAAGTATTATCACTTTTAATCCTTTTTAACTGCAATGTGTATTGTTTACTTTATGACCATATTATCAATAACATTCCATATGATAAGTATACATAAGTTGTGAACAATAAGAAACCACATATAAACATAGTACAACAATATTTTACGTGGAAACCCAATCAGGGAGAAAACCACATAATTATTTTCTTATATTTTCAAAATAAGTACATTCATAGGAATCACCAACTTCCTTTTTTTCCAACTACAATTGGAAGGAGGCTACAACCCCCTGGTTTCTTAGGATCCCACCTTAAGGAAGCTACAACTCCCTGATTTGTTGGCTCCAACTAGAAGGAGGATACAACCCCCTATGTTCCTAGCTACAATTTGAAGGTAGCTACAACCACCTATACATGCCCCGTCCAACCACCCTAAAGTATAAGTGTCAAATAATTGTTGCAACCACTATCTCTATGTCACTGTAAAACCTGTCACATAAACCTATACCAACCTATACCAAAAACCTGTAGAAAAGTGTACCAACAACCTATAGCAACCTATACCAATAACCTGTACTATCCTATACCAACAATCTATACCAATAATATTCTCAATTAATTAGATATGATAACAAAGATCGCATACCCATTGTCACAAGTGTATAGCTCAAACCGTGCACAACTATGTCTCTCTAATCATTTGTCATACATATACAAACAATCATAACCAAGTGTAATGAACCCTCAAATCAACCAAGCATCAAACCCTTAGTGTTATGTAGCCTCAATCTATACCAATAACTTCATCAACACATCTCAACCAAAAGCCCTCAACCATGTACAAAGAAATACAATATATGCCTCAACAATCTACCCAACAAAGTGTGCCAATGATAAAAAACAACTATACCAACATTGTACCTCTGTGTATCTATCTCATACAGTATGTACCATACATCCAATATTCCCTCCAGGGAAAATAATCAATCTCCCATAACCACATTTCACACAATCACCAACATCCAACTACATACAAACATATAACATAACTTTTGATCCTATAGATTGATTTGTTATACTTGAAAATTGTCACACTTTCCTATGGCCTCTCCTCAGCCTCTGGAACCTAAACCACCTCTCATCCTTCATACCTGACACTACCTCGCATGATGAAAGGGGGTGTCTGGCGGGGCCTTTCATGAAAATATATCGGTGTCACATGTGGATGCCTCGTGGAACCTTCATTGTTTGACCCGAGGGGATGTCTCTCTTCCTTCGCTACCTCAGACTTTCAAAATTTCATATGTATCAATGAGTATCTGCAATAAACCTTTCACAAGATAGATATTCAATGTGCTCAATAGGTGCTAATGGGAGTATTTGTCTCTCTTATTTATACTCTCCCAAGTGCCTTCCTTTAGGGGTCATCTTCTAACTATTTTACCCAACTTCCCCCTTTTAGGGATAACCCAATTTCAACTACTTTAACCACTTGCAACTACTTTTACCAAAATTAATAAATTCACAACTTCTTGTTGAAACTAATTTATTTTTAATTATTTTCTTATTGCAACAACTTTACCCATGATTAACTCCTAGTTTCAACCACTTTGACTCATAAACTTCTTGATGACTTTCTAGGAGCTTCTAGAATAGTTGACTTCTTTGTTGATGTTCTAGGGGCTTATAGAATATTTATGAGGGTCCTCCAACTTCACAAATCCATATCTCTTCAACCGTGAGAAACCATGTGGCATACCAAATATCACCGAAAATAGAACGAAATTATTATCCATATATGATAGTATTACCTACAAATTCACTGATCTTCATGGATTTATTCCTCATGCAAACTCGATATCCTTAACTACACCTCTAGGGATACCAAAATTTGTTGTTGGAATTACTTCACGGGTTGACAACAATGAAAACCAACCCAGCCTATCAACATTTGTGGAATTACTGAGAGATGTGGACATCAAGGACGTCACAGAGGCATATATGGTTGTGGTCGTGGACAATGATATGGAGGAGGGGGAGGTAGAACCCCCAATTGTTTTAAATGTGGAGAGATAGGCCATATATCAATATTTTGTAACAAACCATGTGCTCTCTATGGGTACTTATACATCAAAAAACAAATTATATATTATTTTCCTCGATTACTAAATTAGTGAGAAGATAAGAAGGCACATTGCAATATGGTGACTCTAGAGCCACGTCGGAATGAGAAGAAGGATCTTAAATTTGTTGTTTATGTGATAAAATGAGGTGGACTAAGGATAAGAATGGACTTAAAGCATGGGGAAATCTCAGGTAAAATGTAAGAGGAGAAGACAATAAAAGCGATACATCCCCCCCCCCCGAAGTTTGATTTCCCTTAGTAGAATAAGTTTTTATGTGGTGCATAGAGGGCCATTGAGGAAGAGAGATATCGAGAAGAGACACAATGTGTGGAAGATAGGTCACTTCAATAGTCTTGGATCC
This sequence comes from Picea engelmannii, assembly GCA_009831015.1. Taxonomy (NCBI): domain Eukaryota; kingdom Viridiplantae; phylum Streptophyta; class Pinopsida; order Pinales; family Pinaceae; genus Picea; species Picea engelmannii. The sequence continues at coordinate 1,148,225 of ML776890.1, read as the reverse complement.
ATGATGAAGTGTAATGAGTGACATAGAGTTAATTGAAAGAGGATTTTGATCTCAAATAATTACATCATGCCATGCATAGGTCTTTGGAAGAAGCTCGTGTGCATGAGGAAATAAAATTCATGATGAAAATTTCATTGGAAGAAAAATTGTGACATGTTGAACAAAGGGAAATAGAGGAACATTTACATGAAGGGATGAAGCACAAGGCACATGAAGAAGCACTATGTGACTTGGGTCAAGAAATAGAAATTGAATACCAAGTAAATAAATTCTTGCATTATTGTTTAATATTTTTGAACAAACCTAGATGGGGGAAATAGACTTTTTTCAAGTCAGTATGCAAAAGAACATAGCAAGATATTTAAAGATGACAATTGAGCTTCACAATTATGAAATGGATGGAGTCATGCTTGATAACTTGAACCAACCCCTTGCAAATTTCTAGCCAAGAAGAAAGAACAATAGACAACATTGTGATTGGAGTAGAATAAAGAGAAAGAAAAGAAATCAGGGAAGAGACGAGTGAAGAAGAAGATGGATTCAGTGTTACTTCTCTAGGAAGAGTATCAATACCAATATCCCATACTCCCAACATCCATTTAGGAGGACATATCTCAATATTAAGGATGGTGAATCAGGATAGTACCCTTAGATTACCTTTGTTCCATTTAATGGGTAGAGATGATGTAGAGAAAAATTGATTCACATGTAAGGAAATATGATCTGTAAAGAGGCTCACATACAAGGCCTCGAAGATTGTGTAGTTGGAGACCACACTTAGGGATAGATCCCTAATGTGGTATATTAAATACAAGAAGTATGTACTAATAGGAAACACGAAGTCCCTGAAAAATATCAAGAGAGACCTGCTTAATAAATTACAAAGTTCTAATTCAGAATCTCAATGTATTAGAAAGATTAAGGTTATTAATAAGAAATTAGGAGAAACCATTTGGGATTATTACCAATGCTTCAATATTTTGATAGACTGGTTGACGTTCTAGATCCATGACATGCAACATACAAAATTGTTCATTGTGGGGTTGCTTCGCCATATACAAGTCGCACTCACCCAACAGAAGGTGACTACTTAAGCAAAAGTGGTGGATATTGCTTGATGCTTAGAGGATACACTAGGAGTAGGAGAGACATCTGTAGGACTGGCATAGGTATAATATTAGTTATCCAACCTAACAATGCAATTTCATGATATGGAAAAGACAAAGGTCATGTGTGAGAATGTAAGGTGCACAACATGCAAGTTGGAGGGGGATCGTCAAGATGAATGTCCTACACTAAAAAACTATATGGAAATTTTAAAAAATTTGGTATGCTCATTTTACCATAGACAATGTTACACCATTGTCACCCAACCATAGGCACTTACACGTGCCACCCCTGAGCGTAATAACCTTTTCTTAGATAGATTATGTACACAAAGCAAGTCCTATAATCCCTAGCTAGAAATACCAACATGGTTGCAACAACAACACAATACCAAGACAACATACCTTTACCAAGAGAAGCACACAAGAGAGAGATACCATAAACACTGATAAAGGAGAGACTTCACCAATGCAACTATTGTGTCACCTTCCTCTGACTTGTGCTTCCTTCTTCCCTTCGTTGAACTATTGAAACTGCAGTTCCTTCTAGACTTGTGCCTTGATTACATAATGAGTGTGTGTGTGTGTCAATGAGGTAGCGTCTTACCTCTTTATATACTAGTCTTTCCAAGTGAATTTTCATGTGGGGTCCACTTCTCTTTCTAGATATGTCTAATTATTTATTATTATTCTCCTTGGGTTGAATTCTCTTATAGGGTATTTCCACATATTTTTAATGGTTCTCTTTCTTCCAGAATATTCTTCTCTAAGAACAAAGGTTGTCCTGGAGGTTAATACCTCCCAAAAATACCGAAACATCCACACTCCCTCTTAGCTAGGGAGGTATTATTCATGATGTTTTTCATCTAGTAGTCTCAATCACATTCATACGTGGCATGTACAAGACTACCACCAATCACATGGTCCTGCATACCAGTCTATAGGCATCATCACCATATACACACACAATATCCCATGATCACATAGATCATGTCACAAGTATCATCATCATAGACACACATGTTATACATCATTTTCATGCATATGGGACCTTATCATCATATTTAGTATCTCTCTAGTGGGGACAACCTCATCGTCCTTTTGGACATTATGGTTCTCAACGTCCTTTCAGACCTTATGTCATTACAATACTTCATCTATATCACATAGAACTAGGAATATATCTCACACAGAACTATGAAACTATCTCACAACTGTGCAACTCACACAAAATATGGACAGCTATCCCTTTGGCTATCCCTTATGGTTGGCACACCAGGCATCCAGTCCATAGTGATTAGGCATATAACCATAATGATAAAGAGATGTAGTTCACACACTCTGCCCATCTAGCTTAAGGCTAGGACAACCTACAACAACACAAGTTCACCCTCCAACTTGAAATTTGGTCATCTTCTAGCCTCGAACACTCGACATATTATTGACCTTGTGCAAGGTCATGCTAACTAGTGCCACAACCTGTAACGTACCCCTGAAAAAATACCCACTGCTACCACACTCTACATGCTACTTCCCCTGGAATCACAAATGTAATTCATCACTCTCCTTTTGGACCACACTAAGCTTGTCCCTGAAGAACTCAAACTTCACCTTTGATAGAGGCTTCATCAATATGTCTGCTACCTGCTCATCTGTAGAAACATAATGGAGATTCACTGCTCCATTTTTTACCATGTATCAGATATAACAATAGTTGATCTTGATATTCTTTCACTTGTCATGAAACACTAGTTTCTCATACAACCTTATACAAAAACATATACAAGTCACCTCCAACTTGAGATCAAACAGCCATGTAAGAAACTTTTGAAGCCACATAGCTTCACTACTAATTGAATATGATGCTATAAATTCTTCCTCAACTGTACTAAGTTCCATACTATTCTTTTTCCTGTTCAGTCGTGAGATCATAGTTGATCCCAAACTAAAGCATCATCTTGATGTACTCTTTTGATCTGTGACACTATCGGCCCAATCTGAATTAACATATCCTTGTAGTCTTATCTCATGATCCAAAACATATATGAGTCCATATTCAACTGTACCTTTCAGGTAACTCAATATATGTTTTTCCACCATCAAGTGAACATGTCTCATTTCAAACATATACTGACTCAATGTGTTCACTGCAAAACATATATCTGGCCTTGTGTTCATCAAATACATCAACAAACCAATCATATTTCTATACATGGTGGAATCCACTATCTTTGAATATGTATGACTCAATAATTTTGGATTCATCACCATCGGTGTATACCTAGATTTACAATCCATCATTCTGAATCTCTGTAGGATCTCAACAATATATTTTCCTTGGCTAAGGAAAAATCTCATCTGTCCTCTGCCACACCTCCAATCCCAAGAAGTGATGCATAAGACCTATATCCTTCATCTAGATCTTTGAAGTGATCTCCCTCTTGCACCCATATGTTAGCTTATCATCCCCTCTAAGAAATAGGTCATAAAATATCCAAGGGAATCCATCCCTAGTATCATCAAAATAATTGTCTAGAATATCATGTCCTAAGTGCCTACTTAAGCCCAGACAAATCCTTCTTCAATCTGCATACATGAGACTCCTTCTCATGTATATTGTGGATGCTCTATGTACACTTCTTCTAGATATTTCATTATGTGTCTCATCATAATATTCTCCCTCATGCTAGGATACTTCTCTGGCCACAAATCAATCTTTGAACATCTCTATTATGCCATCGGTAGCATGTTTGATCTTGTAGATCAACTTGGAAGTCACCATTGACTTCCCTTCTAGTCTCAGAAACAAGGAAAAATCCATATCCCAATCCTTCTAACTAGATTTATCCTTTATTACTGAAGAAAGGGAATCCTCCTAGGAGGTCTCATATCTCCTCAAAGCCTATGAAGCTTTGATCTAGCCTCCTCAACTCATGGCACCTATCTATCACTCCTGGAAGACTTTTCTCTCTCCCATATGAATTTCAGGAGGAATATTTTCTGAATTAAATTCTCTAAGCCAATGAATCTCTATGAGATCAAACTCACTTTGAGTCTATAGGCTTGTTATAGTCCAAAATGTCTTATTTGCGCATACAATACATTAGCCCTTCCTTTTTCATACTTTGCCAAAATACTGTTGGGGATTCCTCTTAAAAAACCATTTTTTGGAGAGTGTACATGCTTTGTTGAACTAATAGACCATGTACACATGTGTGTTGCATGCTAGTTATCCCATGTACATACACATGATACATGCTATATATCCCGCGTTTACCTCCAAAAGTTGTAAAAAATATACAATTGCTCGAAATTCGGTGGAGTTTATGGGCTATGGAAGGTTTCCTAACCATGTTACCCCTTGTATCCCATCCCCAAAATAAATAACCATATTTTTCTTGTATAAAAATAGTTCTTGGGGTGTCATTTATGAATATAAGCAATAGAATAAGAAAACTCTACCAAAATATCTTCTTTTTCTTAGCCCAAGTTTTGCATCCCATTATGAGTTTTACCCTGAACCTTTCCCTCCATCCTTTCTCCTTATGCAACCCTTCCTCCTTCCCTTGGTGATAATTTGGTTGTAAGAATTTAATGTGGTATTGATACACTTGAATCCATGAAAGAAGAGCCTGGACCTGGTTCGTGGAGCAGTTTCTGACAAAGGTTATAATCCTTTGTGTCTTGAAATTGAATAAAAGAGTTCGTCCTTGTCCCAAAATATTATATTTGTATGTTTTTATTGATTTTTACATTTATATATATGTCTAAAATTTGAAAGTGATCAATAGATATTTCATGTGTAGTATTGTCTTCCTAATCTTTTGCAAGTCGTCTTTGGGAGGAGATCCATAATCTAGGAGGCTGCAACAAGGAAAATAGGTCTATGCCAACTGCAAGGACTAAAGGTGCACACATTGACCTTCTTTCCTCTCTCTTTTCACTTTGTTTAGATATTTTTAGGGAAAATTAAGGGTAGAATAGTCTTTTAAGGGAAGCCATCTCTCTACCTTTACCTAGACCAAGTATAGGGGGGATTTTCCCCGATGAAATGCTCCCTCTGATTCTTGACACTCTTTGAGTATATATAATCTTTGGAGCCATATGTTCCCTCTACATGTGATGACCTCCTCTTATCTAGATAATATGCTCCATGTCTCAAACTAGATACTATCTAATATGTTTCCTCCTACAACTGTCACTATATCTCCTCTTAGAATTATCACATGTGGCATGCCTGGAACAAGAGAAAAAACAAGGGAAAACAAGAAACAAGTATAATACTCTTATAATAATAATAAAGACAAGACTGAGAACAATCATCACACTAGCTCCTTCTTAGAGCTATCACTTCTGACCTACCTTGGAACAAGAGAGAAAACAATAATAAGAAATAAGAACCACACTCTTTTAGGGTTGTGACCAATCATTCCTCCATGGTAACCTTCCCAAAACAAGAAACAAGAAAAACAATATCTCCATCGTAGCCTCCATGGGATTTACAAGATAATCTTCTTGGGACAAAGTCAACAACCAAGAACATGATCTCCTAGAGGAGATCAATTTATATTGTAAACAAGTGCATCATTAATACAAAACAATGAGATTTTACTTAATGATCATCATACCAATGTAATATTCAAGTGTTACTAAAACTTTGAAAGCAATAGCGGTAATAGAACTATAAATACTATTATTCTAGTTACAACACTTACTTAAGTTGTAGAATTATAAAATATCAAACTTGATATGCAAACCTAGAGTCTAGTTGTTGTTGTCCAAATTGAGTTGTCATATAGTATAGGAGACATCGTTATTGTTGCCTCCAACTCTTGGAATTTCTCTGAGTGCACTAGAAATTAGATCCCTTTGGATATACTGCCATTGCGGCAAACTCCCTCAGTTTATATACAAGTGCACCATACAAATTTGTATTATAATACTCTAAGTGAATTGGTTGTCATCAGTCCACACATGTTTGAGTGCATGATGTCCAAAACACCTTTTGTGACCTTTGAAAATTCTTGTGACAATGAACCTTTTTTATGCCCTTTCCATTTCTTGTATGTTCCATTAGTGCTTGAACATGAGTGCAATATTCCCATATCCTACTAAAATTGGTTAGTTTTCCTCTGGAAAATATTCCCTAAATAAATTATTCCCAATACTTTGGGAGACCATTAAATGTAGTCATTACTAGCTCAACTTCTTCAATTGTGTTGACAATGGCTTCAAGTTATTCTATGATGTGAGATACCCTCGTGAAGTAGGATTGAATGGTTTATGAATTCTGCATATTAACATTCTTTATTTGTGTCCTCAATCTCGTATTATGGTTTATATTATTTCCTTCATATAATTGGGATAAATCACCAAGAATCATCTTTGGAGTCTTCAATGATGATACATGAGGGATAAAGTGATCCTTGATACAATCTACAATAATCCTCTTTGATTTAACAAGGTTCTTCTTGTTCTTTTCTTTAGCCCCATCTCCCTATGGCTCTTGAACTTCTTCTTCAATGAATCCTTCTATATCGTTCTCTTATAGAATGAGCATTACTCTATACTTCCATGCTCACAAGTTATTAGCACCATCAAGCTTCTCATCAAGATTAGTGTTGGAAGTCATTATTCCCTGGGATCTAAAAATATGAAAAAAATAGTTACTTTGCATAAATGAATTTTGAACTTACTGGTGAGTGCACTATGCCAAGGTGTCCTCCTTTCTTCAAGGATATACTCCAACTTCAACCTTTAAATTCCAAAACGTCTTGACCTATGGTTTTATGAGGAAACCCTAATTTTGAAACTTTTGAATTTAGGATATCTGATCTGGAGGAAAGATGCGCCCTCCTTAGAAAACCTTCTTGGTGGATTTGTATATTCTCAACAAGCTTGATAATAGGGGAAACAAAGGATATTCCTTTCATTGGTTAGACTTTTATGAAGGAAACGAACTATGATCCCATGTTAAAATTTTGGTATGCTTGTTTTACCATAGACAATGTTAGACCATTGTCACCCAACCATATACACTTACACGTGCCACCCCTGAGTACAATAAACTTTTATAGATATATTTCATACATGAAGCAAGTCCTATAAACCCTAGAAATAGATACCAACACGGTTGCAGTAGAAGCACAATACAAAGAGAGTGTACCTTTACTAATAGAAGCACATAAGAGAGAGATACCATAAAGAGTGAGCAAGGAGAGACTTCACCACTGCAATTGTTGTGTCACCTTCCTCAGAATTGCACCTCCTTCTTCCCTTAGCTAAATTGTTGCAACTATAGTTTCTTGTAGGCTCGTGCCTTGATTGTATATTGATTGTGTGTATCAATGAGGTAGCCTCTTACCTCTTTATATACTAGTCTATCCAAGTGAACTTTGATGTGGGGCCGACTTCTCTTTCTGGAGGCTTCTAATTATTTATTATTATTCTCCTTGGGATGAATTCTCTTCTAGGGTATTTCCACATCTTTTTAATGGTTCTCTTTCTTCCAGAATCTTCTTCTCTAATAAAAAAGTTTGTCTTGGATGTTAATACCTCCTTAATCTACCGAAACATCAATATAAATGGGTGTGTCGAGTCCATTTTTTGGTTCGACCTTAGGTGGACTGGTGTGAAATGTGCAGGAAGTGGGGCCATCTACCAGCCTTCTTCCCAACATTGGAAAAGTATTAGAAGATGCATCACACTCTGTTATGTGAATTCTTCAAATCTATGTGACATCATGTGAACAACTACCGGTCACTCTAGATAATGTAAGACCATACCCATGATGTATTTAGGGTATAAGAGGAACATAAGAGTGGTGACCATGTCAGTGATGAGAGAAGTGAATATTAAGGATGTCCCGAAGGTAGGTATGGTCATGGTCGAGGATGATGGTATGGAGGAGGGGGAGGTAAACCCCCCACTTTTTTCTAACTATGGGGAGATATTCCATATGTCAAGATTTTGTACGAAACCATGTGCTATATGTGAGCACTGTTATATCCACAAACATGTTATAGAGGATTCTCCTAAATTACTAAAGAAGTGGGAAAATAAGAAGGAACATTGCAATATGGTCACTACAGAGCCATGCAAGAACGAGAAAAAAGATATTGAAAGTTGAAGTTGATGTCTAGGTGATAAATCAAGGTGGAGTAAGGACAAGAATGGACTTCAAGAATGGTGAAATTTTGGGTTAAATGTAAGAGGAGAAGATAAGAAAAGTGACGCAACGCCCTCCTAAGTTTGATGTCGCTCAATAGAAGAAGTTTTTACGTGATGCGTAGAGGGCCATTGAGGGGGACAGAGAACGATAAGAGATGCAATGTGAGACATAGAGGTCACTTAAAGGATCATGGATCCATGAGGATGTATAATGAGCAAAATAGAGGTCACTGGAAGAGGATTATTCTTGCAAATAATTTCATCACGCAACGCAAAGTTCTTTGGAGGAATCTTGTGAGAGCAAGGAAATACAATGCACGACGTAGAGGTCATTGGAAGAACAGTTGTGATGCCATGAACAAAGGGAAATATAGGAACATTTACATGAAGATATAACTAATGGCCTAAAGCTGACATAAATAAAATAACATTACTAATATAATATGCCCCAATTGAGGGGTAATGAGCCAATATTAGGGCTTAACATGCCCCTCCCCTTGAGACAAGTGTTGTCCACAATGCTTGAGTAACTCTGGATGCCTCTGTATAAAAGACTCATCTTCCCAAGTGGAATCTTCAGCCGGTAGTTTCCTCCATTTAATGAGATACTCTGAAATGGATCTATTCCTCAGCTAGCAAATTATTGTGTCAGTGATGGCTTCAGGCTCCAATATGATTTTTCCTTCCTCATCAAGTTCTGGAAATATAGTTTGAACTGGGATCTTTTCACCTATAACCTTCTTTAAGCATGAAACATGGAAAGCTGGGTGTACTTGTGAAGATGCAGGAAGCTCCAATTTGTATGCCATAGTACTAATCTTTTGAAACACCTTATAAGGGCCATAGTACTTTGGTGATAATTTATTATCCTTCTTGGCTTGCTTGAGGGACATCTGTTTGTATGGTTGTAGTCTTAAAAACACCTAATCCCCTACTTCAAAACTTCTTTCACTACGATGTTGATCTTC
>ML776890.1:1095378-1133588 GCA_009831015.1 Picea engelmannii | reverse complement strand
TTCCTAGTACAACATCTGCACCACCCATGGGTATAGCAATCATTGGACTATTCATTACATATTCCCCCATAGTAAGATTGATCTTATTTCATTTTCCTAAGAAATTGATAGTTCCTCCATATGCAATCATTACTTGAAACTCTGGCACCATATATACAAAGCAATTGAGATCTTTGGCTAATTAATAGTGAATGAAATTATGAGTACTGCCAGAATCAATTAGGACTACTACCTTTTTCTTTTTGATGTATCCTTCGATCTTGAGGGTTTGAGGAGTGTTGATTCCTACTAATGCATTACACGATATCATGGGAGTTAGCTCTTCAGACAAAATTGCTTCTACATTTTCATCTTGAGATGGTTCTTGTTCTTGTTCTTCTTCCTCTTCATAATATATGTAGAATAATTTCTTCTCGCCGCACTTATGTCCCTTACTGTACTTGTTGTCACAATTAAAGAATAAACCTTTTGCTTTTATTTCCTCCAATTGTTGAGGTGTCAACCTTGTAGGTTGAGGTGTTTTAGAAGAAGGAGCATTGTTCTCTCTATAGATGCTAGGATTGGTCCTTCTAGTAGCCATAGCCATATTTTTACTTTCAACATTTCTTGCTACCTTAAATGTATTCTCCAATGATTTGGGTTCCCAAAGGCGAACCTCATTTTGAATGTTATCCTTTAAATTTCCTATGAATACATCAATCAAGTGCTCATATGGAATATTGGTTACCTTTATATTCAATCTTTGGAAGTTCTCAATGTGCTCAGTAATTGAACCCTTTTGCTTGAGATTTATCAATTGGCTAAAGAAGGTATTGCTCCTTGCATCCTCATAGTGTGCTATCATTTCTTCTGTGAAAATCATCCAAGTGACGAGTGATTTACGAGAACAAATCCATCGATACCATACAAATTGATTAGGTTATAAATATAAAGAAGCAATTCATACCTTTTTTGTATGTGGCACATTATGGAGATCAAAGATTTGCTCCATCTGAATTATCCATGTGATTGGGCCCTTGCCATCAAACTTCCTCATATCAATCTTAGGAACGTGGTTGGTCTTCAAACCAAAGTTGAAGTTTCACCATTCTTGATTCACATTCCTTATGTCCTCATCATGAATTTCATGGGATGCATTTTCACTTTCAGGTGTCTTCTCTGTTATGAAATTTTTCTATACTTCCATGATCTCCCCTTTTAAACCATCCATCTTACTATCCAACTTAGCTTCCATTGAATCCATCATCTCTTGTAGTTCATCTTTTGTTACTATGTTCTTTTGTAAATCATTTATGTACCTATGAATTTCTTCACCTTCATCAAGAGTCCAAGTAGGATTTTCTGGAGGCTTAGTTGGTGTAGAAGTTCCCTTTTTGGGTGGCAGGTTGGCCAAGTATCACTTTTGAACCTTGATTTTGAGGTGGTTCTGCTAGACAATATTTCTTCTATTGTATCTCCCAAGTTTCGGCCCTTCTAGGTATGAATTTTTTTTTATGTAGTTCTCTGATATTTCTTCTCTGCAATTCCACAGGTTTGATCAAATTTGGATGTGCCAAGTGGAATTTACAATAACTTCCCCACAACTTGGCAATTTTTGGCCTTTCTAGGAGATCTCACTTGTATAGCGTGCCCCACCCAAAATAATTGATATAAAATTCTGCAAATCATACCAAAAATACTACAGACAGTCCACGATCCAATGAAACTAGTCCCACTCAATTTGGATACTCTAGGAAGAAGTTTTGATTGTTTTACCTGGAACACCTTCTTGAGACTAGTCAATAGGACTAGTCAGATACCCTATCTTACACAAGGTATATCTAAAAATTTAAGATGACCCAGAATCTGGAATTTTTACCATAGATAGATTTATAATTTTTGTAAATAGCCTCTAGAGTTCATGGTTTGAAACGTTACAGAAAATGTTTTATAGCGAAAATTCCGCAATGACTCAATTCAGGATTATTCCAGAACCCTATATTGTACAGGTTGTATCTTTAAAATTATAAATCCTCGTGAGCTTAATTTTGAACCCAACATACCTTGATCCAACTACTAAATATCCTCCAAGAAATTCCTTCTCAAATGTTGTAGAAAAAAAGTTATAGCGAAAATTCCAAGGTGTCTCAGATGTAGTAGTGAAACCCCAAGACCTTGAGCTCTGATACCATATGTTATGAACCAAACATCAATATAGCATAGAAAAACCTCAGAAAAAGTGCTCAACGCCTTGAAAAAGAGATAATTTCAAATAATAATCCTCTTCAAGGGGGAAACCTCCTTTTACCCCACTTAAATGTTCAAGTACAAGATGATTCAAAATGAAAATGTCTCCTTGGTATATATAGGAGACTAGGGGGTATAATTACAACTAATGGCCTAAAGCCGACATAAATAAAATAACATTACTAATATAATATTCCCCAATTGAGGGGTAATGAGCCAATATTAGGGCTTAAAAAAATATTTGAGAATGTATGGTGCACAACATGCAAGTTGGAGGGGCATCATTGAGATGAATGTCTTACACTTGGAAACTATATTGAAATGGGTTCGTCAAGTCCATTTTTGGTTCGCCCTTAGTTGGGGTGGTGTGAAATTTGTAGGAAGTGGGGTCATATACCACCCTGCTTTGCAACATTGGAAAAGTATCGGAAGATGCATCACAGTCCATTATGTGAATTCTTCAAATCTGTGTGACATGATGTTAACAACTATCGGTCACTCTGGCTAATGAAATACCATACCCACAATGTATTTAGGGTACAAGAGGAAGAAAAGCACAGTGATCATGGAATTGTTGAGAGAGGTGGATATAAAGGATGTCCCAGAGGCGAATATGGTTGTGGTCATGGAAAATGGTATGGAGGAGGTGGAGGTAGACACCCTACTTGTTTTAACATTGGAGAAAGAGGCCATATGTCAAGTTTTTCTACCAAATTGCGATCTTTGTGGGTACTTCTACATCCCCGAACATGTTATAGAGGATTTTCTTGACTTACTAAAGAAGTGGTAATATAATAAGACATATTGAAATATGGTGACTCGAGATCCACGCCGGAATGAGAAAAAGGATGTTGAATTTGATGTCCAGGTGATAAACCAAGGTGGATTAAGGACATAAATGGACTTCAAGAATGGTGAAATCTTTGGTCAAATGTAAGAGGAGAAGATAAGAAAAGTGACACATACCCCTCCTAAGTTTGATGTCTCTCAGTAGAAGTATCTTTTACGTGATGCGTAAAGGGACATCGAGGAGGAGAGAGAATGAGAAGAGTTGCAACACATGACACAAAGGTCGCTTAAAGAGGTTTGGATCCATGAGGAAGTACAATGAGACACACATAGGTTGTTGAAAGAGGCTCGTGCTTGAAAATAATTGCATCATGTCATGCAGAGGTATTTGGAGTAATCTCGTTTGCATGAGGGAATACAATGCATGACTTAGAGGTCATTGGAATAATAGTTACGACGTGTCTAACAAAGGGAAATAGAGGAAAATTTACATGAAGAGGTGAATCACATGGCATGCACAGAAGCGCTATGTGACTTGGGTTGAGAAACATAAATTTAAGACCAACTAATTATCTTCTTGCACTGTTGTTTAATATTTTTAAGGAAACCTGCATGGGGTCAGAAGGAACATAGAGAGCTATATCATCCCCCTTACAAGAAATATATATTTTTCAAGTTAGTAATAAAAAGTGCATAGCAAGAGAGTTCAAGATAACAATTGAGCTTGGTAATTATTAAATGGATGGAGTCATTCTTGGTAATTTGAACCAACCCCCTTTCATATTTCTAGCCAAGAAAAAAAAATAATAGACAATGATGTGATTGCAGTAAAAGAAAGAGAAATAAAATAAATAAGGGAAGCGATGAGTGAAGAAGAAGATGAAATCATTTCTACTTCACTAGGAAGAGTATCAATACCAAGATCCCATACACCCAAAATCCATTTAGGAGGAAATATCTTGATATTAAGGATGGAGAATTAGGGTAGTACCCTTAGGTTACCTCTCTTCCATGGAATGGGTAGAGATGATGCAGAGAAACATTGATTCACATGTAAGGAAATATGATCTATAAAGAGGATCACAGATAAGACATCGAAGATTGTGTAGTTGGAGACCACATTTAGGGATATAGCCCTAGTGTGGTAAATGAAACACAAGGCCACTATGTCAGTGGGACAAATGAGGTCCCTGAAAGAGATCAAAATAGACCTACTTAAGAAATTTCAAAATTCTAAGTCAGAGTCTCAATGTATTACAAATATTAAGGAGATTAATAAGAAATTGGGAGAAACCATGTAGGATTATGACCAATGGTTCAATATTTTGATAGATAGGTTGACGTTCCAGATTCACAACATGCAACATACATAATGTTTTATTGCGGGGTCACGTCCCCATATATGAGTCCTTCTCACCCAGACTACGTCACCCATTCAAATACATTTGGAAAATCTGTATAGGATCTATCCTATAGGTTGATTGGAACGATTCAAAGTAAACATATAAGAGGTGAAGATGAAGGATGATTTTGAAGTGAAATAAATTATGGATGATTAAGATCCCTACCCTGGATTAGTTGGCATTGTTGTGCATTCAACAATAATTCTATGTTGAATATGAAGAAGAAAAATATATCATTTGAGACTGATTATTTGTGCGTGATTGTGCCTTTGGATCCCACTGAAGGGGACATATACAATGAGCTAGTGGATGAGGATGTGAAGATTTGTTTTATTGAGAATAATTACAAGATCACATGGTGTAGGGAATATTATATCAATCCCATATAGGATGGGGAGTTGAGATGGAGGAGAATAAATTCATGATGCAAATTTAGATGATGCCATCGAGAGGTAGCAAAACAAGATTTATGAAGTTTCGACAAGGAGATGCATGCATATTACTACCAAAGTGAAAAAAAGAGAGTTTGGATCCTACTGAGTCGATGGGTCGAATCCATTGGATGTGTTTACTACATGGATGCAACATGTTCCCCAACACCATCGGTTACATTCCCTCAATGTAATATTAATAGGAGTACCCGTGAAATGGTGGGATGCACATCGAGAACATTTTCAAGAATCGGTAGCCATGGAGAGGAAACTAAGAGAAAGGTTCATGTTAGGGGTGGATATCCATTAGCATATGTGTTCCTATGAAAGGATTTATGTAGTGAATAAATAGTGTGAGAAATGAATTCGATACCTAAAGTTCCAACGTGTGTTTCCCAAAAAAAACCTTTGTTCCCCTAGTTCCCGAATTCTCTACTAGGAAAGTAAGGGAGCCGAGTGTGCAGAGGATGGATATGGCTACACAATATGTTACTATAGAAATAATGTCCAATTTTTCAATCCCCCTCAACCCCATTTCAAAAATAGATGAGCTACGAAAGAGTAAGTAAGTAGTGGGTAGTTAGTGAATACCACCAGATCCTGAAGGGCCAAGTCCAATTCCTCAGTGGAGAAAAATGATCAGATGGGCATGTGTGAAGAAGTGCCATGACACACTAAGGGTTGTTGTGACCAATTAACCAAGGATAATTGGATGTAAGGGTGCGCAGAAAGGATTCATGATGCCCCTAGAGAATAAAACTCTCACATGCACAGAGTCTTCGATGACATATTCACCCTACAAGAATCGACGATAGAAAAATATTTGTGATAATAATGCTTGATATGATAGGTAGTTACACCACATCAAATTCATCCAATTTAATTAAAATGGGATCATTAATGTTGCTTATGGGAGGACAATTTTCCCAATTTAGAATAAAGAAGTAGTTAATTTTGGTGGCTGGTGGAAATATTGACATTAAGGCTTCAATGACTGATCGACGTCCAACATGATGAATTCAATGGCTGGGATTGAAGGTGGTGTTGTTCATCTCACTGAAGGAGTGTGAAAATAACTCCACATTCGATGAAATACATGCGTCGTTATAGTTTTATTATCTTGAGGATGAGTGGAGTGTTCTAGTTCATTATTTCTTCCCCACTCTCTGAGAGCGATATTGAATTCCTACCTTACCAAGTGGTTGAAGAGAGAAAGTGCACAACCCTGTTATCTATTCAACATTTAAATCCACTTGTATAGTTGAAGTCCAGACTGATTATGATCTTTCATAAAATAGTCTCCTAATCTGGCATGGTGTTCTCAAGAAAACCCCATGCATGATCAAAGTCTAAGGCCATGAAGAAACAATTGATTCTAGATCTTGTGTTGCCATGTGGTGTATACTTTGAAGGGTCGAAGTTCATGAAGGTCTCCCTTCTTAAATGTGTCAAGTATAACATCAAGGACCCTGATTAGTTCCCTGGGAGACAAGAAATGTAAGTTGCTTGACAAGACCTTGAAAAGTTTCATCTTGCTAAGGTTACTGTACATACAAAACATAAGGCCCAGTATGAATCCATTGTATGTTATGTGGGAATTACCAGCTAACACTGAAGGAGGAAGATTTACAAAATAAGGTTGCAATAGCCAAACCAGTCGTCTAGGGTGGCCTGAATAGATTGCAAGACTTTTAAGGGGTGGTAGATCATAGCTTCACCTTGTGGAATGATTTACAAACTCCCCCAAAATTAATTTCTATTAACAATATACTTAACATGGCTGAGCCCGAGGACGCACTGTAAAAGAATAGCTTGGATTCTCTCCCTCTAAGATATCTCTTGATTGTGATGGAAGCTATTGCATCTAAATATAAGGAGATTTTTGTCGTTCGGACTGAGTATAAAATCATCTCATATCTCATCACTACTACGCTCGATAAGGCCTTAATATTTTATACCCTTTTGATAGACGTCGGGTTGTTTCTATCCCCTTGATAGAGAAAATGAACATAATAGAATTGACATCCCCTCAGGTCGTAAAATTTAATGCAGAGGAAATTGTTTAACTCACCCAGGAATTCCACGAAAACCTCAATTACCTTGATTTTCAATTCAAGGAATTTTTTCAAGAACTCATGAAGATGGTTCCATTTGTCGCATCAATTATTCTATGAGTAAATTGGATCGAGGCCGAGCCAAATAGTAGTGGTGTGGGCCTGTTGGCACCCAATGTTTTGGGTAAATATCATACACGCGTGCATAAATGAAGTTGTTCCCGCCTATTCCAGTTGTGTGCTCGGTAAAGTAGTTCTGTGAAGGGTAATAGGACATGAGTGTGTCGGATCAATTTTTTTTAATGCACACTAGTTCAATTTATTCCAATGCATGTTGGTCTGAGTTTTGTGATGCAGACTAGAAATTAAGAAAACATAGTTGTTGAAAATGTGACAACTAATTTCTCATGCCGTTGCATGCACATAAACTAAAATTAGAATGTGCATGCATGCACACTACAGTGAACAATTTGTGTAACTATGGATCATAGTGTAATCAGTTTGTCTAATTGTTTGATAGGTGCTATATATACAATCATACCCATAGAGGTGAAGTGAGCGAGTAGCAATGTAGTGTAGCATAATGTGTGGGAAGAGAGTGTGAGGATGGTTGTATGCCTAATATTGTTTATTGTGATTCTCCCTTGAATAATACGAATACCAATTATCATTTCCCCATGATTTTTTCTTGTATTAGGTTTCCATGTAAATCTCTATGTTCATTATGTTATTGTTGTTATCATTTTTTTTGCTTGTCAAATAATCTTTTTCTGTTTGTGCTTTCGTTGCCTAACAATTGGTATAATAGTAGGTAAGCCAAGCCGAGGGGACCTACGTGAGTTCAAAATATGGATCTGTGTGAGTTGATTGGCGTGGGATAGTTTTATTGCACTGTCGCAGCTTGTCCCTGTTAGACAGTGCGACAATCACAGGAACACTTGAAAAATTATTTTTTTCTACAAAGTGTTGTGGGATATGATTTTATTAAAAACTTATCGTAGGAAATCCTTTTAAAAGTTGTGACACCCATTTGTTTTTGGAAATTCAAGGTATGAAGTAAAGATGATCGTTTTTCCGTTAAGCAAAGGATATAATCGCTTTTATAAGGTGAACATTTTATGCACACGAGGCGGATTTGATACAAGACGATGTGGATAAATGTATAAATGAGTGGTTCACTTTTGTCTTATTATACACATAAGACAAATTATATAGAGGGATCGAATTTATCAATGGAGGATGTCCCATAAATTTAATGGGTGGAGAATGTTTTAGAGGTGGAAATTTGTTTTCAAAACTTTTAGTAAAAGGTTTTGAAATATATATTAATATTTTTTGGCTTAAAATTTTTATGGTTTAACTTTCAAACATAAGATTATTCCTCCATATTTTAAAAATGGGAGTTCCTTTATAAGAATTGGTTTGCGAATTTGTGTTAATGGTGAAAGTGTGGAGTTTTAAGTTTGAGGTGGAGAAATTAAACGTCAAGAATGACTTTCAGTTATGGAAGCTCAGGATGCAGGATCCACTTGTGCAAAAAATACTGCAAAATGATTTGGTGGGCAATTCAAAGAGTCCAACAGGTATGTCAGATGAGGACTGGGATGATTTGGATTCAGGAGCTCTTAGTACCATTCGTTTGTTTTTTGAAAACGAATTTTTTTTTAACATCGTTGGTGAGGAAACAACAACAAGATTATGGAGGAATATGGAAAGTATTTATATGAAAAATTCAATGACGAATAGAATCTTCATGAAGAGGAAGTTGTAGATCTTGTATATGAAAGAAGGTACAAAAATTGTGGATCATTTGAATGTTTTCAATAAATTGATTTGTCAATTATCTAGTATGTGTTATCTCACAAGTTGTAGGTTGGAAAAATCCAGACCCAACCACCAAATGGAAACAACTTAGATACCACCTACCTACTGTCACCTT
Organism: Picea engelmannii; assembly: GCA_009831015.1. Lineage (NCBI taxonomy): Eukaryota > Viridiplantae > Streptophyta > Pinopsida > Pinales > Pinaceae > Picea > Picea engelmannii. Next base: position 1,124,746 of record ML776890.1, on the reverse strand, counting down.
AAGCAGGTATTCTTGTCACTTTAGAGATGATAGAATCACCTCAAGCGGGGAATCTTGGTGACCCTAGGGGAATAATATGGAAAGTGAAGAGATGAATGGATTTCCCCCTATAGGTCAAGACAAAATATGTGGGAAGTCTTGGAAAATATTCTAGGTGGTAGCCAATGGTTTCCAAGAGATAAGAACAACTGCAAACAATGTTTTACCTACCCGAGACACTAGAACAATCCGATAATATATGTATAATTTTAGGTGGAAAAGAAAGTTAAGATTTATATCCCTAATTGCAGTAGTAAACAACAATTTATATCATCAAAGGAATAAGTACTAAAGTTTGAAAACAATTGCTAAAATTCCACTGAAAGATGCTAGAAATGAGTTAGATAAACACTAGTAATATTCAATTATGAGAGCACAAGACTTTAGCAATGAAACAAAGTTGTAATAAAAGTTCTTTACAAATATATTTTGCAGCCTTATGTATGTATAAAACAATATTTTATAGCAGTAAATCCAACCACCAAAAATCACAAAGAATCCACCCAAAATTTGCGTTAGGCTAAGTAGATCAATGTGTCAAATTCTTATCAACTTTTGACGGTTGAAAAGAAAGTTATGAAAGAAAAAAGTGTTAGGGTTTTTGGAGTCCTAATGGTTTTAGATGAAGTTTTAAAACAACAACAATAAGTACTTAAAGAAATACGACACCCTAGTGGCTCAATCAAGCTTATAGAGCAAAGAATTGATTCCAACTTAGACAACCTTCAAAACATAAAATTCCATGTTAACCAATGCAATATTTTATTTCTCCAATGAAATTATACTACTGAATTTATATATTGGGTTATGGATTCAATTAAATAAATAGATAAACAATGTTATCTCCTTAGGGGTGTAAACCCTCTTACTCCCTAAGGAAAGAAAATTCCAAGCTAGGAGATACTAGAAGGGTGTAATCCCTTTTACTTCTCCTAGTAAAACTTTGTGCAACAAATAAATTCTTAGACAAAATGATAAATAATTGTGGGGTTTTAAATCCTTATACTCCCCAAGAAATATATCAAATCAAACTTGTCACTAAGTGAATGAAGCATCAATCAGATAAATCCTTACCTAGCTCAAGAAATGACAAGATAAACCTCTCCTTACCAAGATAAATCCACCACACATGCCAAAGGAAAACTCCAAGAAGGGTAGTGCACTACTTCTTCCACCAATAGCATAAAGAAACCAAGATAAAAAATCAAAAGAGAGAGAAGGTTTCCCAAGGAGGGCACAAATTTTATCTAAATACTTCTCACAGTGACAGAGTTATGTTATCAAATGAGATTCACGTGATCTCTATTTATGAAAAAGGTTTAAAACATATTTTGTCCACTTAGTTAGGGTAAAAAATAATATAAGGGGTCAACAACGCTTATCTTGCCCCTTAAACAAAATAATAATATTTAATTTTCACTTTTGCACATTAGAAACCCTAAAATAAGATGATGTCACCCATTTAGGGAAACGTTTTGATACTTGGACCAAGTTGTTGGAGTTGGGGAAGCATGCTAGGCCTCCAAATGCCACTTGTCACCCATCCAAGCTTCTTCTCCATGGTTCAAGGCCTTCTTCCTTCAAAATGTGCCATGTGTCAATGAAAAATATCTCCATCACCACCAAACCCTATCCCTAGGTGACGTCAAGCCTCAAGAAGTGATGTTTTGCCTCTCCTAGGAAACTTTTTTGGCATGTGAGGGATATGTCATCTCTTCCAAGGTGTATTATAGGCCTCCAAAGGACATCAATCGTGATATGGCATGTGGGTCCTTGGCATCCAACCTATTGTAATATACCAGATATAAAAAGTATGCAGAACAAAAATAAAATGGGAGAAATGGGAGAATAACAGCAATATAACCAGAACAATCATCACAATAGCATTGAAATGATATAAGAATAACAATAGAAATAGCACTTTGATTCTGAAAGCAATGTTCACGGGCCTCTTTGTTGAAATAATGTAACTGCAAAGAGTATTCTTATTATTATTTTTATATTATTCATAGGATCAATCCCCATTGTGGATTGATCATGTCAGTTATTGTATTAGGACCAAATCCCCTTTTGCGGATTGGTCAATAGACAATTATAATAGGAAGAATAAGAAGTCAGCCCCAGCAGTTATTATTGTGACCTAGAAATATAATAAAGGTGGGTTTACCCACCCAGAGTGAGAAGTCGGCCCTACCAGTGAAGACACTTCACACGTGCTAGACTTGTATATATAGAGAAGCTAGTGCCTCACTTTGACACACAACACACTTGCTCATTTCTAAGAGGAAAGCTGCAACTTACCTGTTGGAGAGAGGGAGAAGAGTGGCGCATATTTTGGAGAGGACTTTCTGTATTGGTTTGAGTTATCTCTTGACATTGTATTGGAAATTTATGATAAGGAAGTTTTTGTTGGGTTTTCTTCCCCTAGACGGTTTCCCAGGATAAATGTTGTGTCTCTTGTGAATGTGTATTTCTCAGTGATGTTGTTCTTATGTTGCTCTTATCTATTGAAATGCAAAGAACTATAATAATGGCATAAAACATTAACATGGTATCATATCCAACTTGAAGGAAGCATATTTCGCAAGAGAAAAAACATCACTATTGCATTACCTGCAAATTAGGGTTTTTCAAAACTGAATCTTTTTAGCTCCAAAACCACCTAGAAAGTTGCGCCCTCCCCCAAGGATCATTTTGGAACTTAGAGCGCACCTTTTCAGTGGCTTGATCTCCCGGAAAGTGAAACCCTAGTTTCACAAAAGTACCAAAAGTACTAGAAAACCAGTACCAGAAGTACCAGAAGTACCAGAAGTACTGGAAGCACCAGTCTAGAAATCCGCAGATCAGATTTGAAGGGGAAAAAATTGGATTTTCTCAGATCAAAGTACACCAGGCTACTCGCCTCAGCCAAGCGCACCTCCTAGTAAGGTCAAAACTTGATTTTAAGCACTTTCATTTTTGGTCAACAAGATGTCTACAAGCACAAAGCTTGTTGAGAAACTAGAAGGCATAGACAACTTCCATGCCTAGAAGTATAGGATCGGTCTGATCCTTGCAGAGAATGACCTAGCAAGATTCATCAAAGAAGAAGTGATGGAACCTAAAGATGCTGTAGAGAAAGAAAAGCATCAGAAGGACTCAATCATGGGCTCAAAGAATCATTACAGATTCAATCAAAGACCACCTGATCCCATATGTATCATCCAAGAAAACTCTGAAAGAGATGTTTGACTCTCTAAGAAAACTATATGAAGGAAAGAACATCAACCGAAAGATGAACCTAAGATCTCAATTGAAGAATACCAAGATGCAAAAAGGAGAAATGATTCAAGAATACTTCTCCCGAATCTCAGAAATTAAAGAAAAGTTAAAAGCAATTGGAGACACCATATATGAAGACGAATTCGTAATGACGAACCTAAATGGTCTCACAAGACCTTGGGATGCTTTCATCCAGATGATATGTGCCATAAAGGAGAAGCTACAATTTGAGAGCCTATGGGAAGAATGCATCCAAGAAGAGACAAGGGTAGCTAACCGTGAAGCACTACTAGCAAGGGATGATGATCAAGCCCTAGCTACTCATACAAAAGGAGGAAGGAAGAAACCTTACTTCAAAAGGGAAACTCATAGAGAGCCTCAACCATCAAACAAATTCAACAACAAAGAATCTCATCCAAGAAATTTTCAGAAGAAGGGACAATGCAAGGGAAGAGATATCTCATCCATACAATGTTGTCATTGTGATAAGATGGGATGCAAGGCAAATTCTTGTCCAGTCAGAAGAGAAGAATACAAGAGGAAACACAAGAGGCAACATGCCCACATAGTCGAAGATGAAGAACCACCTATGAAGATGATTAAGGACCATGTCTTGATCTCGGCCCTCTCAGGATCTGTATCACCTGGAGAGGACACATGGCTCATTGATAGCAGTGCATCAAAACACATGATGGGTAAGAAAAGTACTCTCTCTTGTATTTCGAAAAAGAATTTTTCTCAAAAAGTGACACTTGGAGATGATTACCAATATCCCATCAAGGGAGTGGGAGAATCAAACTACAAGCTAGATTCAATAAACTTAATAACAATGAAGGATGTACTCTATGTACCGGGCTTGAAGAAGAAATTACTCTCCATATCAGCTTTAGACAAGAAAGGCTATAGAGTTTCCTTCATAGATGGAGAAGTTCTTATGTGGGCTAAGGGAGAAACCATAAATGAAGCAATCGTCATTGGAAATGAAGAAAATGGCTTATATAAGTTGAAGGGTCACCCAAAAACTGCCATGATCCTTGCCATCGAAAACTCATGCGAACTTTGGCATAAAATATTAGCCCACATCAACTACAAGGTGCTACCATACATATGAAAAGATGTCACAGGTTTACCAGAACTCAACGTCGATCAAGAAGGCATATGCAATGGATGTGCGCAAGGGAAGAATATCAAGAACCCTTTTCCAAAAAGGGACAGCAAATCGGAAGGAGTACTGGAACTCATTCACTCAGATGTGTGTGGCCCAATGCCATCATCCTCCATTAGTAGGTATGTATACTATGTATCATTCATTGATGACTATTCTCACAAGACTTGGATATATTTCTTGAAATCTAAAGATGAAGTATTCAATAAATTCAAGGAATTCAAAGCCTTGATAGAGAATCTTTCTAAAATAAAGATTAAGATACTCAAGTCAGATAATGGAGGAGAATATACCTCAAAAGAGTTTGTGAACTTCTGTAGAGATGTTGGGATCAAGAGGGAACTCACTACTCCCTATAATCCTCAACAAAACGGTGTAGCTGAAAAGAAGAACAGAACAATTATGGAATCTATAAAGACCATGATTCACAATCAAGATCTTCCTATGTGCTTATGGTCAGAAGCAGCAATGGTAGCTGTTTATGTGCAGAACCGATTATCCCATAGCGCACTTGGGTTCAAGATCCTGGAAGAGATGTTCACCGGAAAGAAGCCAGAGGTAAGCCATCTCAAAATTTTTGGTTGTCCAATGTTTATTCATATACCGAAAGAGAAAAGAAACAAGCTAGAACCCTCCAGAAAGAAGGGAATATTTGTGGGATACTGTGAGGTCTCCAAGGCCTTCAGAATCTACATACCTGGTCACGGCCACATTGAAATCAACAGGGACGTGACCTTTGATGAAGAAGCAACACTTGAGAAATCAAGAAGATGCCAGCTTGAAGAAGTATATGAAGAGGAACATGTAAATCCCAGGACTATAGAATCCGGGAGGGAAGTTCCTAGAGCTACAGAACCAGTAAGGGAAGTCGTAACTTCCCCTGATGAGGAGACTCCTGAAGACCATGATATAATAGAAGTTCAAGAACCTCCTCAAATGACCTTCTCTAATAAAATAAACCCTTCTTGGGCAAGAGATCTCATTCAAGATGGAGAGAAGTATGGTGTTCCAGAAGGAACCAAGAGACAGGTGAAAACACCAAAGCCATTCTCTAGTTACACGGCTTTGATGTGTAATTTACTAGATGAAGAACCTACCTTCTTTGAAGAAGCCATTCAAAAGAAGGAATGGGCAGATTCCATGATAGAGGAATACCAATCCATAATAAAGAATGATGTACGGGAAATAGTTCCCAAACCAAAAAGTAAGGATGTGGTATCATCAAAATGGCTCTTCAAAATGAAACATGCTGTTGATGGAAGTATTGAGAAATATAAAGAAAGATTTGTCGCTCGTGGCTTTTCCTAGAAGGAAGGCATTGACTATGAATAGACATTCGCTCATGTGGCCAGATAAACTTCGATCAAGACCATCATAGCTCTTGCAGCTAAGATGAAATGGAAGCTGCACCAGATGGATGTGAAGACAACTTTCTTGAATGGTGTTATCGAAGAGGAAGTGTATATAGAGAAACCCCAAGGATTTGAGGTTGAAGAAAAGAAGTCTCATGTCTGTAGATTGAAGAAATCCTTATACGGATTGAAGCAAGCCCCTAGATCTTGGTATGGCCGTATAGACAGTTTCTTGACGAGCTTAGGCTTTACCAAGAGTAAAGAAGACTCAAATCTCTACTTCAAAATTATGGATAATGAACCAGTAATCTTACTACTGTATGTGGATGACTTATTCTTAACTGGAGAAGAAAATCTCATCACTGAATGTAAAAAGAGACTTGCTGCAGAATTTGAAATGAAATACCTTGGCCTAATGCATTAATTCTTAGGCCTTGAGGTATGGTAGAGTTCAGAAAGAATCATCCTCAACCAAGGGAAGTACACAGTCGAAATCCTGAAGAGATTCGACATGCTGGAATGCAAACCCATGAATACACCCATGGAAGCGAAGCTGAAGATGCTGGTCGATACTTCGTCAGATTAGATTGGTGCCACACTGTATAGATATATTATTGGATCACTGATGTACTTGACGAATACCAGACTAGACATTTGTTTTGCAGTGAACACCTTGAGTCAGTTTCTAGTAGAACCCAGACGTGTTCACCTAGTGGCTACAAAACATGTGATGAGGTACCTTAAAGGTACAATAGATTATGGTCTCAGCTATGATGGAGATCATAACTTTACATTGAGTGGATATACTGATGCAGATTGGGTAGGAAGCGTTGCTGACAGAAAAAGAACTTCTGGATGTTGTTTCAGTTTGGGATCAGCCACGATCTAATGGCAGAGTAGGAAGCAATCCAGTATTGCTCTCAGCACAGCGGAAGCAAAGTACATTGCCGCATGTTCTGCTAGCTACGAAGCTATATGGCTTCCAAAGTTGCTGACCAATTTATTTGACTTAGAAATGGAAGCAACCACGATCCTATGTGACAACTAGAGCTGCGTAAAAATGACAGAGAATCATGTATTCCATGACAGATCAAAGCACATAGAGATTCGCTATCATTACACCGGTGACATGGTACAGAGAGGAGCCTTGAAGCTCCTATATGTCAGCACGGATGAACAGTTTGTTGATGTGTTGACCAAACCTCTATCTCGTGTAAAGTTTGAACACTTTCGAGATAAGCTTGGTATAGTTTGAAAGGACCCTCTCTGAAAGGGGGAGTGTGTGATTCCTTGCTTCTGACCTAGTTGTTAGACATAAATCAAGATGATTCTTTGCTTCTGACCCTGCTGTTAGACATAAAGAAAGATGATGTGTGATTCGTTGCTTCTAACATAGTTGTTAGACGTAAATCAAGATGATTCCTTTCTTCTAACCTTGCTGTTAGACATAAAGCAAGATGATGTGTGATTCCTTGCTTCTGACCTCGATGTTATACGTAAAGCAAGATGATTCCTTGCTTTTGACCTCGATGTTATACGTAAAGCAAGATGATTCCTTGCTTCTGACCTCGTTGTTAGACATAAAGCAAGATAATGTGTGATTCCTTGCTTCTGACCTCGCTGTTAGACGTAAAGAAAGATGATTCCTTGCTTCTGACCTCATTGTTAGACATAAAACAAGATGATGATGTGTTCCTTGCTTCTAACCTAGTTGTGAGACTTAAAGCAAGATGATTCCTCGCTTCTAACCTCGTTGTTAGACATAAAGCAAGATGATGATGTTTTCCTTGCTTCTGACCTAGTTGTTAGACATAAAGCAAGATGATTCCTTGCTTCTGACCTCGTTGTTAGACGTAAAGCAAGATGATGATGTGTTCCTTTCTTCTGACCCAGTTGTTAGACGTAAAGAAAGATGATTCCTTGTTTCTGACCCAGTTGTTAGACGTAAAGCAAGATGATGTATACCTTGCTTCTGACTTAGTTGTTAGACATAAAGCAAGATGTGACTGACACTGAGCTACCAACTTATCAGTTGTGACATTGAGCCAGTGTAGTACTATGATGTGCCAACCTAGTGTTGTGATGAGGTATCATTTTTACTAATACATATTGATGCAGATGATGATGGAATTCTTTCGAGAATGAAGATGTTGTCGATGAAGAAAACTTCCGATGACTCGTAGATATGCCAGCCAATGTTCCAAGATGATATTGACAATATTGTCCTCCTGATGCCACTGATGATGCACACCTCCCTCGCCTGATGTTGTTGAAGAATACTCTTCTTGTTAAGGGGGAGTGTTGAAATAATGTAACTGCAAAGAGTATTATTATTATTATTGTTATATTATTCATAGGATCAATCCCCATTGTGGATTGATCATGTCAGTTATTGTATTAGGACCAAATCCCCTTTTGTGGATTGGTCAACAGACAATTATAATAGGCAGAATAAGAAGTCGGCCCCAATAGTTATTATTGAGAACCAGAAATATAATAAAGGTGGGTTTACCCACCCAGAGTGAGAAGTCGGTCCTGCCAGTGAAGACACTTAACACGTGCCAGACTTGTATATATAGAGAGGCTAGCACCTCACTTTGACACATAACACACTTGCTCATTTCTAAGAGGCAAGATGCAACTTACCAGTTGGAGAGAGGGAGAAGAGTGGCACATCTTTTGGAGAGGACTTTCTGTATTGGTTTGAGTTATCTCTTGACATTGTATTGGCAATTTATGATAAGGAATTTTTTTTTGGGTTTTTTTTCCCCTAGAGGGTTTCCCGGGATAAATGTTGTGTCTCTTGTGAATGTGTATTTCTCAGTGATGTTGTTCTTATGTTGCTCTTATCTATTGAAATGCAAAGAACTATAATAATAGCATAAAACATTAACACTCTTCGAGGGGGAAACCTCTAGTTGAGCAGATCTCTATTACAATAATATCCAAGCTAGGGTTCTCATACCCTTGACTCCTATTTATACTAAATATGTCTATCAAAAGAAGCATCTAGAGGAAGATCCTTCTAGAAGTGAAAGCTTCTATTAGGTCTTCTTTCATTTGACTTATTCTATTTTATTGCAAGGCCTTATTAATATTGACCTTTATTACATACGAATATATTGTTCTACCTATGTGCAGGTTAGGACCCTAACATGTCCTCCCCCTTAAAAACAACCTTGTCCTCAAGGCTTGAGATGTGGAAATTGTTGCACACCGGTAGCTGGTTCCCAAGTGGCATCTGCTAGAGTTGTATCTTTCCACTAGACTAACACCTCCTTGATGGTTCTCTGATGCAAGCGACGCTCACGCTGGTCCAAAACTTCTTGTGGCTGTAGCCAAATGGATGCTTCTTCGGCTAACTTGGGAAGGTTGGTTTGAATTTGGAACTTAGTTCCAATCACCTTCTTTAAGAATGAAACATGCAAAATAGGATGTAGCTTCGAATGACTGGGCAAAGATAACTGATAGGCTACTTATCCCACACACTTGAGAACAGTATAAGGACCATAAAATTTGGGCACTAGCTTTTGAAAACGCTTGGCTTGAGGGAATTTTGCTTGTAAGGTTGCAGTTGAAGAAACACCTGATCTCCTTCTGCAAATTGACGTTCAAAGAAACCTTGATCTACTTGTTGCTTCATGAGATTCTGTGCCATGACCAAATTCTCTTTGAGGGTACAGAGAATAGCCACTCGAACTGTAAGTGTTTGGTCAACCGCCTGGACCTTCGAGACACGAGGTAAGTATGAGAGAACTAAAGGTGGATTTTCTTAATCTTTATGCCATTATTATAGTTCTTTGCATTTCAATAGATAAGAGCATCATAAGAACAAGATCACTGAGAAATACACATTCACAAGAGACACAACATTTATCATGGGAAACCCTCTAGGGGAAGAAAACCCAGCAAAAACTTCCTTATCATAAATAGCTTATACAATGTTCAAGAGATAACTCAAACCAATACAGATAGTCTTCTTCTCCTCTCTCTAACTGGTAATTGCAGCTTGCCTCATAAGATAATGAGTAAGTGAGTTGTGTGTTTAAAGTGAGGCGCTAGCCTCCTATATATACAAGACTAGCACGTGTGAAAGGGTTTCACTGGCAGGGCCGACCTCTCACTCTGGGTGGGTAAACCCACCTTTAATTAATTATGGGTCTTCAATAATAACTGTTGGGGCTGACTTCTTATTTTTCCTATTACAATTATCTGATGACCAATCCGCAAAACAAAATTTGGTCCTAATACAATTACCGACATGATTAATCCACAATGGGGATTAATCCTAATAATAAAATAACAATAATAATAAGAATGCTCTTCGCAGTTACATTATTTCAACACTCCCCCTTAACAAGAAGGGTATTCTTCATCAGCATCAGACGAGAGAGGTATGCATCATCAGTGGCATCAGGAGGATAGTATCGTCAATATCATCTTGAAACATTGGATAGCATATTTACGAGTCATCAGAAGTTTTCTTCATCAGCAGCATCATCATTCTCGAAAGAATTCTATCATCATCTGCATCAAATATGTATCAGTAAAAAATGATACCTCATCACAACACTAGGCTGGCAGTACTACACTGGCTCAATGTCACAGCTGTTAAGTTGGTAGCTCAGTGTCAGTCACATCTTACTTTATGTCTAACAACTAGGTCAGAAGTAAGGAATATCATCATCTTGCTTTACGTCTAACAACTAGGTCAGAAGCGAGGAATCACAATGTCATGCTTTACGTCTAACAGCGAGGTCAGAAGCATGACTCATCTTGCTTTACATCTAACAATGAGGTCAGAAGCAAGGAATCATCTTGCTTTACATCTAACAACTAGGTCAGAAGCAAGGAACACATCATCATCTCGCTTTACATCTAAAAACTAGGTCAGAAGCGAGGAATCATCTTGCTTTACATCTAACAACAAGGTCAAAAGAAAGGACCACATCAACATCTCGCTTTACATCTAACAATGAGGTCAGAAGTGAGGAATCATCTTGTTTTATGTCTAACAGCTAGGTCAGAAGAAGGGAATCCACAGCATCATGCTTTACGTCTAACAACGAGGTCAGAAGCAATGACTCATCTTGCTTTACGTCTAACAGCAAGGTCAAAAGCAAGGAACACACAGCGTCATGCTTTATGTCTAACAGCAAGGTCAGAAGCAATGACTCATCTTGCTTTATGTCTAATAGCGAGGTCAGAAGCAAGGAAAATATATATACTCACCCTTTTAGGGAGGGTCCTTTCAGACTATACCAAGCTTATCTCGAAAGTGTTCAAACTTTACACGAGATAGAGGCTTAGTCAACACGTCAGCAACCTGTTCATCCATGCTAATGTATTGGAGCTTCAAGGATCCTCTCTGTACCATGTCATGGATGAAATGATAGCAGATCTCTATGTGCTTCGACCTGTCGTGGAATACAAGATTCTTTGTCATCTTTATGTAGCTTTGGTTTCCACATAGAATCGTGGTTGCTCTCATCTCCAAGTCAAATAGGCCTGTCAGCAACTTTCAAAGCCATATAGCTTCGTAGCTAGCAGAACATGCGGCAATGTACTCTTCTTCCACTGTGATGAGAGAAATACTGGATTGCTTCCTACTCTACCACGAGATCATGGCTGATCCCAAACTGAAACAACATTCGGAAGTGCTTTTTATGTATGAAATGCTTCCTACCAAATCTGCATCAGTATATCCACTCAATGTGAAGTCATGATCTCCATCATAGCTGAGACCATAATCCATTGTACCTTTAAGGTACTTCATCACATGTTTTGCAGCCACTAGGTGAACACGTCTGGGCTCTACCAGAAACTAACTCAAGGTGTTCACTACAAAACATATGTCTGGTTTGGTGTTCTTCAAGTACATCAGTGATCCAATAATTTGTCTGTACAGTTTGGCATCTATCAAATCTGAAGAAATATCGACCAACAGCTTCATCTTTGCTTCCATGGGAGTATTCATGGACTTGCATTCTAGCATGTCGAATCTCTTTAAGATTTCGACTATGTACCTCCCTTGGTTAAGGAAGATTCTTTCTGGAATATTCCATACCTCAAGGCCTAAGAAGTAATGCATTAGACCAAGGTCTTTCATTTCAAATTCTGCGGCAAGTCTTTGTTTACATTCAGTGATGAGATTTTCTTCTCCAGTTAAGAATAAGTCATCCACATACAGTAGTAATATTACTGGTTCATTATCCATAATTTTGAAGTAGAGATTTGAGTATGCTTTACTCTTGGTAAAGCCTAAGCTCGTCAAGAAACTGTCTATATAGCCATACCAAGCTCTGGAAGCTTTCTTCAATCCGTATAAGGATTTCTTCAATCGGCATACATGAGACTTCCTATCTTCAACCTCAAATCCTTGGGGTTGCTCTATATACACTTCCTCTTGGATAACACCATTCAAGAAAGTTGTCTTCACGTCCATCTGGTGTAGCTTCAATTTCATCTTGGCAGCAAGAGCTATAATGGTTCTTATCAAAGTGTATCTGGCCATAGGAGCGATTGTCTCTTCATAGTCAATACCTTCCTTCTGGGAAAAGCCATGAGCGACAAATCTTGCTTTATATTTCTCAATACTTCCATCAACAGCATGTTTTATTTTGAAGAGCCATTTTGATGATACCACATCCTTACTTTTTCATCTGGGAACTATTTCTCATACATCATTCTTTATTATGGATTGGTATTCCTCTGTCATGGCATCTGCCCATTCCTTCTTTTGAATGGCCTCTTCAAAGCATGTAGGTTCTTCATCAAGTAGATTGCACATCAAAGCTGTGTAACTAGAGAATGGCTTTGGTCTTTTCACATGTCTCGTGGTTCTTTCTAAAACACCATACCTCTCTCCATCTTGAATAAGCTCTCTTCCCAAGAAGGATTTCTTTTATGGGAGAAGGTCATTTGAGGAGGTTCTTGAACTTTTGTTATATCATGATCTTCAGGAGTCTCCTCATCAAGGGAAGTTACAACTTCCCTTACTAGTTCTGTAGCTCTGGGAACTTCCCTCATGGATTCTGTAGTCCTGGGATTTACAGGTTCCTCTTCATATACTTCTTCAAGCTAACATCTTCTCGATTTCTTAAGTGTTGCTTCTTCATCAAAGGTCATGTCCCTGCTGATCTCAATATGGCAGTGACCAGGTATGTAGATTCTGAAGGCCTTGGATACCTCACAGTATCCCACATATTTTCCCTTCTTTCCGGAGGTTTCCAACTTGTTTCTTTTCTCTTTCGGTATATGAATAAATACTGGACAACCAAATATTTTGAGATGGCTTACCTCTTGCTTCTTTCCAGTGAACATTTCTTCTAGGGTCTTGAACCCAAGTGAACTATGGGATAATATGTTCTGCACATAAACAGCTGCCATTGCTGCTTCTTCCCATAATCACATAGGAAGATCGTGATCGTGAATCATAGTCTTTACAACTTCCATAATTGTTCTGTTCTTCCTTTCATCTACACCGTTTTGTTGAGGATTGTGGGGAGTAGTGAGTTCCCTCTTGATCCCAACATCTCTGCAGAAGTTTACGAACTCCTTTGAGGTATATTCTCTTCCATTATCTAACCTGAGTATCTTAATATTTCTTTCGGAAAGATTCTCTATCAAGGATTTGAATTCCTTGAATTTACTGAATACTTCATCTTTAGATTTTAAGAAATATATCCAGGTCTTACGAGAATAATCATCAATAAAGGATACTTAGTATACATACCCACTAATGGAGGATGATGGCATTGGGCCACACAAGTCTGAATGGATGAGTTCCAATGTTCCTTCTTCTTTGTTGTACCTCTTTAGAAAAGGGTTCTTAATGTTCTTCCCTTGCGCACATCCATTGCATATGCCTTCCTGATCAACCTTGAGTTCTGGTAAACCTGTGACAGCTTTGCATATGTATGGTAATTCCTTGTAGTCGATGTGGTCCAATCTTCTATGCCAAAGTTCACATGTGTTTTCGATGGCATGGGTCATGGCAGTTTATGGGTGACCCTTCAGCTTATATAAGCCATTTTCCTCATTTCCGATGACGATTGCTTCATTTAAGGTTTCTCCCTTAGCCCAAATAATAACTTCTCCATCTATGAAGGCAACTCTATAGCCTTTCTTGTCTAAAGCTGATATGGAGAGTAAGTTCTTCTTTAGGCCCGGTACATAGAGTACGTCCTTCATTGTTATTGAGTTTTCTGAATCTAGCTTGTATTTTGATTCTCCTATTCCCTTGATGGGATATTGATAATCATCTCCAAGAGTTACTTTCTAAGAAAACTTCTTTTCTGAAATAAAAGAGAGATTATTTTTCTTACCTGTCATATGTTTTGATGCACCGCTATCAATGAGCCATGTGTCCTCTCCAGGTGATACAGATCCTGAGAGAGCTGAGATCAAGACATGATCCTTAATCATCTTCATAGGTGGTTCTTCATCTTTGGCTATGTGAGCATGTTGCCTTTTGTGCTTCCTCTTGTATTCTTCTCTTCTGACTAGAAAATTATTCACCTTGTGTCCCATCTTATCACAATGATAGCATTGTATAGATGAGAGATCTCATCCCTTACTTTTTCCTTTCTTCTGAAAATTTCTTGAATGAGATTCTTGGTTGTTGAATTTGTTTGATGGTTGCAGTTCTCTATGAGATTCCCTTTTGAAGTAGGGTTTCTTCCTTCCTCCTTTTGTATGAGTAGATAGGGCTTGATCATCATCCCTTTCTAGTAGTGCTTCACGGTTGTCTACCCTTGTCTCTCCTTGGGTGCATTCTTCCCATAGGCTCTCAAACTGTAGTTTCTCCTTTCTGCCACATACTGACTGGATGAAAGCATCCCAAGGTCTTGCGAGACCATTTAGGGATGTTATTACGAATTCATATTCGTCGATGGTGTCTCCAATTGCTTTCAACTGTTCTTTTATTTCTGAGATTCAGGAGAAATATTCTTGAATCATTTCTCTTTTCTGCATCTTGGTATTCTTCAATTGAGTTCTTAGATTCATCTTTCGATTGATGTTCTTTCCTTCATATAGTTTTCTTAGAGAGTCAAACATTTCCTTCAGAGTCTTCTTGGATGATACATACAGGATCAGGTGGTCTTTGATTGAATCTACAATGATTCTTTGAGCCCTGATTGAGTCCTTCTGATGCTTCTCTTTCTCTACGGCATCTTCAGGTTCCTCCACTTCTTCTTTGATAAATTTTGCTAGGTCATTCTCTGCAAGGATCAGACCGATCCTATACTTCGAGACATAAAAGTTGTCTATGCCTTCTAGTTTCTCAACAAGATTTGTGCTTGCAGACATCTTGTACTTGAGGGTACGAAAATGACCAAAAATTGAAAATGCTTAAAATCAAATTTTGACCTTACCGGGAGGTGCGCTTGGCTGAGGCGAGTAGCCTAGTGTCCTTGGATCTGATAAAATCCAATTTTTACCCAGTCAAATATAATATGTGGATTTTTGGACTGGTGCTTCTGGTACTTCTAGTACTCTGGTACTTCTGGTACTTCTGGTACTGGTTTTCTGGTACTTTTAGTACTTTTGTGAAACTAGGGTTTCACTTTTCAGGAGATCCAACCACTGAAAAGGTGTGCTCTAGGTGCCAAATTGATCATGGGGGGAGGGTGCAACTTTCTAGGTGTTTAGGGAGCTTAAAATAGTTACTTTTGTAAAACCCTAATTTGCAGGTGCTACAACAGTGACATTTTTCCTCTTGCAAATTGTGCTTCCTTCAGGTTGGCTCTGATACCATGTTAAAGTTTATGCCATTATTATAGTTCTTTGCATTTCAATAGATAAGAGCATCATAAGAACAAGGTCACTGAGAAATACACATTCACAAGAGACACAACATTTATCCTGGGAAACCCGCTAGTGGAAGAAAACCCAGCAAAAACTTCCTTATCATAAATAGCTTATACAATGTTCAAGAGATAACTCAAACCAATACAGATAGTCCTCGCCAAGAGATGCGCCACTCTTCTTCTCCTCTCTCTAACTGGTAATTACATCTTGCCTCATAAGATAATGAGCAAGTGAGTTGTGTGTTTAAATTGAGGCGCTAGCCTCCTATATATACAAGACTGGCACGTGTGAAAGGGTTTCGTTGGCAGGGCTGACCTCTCACTCTGGGTGGGTAAACCCACCTTTAATTAATTATGGGTCTTCAATAATAATTGTTGGGTTCGACTTCTTATTCTTCCTATTACAATTGTTCGATGAGAAATCAGAAAAAGGGGATTTGGTCCTAATACAATTACCGACATGATTAATTCACAATGGGGATTAATCCTAATAATAAAATAACAATTATAATAAGAATGCTCTTCACAGTTACATTATTTCAACGGGTACGGAGAATAGCCTCTCGAACTGTAAGTGTTTGGTCAACCGCCTGGACCTTCGAGACACGAGGTAAGTATGAGAGAACTAAAGGTGGATTTTGTCGATATAATGCTTCAAAAGGAGTCATGCGTGTAGCTGTATGGTATGAAGTGTTGTACCACCATTCAGCTAGGGGTAACCATTGAGCCCACTGATTTTTATTTTCCAAGGAAAAACACCTCAAATATGTTTCCAAACACTTGTTGACAACTTCCATTTGACCATCATTCTAGGGATGATAAGCTGTACTAAGATGCAATTGGGTGCCTTGTAGCTTGAACAGTTCTTGCCAAAAATTTCTTGTGAAAGTTGGGTCGCGATCAGAAACAATAGAGTGCGGCATGCCATGAAGCTTGAAGATCTGATTCATGAAAATTTGAGCCATCATGGATGTTGTAAATGGGTGTTGAAGAGTGAAGAAATGAGAATACTTGGAAAGGTGATCAATAACCACCATGTTGACTGATTTATTTCCTGATTTGGGTAAGCCAGTAATAAGATTCATAGAGATATCCTTCCAAATAACAGGTGGAATCGGGAACGGTTATAGTGTTCCTGGAGATTTGACTGTTTCTCCCTTGTTGCATTGACACACATCACATTCAGTGACAAAAGTACAAATGTCATGTTTCATACCATCCCATAAAAAAGAACGTTTGGCCATGTCATAGGTTTTGGTGAACCCGGAGTGCCCTGCTGTGGGTGTAGCATGAAGCTCAAAAAGTATTGTGGATTTAAGCTTTGATTGTTTACTTAAATACAAACGACCTTTGTATCAAAGCTCATCATGGAGCCTAGAGTACCCTGGGGAAGCTGGAGCATTGGACTGCAATTGTTGGATCAGATGCAAACTTTTGGGATCTTGTAGCCATTCCTGGCGAGCGACTTGGAGCCAATCTGGTACAATGAAGGAAAAAGAAAAAATGGATCCTTCATCTTCATATTTTCAGGAAAGTGTATCCGCAACCACATCATATTTTCCTTTCTTGTAAATGATCTCATAATCATATCCAAAGACCTTAGTCACCCATTTTTGTTGCTCCGGGGAGGAAATGCGTTGTTCCAAAAAATACTTGAGGCTTTGATGGTCTATCTTAATTTGGAAACATTGCCCCAATAGATAAGGGCGCCACAGATCAACAACATGCAGAATAGCCAACATTTCCTTTTCATAGATTGATTTGCCCAAATTTATTTTAGATAGTTGCTTGCTGGTAAAGGCCAAAGGCCAACCCTCTTGCATAAGGACAACACCAATTCCTTTCCCTGAGGCATCACATTCCAAGACAAATATCTTTGTGAAATCAGGAAGGGATAGGACTGGAGTGGTGCACATTGCCATCTTCAAGGTTTGAAAAGCTTGAGCAATGGCTGGAGTCCAAGTGAAAGAGTTCTTTTTTAGGAGAGCAGTGAGAGGTGTTGCAATCTTTCCATAATTCTTAACAAATTTTCGATAATACCCTGTTCAGCCCAGAAATCCATGCAATATTTTGAGAGTCTTTGGGTGAGGCCAGTCTTGTATAACTTCAATCTTTTTAGGATCCACCCTGACACCATCCTTGCCAACCAGATGACCCAAGTATTCTACTTCTGAGGTGCCAAAAGCACATTTAGACTGCTTTAGGAAAATTCGGTGCTGAGAGAGTAGATGGAGAACTAGATACACATGAGCAAGATGGTCTGTCCAGGTTTTGCTATAGATGAGGATATCATAAAATAAAACTAAGACAAAAGGACGAAGAAAAGGACAGAAGACGTGATTCATGAGGCTTTGGAAGGTGGAGGGGACATTACACAAGCCAAAGGGTATGACCAAAAAATCATAGTGGCCCTCATGAGTTATAAAGCAAGTCTTGGGAATGTCTGCCTCTTTCATACATATCTGGTGGTAGCCCGAATGAAGATCAATTTTAGTAAAGAATTGGGTTCCACTCAATTCATCTAGGAGGTCATCAATGACAGGAATGGGAAATTTGTCTTTAATGGTAATCTTGTTGAGGGAACGAAAGTCAGGACATATTCACCAAGAACCTTATTTCTTCAGGAGCATGAGCAGAGGAGAATATTAGGGGCTCATACTAGGGTGGATAATGCCTACATTAAGGAGTTCTTAGACCATTTTCTCAATTTCATTTTTTTGGGAAAAGGGGTGATGATACGTACGGATATTGGGAGGAAGGCTTCTGGGTACAAGGGGAATGGAATGATCATGAAAACCATGGTAAGGAGGGAGTCCTTGGGGATTTGAAAAGACCACTTGATGTTTAGAAAGGATGGCTTGGAGGTCTTGTGGCACCAAGGGTGTCTCTGTTGCTTGTATGGAATGGAGTTGGGCAATAACACCAGAATGACCTTTTTTGAGCAGCTTTTCCATGCGATGGGAACTAATGATCTTAGGTGAACTAGCGGTGATGCCTTGGAAATTATATTGGTGGACCTCTTGGTCGAATTACATGGTTAATTCCTTAAAATCCATGAGAATGGGACCCAAAGTCCTTAGCCAGTTTGCACCCAACACAATGTCACAACCACCCATGTCAATAGCAAACTTATGATATTTCAGGTGGTAGTCACCAATTTGGAGACGCACATTTTCACAACACCATCCACATTTCATGGAGCCACCATTGGAAATCATGATTTGGAAATTATTGACGGCATGTATGTAACAATGAGTTTCTTGGGAAATGCGACGATGAATAAAATTATGGGTGCTTTCACTATCAACCAGAATGATGGCCTTTCAATGCTTGACGTAACCGATTATTTTGAGGGTTTGGGGACCGGAGAAGTCAGTGAGAGAACTAAGGGAAATGATTGGTTCTACTTCGGGAGGGTCTGAGGGAGGGTTTATGTCAGTGGTTTCAGTGGACTCAGACACAAGGGGAGCTTCCACATCCTCTTCCAAAATATCCTTGTAGATGACCATAAAAAGATTTTGTTCCTTACACTTGTGGCCTGGGAAATATTTTTCATCACAATTATAACAAAGGCCTTTGAGTTGGTGTTCAACCATTTCAACCCTGGTCAATTTTTGGATATTTAGTGGGGCAGAGGGAGTAGTGGGATTTAGTGGTTTAGAGAGAGGGATAAAGGAGGGTTTTCAGTTTTGGGAAGATACAACCTGTTGTGCTTCTTTATCTATTTTAGTATCCTCCACCCAACTCTGAGGCCGAGCGATGATGACATGGGCCCAAATCTCATCCTTGAGGCCACTGATAAAAAAACCTTGGAAAAAGGCATTAGACATGCCTTCTGTTTGAAAATCTAGGCGCTCAAAGGCAACTATAAAGTCTTCCACTGTTCCTGAGTGTTTCAACTTTGTCAAACGGCCCAAATGTTTGGTGTCAGTGTCAAAATGTTCATAAAGCTATGCCACAAAGTGTGTCCAAGCAATATACCCTTGATGGGAAGTTTTTCTCCATTGCCACCATTGCCAACGTTCTTGATCTATATGGAGAACACCATGCCAGAGTTTGGCCAATTCATTTGTAATGTCGTATAAAGATAAATAATGTTCCATTTGGGTTACCCAAGAATTGGGGTCTGAGCCATCAAATTTGGTCACATCCCCCCACGAGAGGCGTAGGTCACGTTGAAAGTGGTGGTGCTGAAAGTTATGGGAATGAGAGGAATGTTTACCTTCAATATGTGGAGGTGAGTCAGAGGAAGGGTTATTTGTAGTGATATGAAGCTTGGTGCAGAGTGACGAAAAGAAAGATTCAAGCTGGGTGGTCAGGTCTTGTTTGATTTCCTCCATTGAGGACTCCATGGTTGTATTGATGGCGGCAACATTGGCACTGAGTTGTTTCACTTCTTGTTGGGTCTCGATGAGACTAGATTGCAAGGTATTGAAGCGAGCTTCCGAGTCTTGGCTATAGGTATGGGCCATGAGGAAGAGGGAACCGAAAAGGGGTGGGTGGGGCCAAAAATTTTATTGAAAAATGATATGTATGAATGTGATAAGGGAGAAGAGATGAATCCAATGGAATATGTCTCAAATAATGGTGAAAAAAATTCCAGTTTTTTTCTTCTTTTAACACCTACAGAGTTATACTCTGGTTTGAAGAATACTGCAGTGATGAAATGCCCAAATGCTTCACTAGGAAGAAATGTGTAGTGATTTGAAAACCTGAACACCATTGCACGGCAATAGATCTTGTCTGTTTTAATTTGTTTATGTTTCTGTCCCCAAGGGTTAGGTATTCAAGGGTTCTACAGACAAGGGTTTTCCCTATGCTATAGCTCTCTGATATACATGTGGGGTCCAACAATAGCACTCGACCCAATATCTCAGGTCACTAACTAAGGAGGATAGACTATACCCTTAGTCGTACTACCTGACTACCTAGGTACTAGAGAGTATCTTCCCAAGTGTTGTTCTTGGTGGCTCTATAGCAGTCAGGCGGCTGATTAGTTTATCTAAAGAGGGCTTCAGTTAATCTAGGTAGATATGTACACAGGTGTTGTCTGATGCGCTACCACTTGAAGGGGTACCAACAGGGGTTACAAGGGTGGCCAATAGATGTGCGCTTAAGTACCACTTGTATTTCCTACATGTATGAATCCCTCAACCGCAGGTTTATTCACGTAACGAAATATCTTTGTGGCTTAAAGATGTTGGAATATGTCTCTACCCTGAAAAAAATTTAACCCACACTTTCTGTCGAGGAAAGTGCTCTGAAACCACTTGTAATATACCAATATATAAAAAGTATGCAACACAAAAATAAAATGCTAGAAATGGCAGAATAACAACAATATAACCAGAACAATCACCACAATAGAAATGGAATGATATAATAATAACATAAGAAATAACACTTTGATTTTGAAAGCAATGTTGATGGGCCTCTTCAAGGGGGAAAAATCTAGTTGAGTAGAACTCTATTACAATAATATTCAAGCTAGGGTTCTCATAAGCGAAAGCATCTAGAGGAAGATCCTCCTAGAAGCGAAAGCTTCTATTAGGTCTTCTTACATTCAATTTATTCTATTTTATTGCAAGGCCTTATTAATATTGACCTTTATTACATACGAATATATTGTTCTACCTATTTTTGGGTTAGGACCCTAACACCTGTGGTCTTCAATCCCCATGGAAGCCCAAGCTAGGCTTGTTCCTCTAAATTTGTCCACCAAACAAGGCCTTGCAAAACAAATAAGCACTCCCTCCAAAGATATCTAGTCAAAATACCATGGAAAGTGAAAACCACATATAAAAAATAATGAACCTAAACATGTCAATCAAAACTAACTCATCAAATTAAACAACTAATGCAACACCCTATAAAATTGACCAAGTTTAGGTATGGGATGGGTGTCATAAAAGTCTTATTGGGTAGACCAAAACCCTCGAGTAGGGGATGCTCCCAAGAATTCTTCTTCAAGGTCATGTAGTGGATGATGAGGTGGATAGGGGGTTAGGATTCATAGGTCAATGAGTTTCATCATAGACAAGGGCTCATATTATCTCATTTATGAGTTTCTTTGTAGGGGGTGTCTTGCACCTTCTTCCTCAATGAAATATTTTTCCAAGCCCATTGTTGCCATTTATTAATTAATCAATGATCCAAACACATGTGCACTCCCAGTAGTGAATCGATTATCTTGGGGGGAAGTAACACATCATCTCTTGAAAGAAGAGGTTCACAAAGTGCCATAGGGGTAACCATGTAAAGCATTGTAACACACTTATGTTAGTATTGTATTCAAGCAAGATATTTATTTTGTGTTTGATATTATGCAAGTCTTCAATTGTTTTAAGAGGAGAAATTCATCGTTCTCAAGACCTATTTGGGTGATCATCTAGAATGTTCATATTTTAGGTCTTATATTTTTCCAACAACCAACCCCCTGGGCCTTTAGTCCATTGTTCCCGTGAAATGAGGTACATTCCCTTCTTGGGTCACTAAATTCAAAGGGCCTAGAAGAGGGAAATATTATGGAAGTGTAATGAGAAAAAAGTGGTAATTATGGTCAGGAATGGTACGATGGCCCCTCAAGGGACCCCCAATTGCACCCGCTCCCCAAAAGTTTTCCACTTACTAGGAAATATATGACACTCACCAAGGTGAAACAAGGTCAAAAGCATAATTTCCAAGAAGGCGTTCTATAATAAAAATCATCTTAAATAAAACATGTTTAAATGCCTCAAATATTAGGTTGATGACCTGCCATAATACCTTACTTGTACCGCATGGAGAAAGACCCATGTATTGTCTAGAAACTACCTGTTGTGGTGGATGCACTGATAATGGATCCAACCCATGGTAATAGAGCAGGCTTACATATGTTCAAGTGAACACTTCTATTCATGTCGTCTCTCAAGCCTCCATATATGAAACCTAAGGGATTTGAGACATCATCTCCTTAGTTATCCCACAAAATGGGGATAACGGTATGGAAGTAAAGTACGAAGATGAGGATAAGTTAGTTACATTATTGTGCTCATTGACTGACTCCTAGGATCATCTGGTCATATCTATGTGGTTTAGCTCAACATATGCCATTGATTATGACAGCGTTGTGGGAGCTCTATTGGTTGAGGAAATGAGGAAAAGGTCCAGTAAAGAAACCTCAACAATAGAAGCAATGGTGGTCATAGGTCAATCTACAAAAAGAGGTAATATCAGAGGGGTACATCAAGGTCTAAGTCAAAAGGAAAGAAGGGTAATAAGAAATGGTGGTTCTCTGGAAAATCAGGGCATCCAAAGAAGGACTACTTGAAAAGAAAGAATGCATCCAAAGAGGACTCCACAAAGGAAGCAAAGGAAGTTTATTTAGCTAAAACAAGTTTAGGTTCATGATCATATATGGTTGATGAGGTATTGTCTACTTGTTATGTTTCACATCAACATCAACATTGGTTGTTATATTTTGGTGCATCCAGATACATGTTTCTTCATAGAAATTGGTTCTCAACTTACTAATCTATTGATGGTGGTGTTGTTTTTATGGGAAATGAATGTTCATGTAAAATTGTTGGGGTTGGTAGTGTCTGGATTAAAATGCATGACGTTTCTGTAAGAACATTCACAAATGTAAAGCATGTACCCTAACTTAGAAATAATTTGATATATTTGGGACTTCTATATCCTACTGGTTATAGGTGTACAACTCAAGGTGGAGTACTGAAGGTGTCCAAAGGCATATTAGTAGTCATAAAGGTAAATAGGATCAGGAACCTTTATTAGCTTGAAGGAAGAACTTAAATGAACCAATCAGTGGTAGCATATGAAGGTGCAATTGACTCTATTTGTTTATGGCATAAAGTTTTGGTTCATATGATCGAGAAAGGGCTTAAGGTACTAGTTGATCATATGTCACTTCCAAGTTTAGAGTTTCTGAATTTGAATTTCTACAAGTATTGTGTTTTTGGAAAACAATGTAGACATAAGTTTAAAAGAGGAAGACATATAAGCAAAGGTATCCTTTATTACATTCATTTATATGTTTGGGGATCATCCCTTACAATTTATTTTGGAGGATCGTTGTATTTTGTGAAATTTATAGATGATTACTCTATAAAGGTTTGAGTCTATTTACTTAAAATAAAATCTAATGTATTTAATAATTTTAACCAATTCATAGATTTGGTTGAAAAGAGCACTGACAGGTCAATCAAGTGTTTAAAAATAGATAATGGAGATGAGTTCACATATGTGGAATTTGAAAACTATTGCAAGGAAGCCAGGATTGAAATACATAAGACCACATTTTATACTCCTCAACAAAATGGTGTTGATGAACACATGGATATGACTCTTCTAGAGAGAGCAATGAGCATCCTCAGTAATGCCAAGTTGTAGCAAACATTGTGGGAAGAATCAATTCTTACAACATGATATCTAACAAATTGGTCACCATCAACTGCAATAAACTGTAAGATTCTAGAAGAGGTATGGAAAGGTCATTCACGTGATTATTCAAATCTAAGAATATTTGGTTGTGGTGCGTATGCTCTTGTTTCTAAAGATCAACGTTCTAAGTTAGATCCTAGATCAAAGAGATATGTCTTTGTTGGTTATGGTGATGGAGTTAAGGGGTACAAATTGTGAGATTCTATTGTTGGGTATGTGTTACATTCTTTGCACAAGTAGTACTATTTGAGCGTATGCATCGGGCGCGTAGGTGGGTTACAGAGGGGTGCAACGCCCCTAAAAAAAAAAAAACTGCATTGGGACTGCATTTGTTTCTACCTCAGGACCACATTATATTTAGGTGGTTTTTTGGCACATGGTTTCTTTGCCGATGGTTTTATATTTATGGTTAAGGAATTAGGGTTTTGGACTAATCCAAGTCATTGGGTTAGGGTTTTGGATGCCACTGTCTCCTATATGTATTTTTTATTGTATACATTGTAACACGATGAATAATATAAAATATGTTGGTTTTCCTGGTTTGGGTTTCCAGGGGAAAAATCTCTGTGTAATGTTTGTATTTGCCATTGTATCTTTTCTGTTCCTTTACTGAATATCTATTTGAAGTAGATATTGTACAAGGTTAAAATCCACACCTACTTCCCACAAACTCATCATAAGAAGAGATGTAGTATTTTATGAATCCTCACTCATAAAATCAAATCTTGTAGATGTTGAAGTGAGATAAGAAAAAGTATCTCACGTTCAACAAATTCATTTGGAGAATCAACCATCTTCAAAAACGGAGGATCATGAATAAGTTCCAGAAGATGAATATGAAGATGCATAAAATATCTAGGAAACTGAGGATTGCCTCAACCATCTATAAGGATATCTATACGGGTTAGGAATCCTCCCATAAGGTATGATGATTAT
The DNA here is from genome assembly GCA_009831015.1 of Picea engelmannii. Classification (NCBI taxonomy): domain Eukaryota; kingdom Viridiplantae; phylum Streptophyta; class Pinopsida; order Pinales; family Pinaceae; genus Picea; species Picea engelmannii. Next base: position 1,099,739 of record ML776890.1, on the reverse strand, counting down.
GTTTCATGGCTTTGGTTTCTATTGATGGTGAGCCTAGTTGTTATCAAGAAACAATTAAGGTATCTAAAACTGCTAAAAGGAAAGAAGCTATGCAAAAAGAAATGGATTCCTTAGAGAGGAATAAAACATGGGACCTAGTAGAACTACCAAAGGACATGAAGGTTGTCAACTGCAAGTGGGTTTACAAACTAAAAAAGGGTGTTGATGATAAAATTCAAAGGTATAAAGCAAGACTGGTAGAAAAAGGGTATTCTCCAAGGGAAGGTATTGATTTTCATGAAATATTTTCACCAGTTGCGAAGCTTGTTTCAATTTGTGTTGTGTTATCACTAGTTTCTTTACTTGATATTGAGTTAGAGCATCTAGAAGTTAAAACAAAACTTCTACATGGAGATTTGGATGATGAGATATATATGGAACAACCAAAAGGGTTTGTTCAATATCAGAATAAGAGGTTTGTTTGCAAACTCAAGAAGACATTATATGTCCTCAACTAGTCTCCCAGGCAATGGTACAAGAAGTTTGATTCCTTCATGGTGAACCTAAATTTTACAAGAAGTGAATATGATCAATGTGTTTACTTTAAAAAGTTGGAAAATGGCATATTCTTTATTTTGGTGTTATATTTTGACAATATGCTTGTGGAAAGAAAAATCATGGTCGAAATCAATAGGTTAAAGGCTCAATTGGCTAGGGTGTTTGATTTGAAGGATATATGAGCAAAAAAACAAATCTTAGGCATGGATATACACAAAGACATGAAAAATGGTAAGTTGTGATAGTACAGATCCCTTTGGCTTCCCATTTTAGGATTTCTTCAGGTTTATGTCTAGTAATGATGAAGAAAAGAATTATATTTCTCGTGTACCATATGCTAATGTAGTAGGAAGTTTGATGTATGCGATGGTGAGTACTAGACCAAATATTTCAAATGCAGTTGATGTTATCAATAAATATATAGAAAATCCAAGAAAAGATCATTGGGAAAAAGTGAAATGGGTGCTTTGGTATCTTAGAGGCACAAGTAATTATTATATCACCTATGATGGTTCCAATGATTCAGTTTATGGTTATGTCTTTACTTGGAATAAAGGAGATCCACTTCAGGATATGTCTTTACTCTTGCAGGAGGACCTGTTAGTTGGATGTCAAAGATTCAAAATGTAGTTTCTTTATCCACTACCGAGGAAAATATATGGCTACTTCACATCAATGCAAGGAGAAAAATTGGTTAAAATATTTGCTAGGTGAGTTTGGAAGGATGTGAGACAAGGTAAACGTATTTTATGATAGTCAAAGTGTTATTCACTTGGCTATAAATCTAGCTTATTAGAGTAAGATGAAGCATATCTCTATTAAATACCATTTTGTAAGACATGTTGTTGATGAAGTGGGAGTGGCTCTGGAAAAGGTCCATACAAAAGTGAATTCTCCAGACATGTTTACGAAACCAGTTTTATTAGAGAAGCTACAATGGTGTTTGGATTTTCTTGGCTTGCAGAAAAGGTGATGAATTAATTCGGGCATGACATATCAGGTAATTTTTTTTCAGGGTGGATATTGTTGAAAATGTGGAAAATAATTTCCCATGTGGTTGCATGCACATCATCTAAAATTAGAATGTGCATGCATGCACACCATAGTGAACAATTTGTGTAACTAGTGGATCATATTTTAATCATCTTTTCTAACTATTTGATAGGTGTTATATATATGATCATACCCATAGAGGTGAAGTGAGAGAGTAGAAATGCAGTGTAGCATAGTGTATGGGAAGAGAATGAGAGGATGGTTGTATTCTCAAGATTGGATATTGCAATTTTCCCTTGAATAATAAGAATACAGATTATCACTGCCCTGTGGTTTTTCCTATACTGGGTTTCCACTTAAATCTCTGTGTTCATTGTGTGATTGTTGTTCTTGGTTTTTTTCTTTTCAATTAATCTTTCTATGTTTATGCTTCTCGTGCCTAACAAATGCATCCACGCTGGAATCAAGAAAAGAATATTCAGTAAATCTCCCTGAATGATTACCACATGCATCACGAGAGATTGTGGAGCATTCAGAAGATGATATGTCAAGGTAGTTGATATTCCCATGATTCCAAAAAGGCTACGTAGAATGTATATTTGTGATAGAATCATGTGGGACTGGAATCCAGAAGAATGAGTGGTGAAGAACTAAAAGTGCCAGAGTGACTGAGCTAGGAAGCATATAAAAGGGAGCAATGGTAGTACAAAGAGAGTTACTCAATTGGTTGATGGTTGATGGCTATCAATATTACTTTTGTTTTCAATGTACTTGATCTCTCTATGACCCTATTTTTGTAATGTCTATGGTTGTTAGTCGGAGTCTTTCACATCTACAGATTCATAAGGAAAGTGCATGGTGCTATGTAATGTAACATTGGTCAAATGAATAAGAGAGAAAGGCTTTGTTGCTGTCATTTTATGAGTTTATTATTTTAAGTCTATGATGGTTGAAGGAAGATAATAAATCTATAGTGATTATGCTCATATGATATGTTGATGATGTGGAAATTGAATGTGTGTGTTGTTGTTTCATATTGTTAGTTGTTTAGTAGTTTCAATGAATTTTCTGAATGCCAACCTAGATGTATTTTTTGTAATTATTCCTACATTGTCGACAAAAGACCAAACGGTCTTTGTGATCCTCATGGCATCTCAGGTGAGACCTTCTTTAGTCTTTATCTGAGGATTGATATGTCGATGCCTTGGGGTTTTTCCTGGTCAACTCTAGACAAACCTTGGGTCTTCAACCCCCCAACTTTAAGAAGGATGCATGCAAGTGTGAATGAGCCAACACACCATCACATAATGGTGATTTCAACCTCTTTATCTCATGATGTAAAATATTATTTCAACTAACCATATTATCAAAATCTAATGTGTTTTTTAAGTTGTCCTCTTGATGTCGTAATGTTTATATATTTTCTAATTAAACATGTCAATGTTAAAATATTTCATAATATTGAATTCAACCTGATAATGTATGATTGTGACATAATAGCTTTATCTACCTTTTATTTTCCCAATGTGACTTAATATTGCAAGCTCCCATAATGTCACGAACACCCATAAAATCGCAATGTCCCATTTACTTCAAGTCTACCTTGATATTTTCATATCTCTCATAATGTTTCAATGTGATAAAGCCATTAAGAAACATCACAAATGTGACATATCCCTTGTTGTATGTGACAATGCGACATAACAATTGAAGAACATAACAGTTCCATATAATCTAACTTAGATTCAAATATCACAAAGAATCATGAGCATTTAGGAACATTGCACTGAAACATAACCCTTAAGGAATGCCACAAGCTGACATAGCATTTGATGCACATCACAATATGATGTAACCATTTAGGAATATTGCAATTCAATGTAAGTCAACAAATATGTACATCGCGATGTGAGATAATCCTTAATGGACATCGCAATGTGACACAACCATTGAGGAACATAACAATTCAACCTAATTCAACCAAAATGAATATTGCAATGCAACATTACCATAGTATACCATGGTTAAACATAATCAATATGGTCAAGTATGGCTAACCATAATCAACATGGTCAACCATAGTGAACTATGACCAACCAAAGGAAACCATGGTTCACAAAAGTCAACCATGATATTGCAATATGAAATAACCAATGGAGAATGCCACAACCTAACCTAACCCTTGAGGAACATCGTGTTGTGACATCACAATTATGGACATAACAATTCAACATAAGTCAACCAACATGGATGTTGCAATGGTGCATAACCATTGGGAAACATTGCAATCCAACATATCCTTTCATGAAGATCACAATGTGACAGTAATTCAACATAAGTCCACCAAGATGAGCCTTGCAATTCGATATAACCATTAGGGAACATGACAAATGTGGGAAAATGTTTGATGATTGTTACAATGTGAAATAACCATTAGGGAACATGGAAATTCCATATAAATCAACTAAGATGAATATCATAATGCATCATGACCATCCAAGAACACTACACTAAAACATAACCCTTAAGGAATGTTACAATGTGACATAACCCTTAATGTACGTCACAATGTGACATAACCATTCCTGAATGTAGTGAATCAATATAATTCAACGAAGGTGAACATAACAATGTGACCTATTCATTGGGGAAAATCGCAATCCAAGATAACACTTGGGAAACATCACAATGTGACATTATCATACTAGACCATGGTTGACCATAATAAACCTGGTCAACCATAGTTAAACATGGGTAACCATGTCCAACCATGGTCAACAAAAGTGAATCATAGTAATCTTAGGTCAACATTGATCAACCATTGTCAAACA
>ML776890.1:1040019-1058121 GCA_009831015.1 Picea engelmannii | reverse complement strand
GTCTTTTCTCTATCCTCAGGTAGGACAGAGATATGATTGTAGCCAGAAAATCCATAAATCATGGAAATCTTGGATGCGCTTGTCACCTTCTGCAACATGTGTTCCATCTTTGGCAAAGGGTAATTGTCCTTCTTAGAGCTTCTATTGAGATTTATGAAATCAACAAACAGTCTGATTTCTCCATTTTTCTTTCTCACCGGGACTAGGTTGGCTACCCATTTAGAATATCTCAAAGGGACAATGATTTAGGCATCCAACAACTTCTTTACCTCCCTTTCCATAATATGCAATAGCATAGGATTTATTTGTCTTAATTTCTTCCTAAATGGTTTGGCCTCCTCTCTCAATGGAATGTTATTCTCAATTAGGATTGTGTCGTATGTTATGAGGTATTCATAGATCCAAGAAAACACATCAGTGAATTATTTAAACAACTCATCATACTCGACCCTCTGCTCCCTTGACAGGCTGCTTGACAACTTGACAAATTTCGGATCCTCCTATGTGCCAATATTTCACTCAGATACCTAAACATCCTCAGTTGGGCCTTTAAACTTTAACGACACATCGTTCCCATAGAACAATATTTCTAAAGGAACTATTTCCTTTGGAATGTGGTTGTTAGGTATAGAAATTTTATTCAAAAATACTTCAAGGAGAGGGTCACCTTATGAATCATGCTTCTGATCAATGTGTAATGCAAAGAACTCATCAACCGATTCAAGAAATCTTCTGATTTCAATATCATCCTCGAACACCTTCCAATGCTTGATATTATCAGGTACAAAGGGCCTATATCTAATCTCAACATCATACCTAATCTTAGGTGGCAGTGGGACCCTGAACTGGCTCGCTAAAATGGCCAAAGAATCAGCCATAGTATTTTCCTCTATTGTAATAAATGAAATGTTGAAGGCTGAGAAGAAGTTGTCGAACAGATCCCACCCTTCATTTCTATAATTTATGAGCCAAGGGTGTTTGTCTTGATAAACATTTTTGACCCAGTGAACAATTAGTTCAGCATCTCCAAATACTACTAGCTCTTCAATTCCCATGTCTTTCACAACCCTCAAACCCAAAACAAGAGCCTCATACTCTCCCACATTATTGGTAATCTCGAGAGGAGGTTCAGGGGTATTGGTAATCTCAAGAGGAGCTTCTCTGTATCATCTCCTATGCTCCCCCCCCCGAAAAATGGAATGGTAGCATATGTGAGTTCCATCTGCGAGGTTCCCATAAGTATTTTTATCCAAGACCTTGACAAGAGCATGCCAAACTTGGGGGGAACATCAGCCACCACAATATCCATGACCACGTTCGTCATGGGATACTGAAACAAGGTCACAACCAGATCTTTGATGACCCCAAGACACTATTCTTTTCTAAAGTCAAAGGAATACAAGTCATGGTATGCTTTTGTGATCTCTATTCCTAGTTCTTCCATGACAATTTTGGGCATGAGACTATGATACACCCCTGAATTCATCAGATAATTATGCAACACCTTATCACGTATATTCAGGGATGTATAGAAGGGAGGGTATGAATCATCTCTATCTTCTATCATAGGACCCAGGATGATTGTTGGTTTTTCATCTTGCAGGTTGATTGAGTCTGTGGGATGACTTGGGGGTTCAAGCAACAACAGTTTAGAGAGGATTATTTTGAAATCTTCATGCTTGACCACCTCTGAAAGGGGTATGAGGATTCTGATTTTTTGAATTTCAAGCTCAAAGTTGAAAGATTAGGGGGGATTTAGAGTTTCTCTCACTTATGGGATAGGTTCTTTGGGTATCAGTGAGGGGTTATGAGATTTCTTTTCTTTGTTGTTGTTTGTTGAATCTTTGGCAGGATTTTCTACTCTGGGAGGCTGCTCAGGGATGTTAAACTTCCCTTATTTATTCTTATACCTAAGATTGTATTTATTGGGACTGATGTTAGCCTTCTCAGCTTTACTTAGCACATTTATTTGACTGTTCATGAGGGATTCCTCGTATGAAAATTGAGTCAAATGGGGAAATGGGGGGGTGTCTCCAAGACAATGGATTTTAGGATCAATCTCTTCTTCCTTCCTTTCTTCATCAGCGACAAGGTTATTTTGGAGAGGGGTTTGGATATTTTGATCATCCCTATCCCTATTTCTTGGCTCTCTCGGGAGTATTTGAGGGGCATTGTTTGGTCTGCTAAAGTTGGGCCTACTATCATCATTTTGGATATTCTTATAACCCTGCTTCCCTTCGAATTTCATCTTCTCCATTTCTGTAGACAAGGTCTTCACCATATGGTTCAATTCATCTACTTGAGGGTGAGATGCAGAAGAACCAAATGTTGAGGCCTTAGATATCCCCCTTCCTCTATCTCTGTCATCTTTATTTCTAAGTCTGTCAACTTCTAACACATTGGATTCTACTTCCAAGGCTGCATCTTGCATAAGAGCCAAGGAGGTAGCTCTTCTTTCCCTTAACAAGAGGCAAAAATCTGGGTCAAAAACACTAGCATAAGTGATTTTGGTAGAGGCTTCTATAGGCTTTATCTTAGCAAGGATTTTATTGTACATTTTGTTGAATCTTTTGGAGAAGTCAAAGACAGATTCTCCCTGTTTTCTCTTCAGAGACCCAAACTCGGTGATATAATACATAAAGTATTTTTTATCCCCCCATTTCCTCATAAAAACATCATCTAAGGCTTCAATACCATCAAGAGATCCAGGGGTCAATCCCCTAGACCATTTCCTAACCTCACCATCAAGGCTCTGGACAAAGACTCTCATCCATACATCTTCATTCTCGATGTTCATATTGTATGCACAATTGTATAAGGAAAAAAGGTGTTCTTCAGTGGTTTTGTCTTCCTCTCCTGTGAACTTAGGAACATACTTTAGGTAATCTCCAGCAGGAAGAGTGTTCATGGGATGAGGTAGGACTAGAGGGGAATATCTTGCAGCCACTATGGCATCTATTATGTTTCTAAGGGGATTGGCACCTGCCATAGGGATAATAGGTGGAGGAGAAATAGGAGGGGAAGGGGTTCGAGCAGGGAAGACTGGAACTGAGATTCCGGGAGGAAAGGGAAACAATAGAGGATTTGAAGAAAAGGATGCAAGGCTTGAGGGAATGGGAGTTTCCCTTTTTGTAAAATCAGTAACTCTAATAGGAGGAGGAGTAATAAAACCTAGAGTAGGGAAATATTTCGAGTTCTAGGGTCTAGACCAAGCTACAACTTCGGGGGAGAGAGGAGTGACAAGTATTTCTTCATGCAAACCCATACCAGGAGGGGAAAACTCAACAGGAACACTCCCAAACTTTAAACTTTGGGAAACTCTAATAGCCGGTATAATAGGAGAATGAGAAGAAGATATCAAAGTTTCTAAAGGAATATAGTGAAAATCATCAGAAATACCTGGTTCAATAGAAGAAGTACCTTCTTGAGGGTCCTTTCCCTTTCTGAAAATTTTCTTTGGGTCAGCTTCAGGTGTTGCTAAAGGTAGCTATGGAGTAGACCTTGTGTGTCTGCCTCTAGAAGCCATAGCTGAAACAATGGATTCGCCAGTGGATTCATATCACTGGAGTCATCACAGTGGAGTCGCCAGGTGCACAGTTGCAATCTTTGATGTACTAAATTTTGATGCACCTTCAGAACTAGTAAGCTTTGTCGTTCGATCCCAGGGAAAATCTTCAATTTCATCCATGACAATGGCGCCAGAGATGTTAGCACCAGAAGTCACCTCTGGATTTTTGTAGAGGTAAGCCCCATACCCATCAATGTTTTATGTGACAGGTTGGTTATAAAAAAGGTCAAATGGGCGCAATCTCAAGAAAAATATCATCTTAACTCAGAAGACTGGACTCATATGCACAAGAAGGTGAGGTCTGGTTTAACTTCAGTCAGTAGGTTGTAGTAAGGGTGAGTAGGAGGAAGACTTTAGTGAAGAATGTAGAGGTCTATCGTGAACATTAGGCTTTCCAGCAACCTAAGGAAGAAAAACTTAAACACAAGGTCTTCCTGAATTCAAATTTCAAAGGAACTGAAAGAAATTATAACAACACTATAATCAAACTTTCATCATAATGCAGTCACAATAATTCAAGTGAATCAGTCAACCATGAACTCTTTCAGTATCAGAGGGAAACAAGAGAGAGAAAGAAAGATGACTTTCATTAAAAAATAAATCTCAGATTATAAAGCATAACCAGAGAACCAGAGTGTTCATTAAAAATTTACAAATCAGGAGCTTTGCTCTACCATCGACCATTACAAAATATAAAAACTGAGTATATATATACTCAAAGAAAATTTCTCCCTATAGAAACACAATCTGGTCATGCATTCAAGGCTTGGCATCTGCATTTTCTTATGTCAGGCTGCACTTGCACTACTATGTCAGACGCAAGATCAAATCGGTATGGGATTCATAGTGAAATTCATGACAAGGGAACTCTCGGTTGCCAGTCTACCCTCCACGGCCAGATTTTCATGCTTTCCATTTATGTGTTGAAACGAGGTTTCAACCAACTTCCCCATTTTCATTAACTTCTTTCATAGGGATCAGGGTGAGACCTGACACCCATGAATGTTCCAGGCAAGTTCACGACTCCTTTGAGTCAATTTTGGCACCTTGAGGGCATGCATATCTTTCTCGGTGACTGACTCTGGCATTTTACTCCTTGGTGTAGCTCCTTTACTTTCCCCACATGACCTCGAGCCATGACCTAGTTCTTATCTTAGGCGCATCGCAATTTTGCATTTCACAAACTCATGCTACGTTCTATACTCGAACCTCTGAGTGCCGAAATCACGATGCTCAGAGAAGGTGACACACGTCCCCTTTGATCGAACAGCCCAGATGACATCGACACTTCGGGACATCGTGCTTCACGAATCTTCAAAACTCTTTTCTCTTACTTTCCCAATTAATGAAATCGCGAAAAGATGATCCAACAGTACTGCTCTCTTCTTTGATCAATGACTATGATTTTATCGCGATTTCGCATTTCATGAGTTCTGATGACTTGCTGAGGGCTCGACAAAACAAAAGGATCAGTGGTAGAGGAAAAAAGAGAGGTGATCGAACTTAGGGAAAACATTAAGGCTAAGGGTCGATATTTCTCAGGCAAGATGCTTAGGAAAAACAAGTGTATCAAACGGGTGAAGACAAACAGTTGAAAACTATGAGCCGAAAGGAAAACTTACGATTGAGTCTGCAAAAGGAGAGAAACGGGCAAAATTATAGACCTAGGTAAAAAAATAAGACTCACAAGACCCTGACAAGTTTATTTTCTAACATGTTTTATGAAATTCCTCCAGGTGTCACTACTTGGAACCACTCAGAAAAGGATTTATAGAAAAAATAGCGTACCTTGCTGAATTATGGCTTATTCTAGAGAGTGACCTTGTAGAGCATGCCCCGCACAAAATATTTGTTGAATCGATATGAAAATCTTACACAACATACTACAGACTGCACTCTAACCAACACCTTTGGTCTTACTAATTTTTTATCTTTTATGAGGAAGTTATGATGTTTTTACCCGACATCAATGGAAACCAACCTTAATCAACACTCTGATGCAATATTGAAATTATGTCATGCAATACTGAATTCATATCACTCATGCTCCCCCTAGAAACATGCCTCTGTCCTCTACATCTCTGTGACCATTTCTCCCCCTCGAACCATTCCTCTCTCCTCTACATCTGATGAATCTCTCCCCCTTTGTCATCAATGGAAAAAGGTATATTTCCATCTTGGGTTGCTCCCCCTGACTGAACTGTCCTCTTTATGGTGCTTCCTCATGTACATCTAAGACATATAAGATAATTATTCAAAATCATTGATTTTGGAGTAGAAATAACTCCAAGTCTTTGGTGAAGATACTCAAAGGCTTCTTATGGAAGTGGTTTTGTAAAGATGTTTGTCACTTGTTCTTTTGTGCCCACATACTCAACTCTGGTGTTCTTTTCTGCAACCTGTTCTAGTAGAAAGTGATACTTGATTGGAATGTGCTTTGTCTTGGAGTGCAACACTAGGATCTCTGAGATAATGATGCCACTTGCATTATCACAATAGATTGGAATGGGCTCATCATAATCCACATGTATATCTGTCAAAGTTTGTTTCATCCAAAGAACCTATGTACAACATGTTGATGCTGCAATATACTCTACCTCAGTTGTAGATAGAGATACTAATGATTATTTCTTGCTTATACATGATACTAAAGACTCAGCCAAGTAGAACGTTGCTCCATTGGTGCTTCGCCGATCATCAATACAACCTGCCCAATTTTCATCTGTGTAGGCAATAAGAGATAGATCATTTCCTTTTGGATACCATAATCCAAACTCTTCTGTTCCTTTGAGATATTTGAAAATTATCTTCACTGCTAATACATTTGATTCCTTTGGTGCTACTTGAAATCATGCCACATGTCCAACTACATGCATTACATATGGTCTGGATGTTGTCACATAGAGTAGGATTCCAATCATTGACCTGTATTGCCTCTGATTTGTAGACTTTGAATCATCATATTTTCTTAACTTGCAATTGGTTTGCATGGGAGTGACAACTAGTTTGCAATCTTCCATTCCAAAACTCTTTAGCATTTCTCTAATATACTTGGTTTGAGAAATAAAAATTCCTTAGTTTCTTTGACATATCTGAAATCTCAGAAAGAAGGATAGTTCTCCAAGTAATGACATTTCAAATTCATTTTGCATATCCTTTGCAAATTTATGGAATAACATATCATCATCACTACCAAAAATAATATCATCAACATAAACTTCAATTAATAAAATATTACTTTGACTTTCCTTGATGCAGAGGTTGATGTCTGCACTACCTTTTTTGAACCATTCATGTTGTAGATATTTATCCAGTCTAGAGTACCATGCTCTAGGAGCCTCTTTTAGACCATACAAGGCCTTCTTTAATTTTCACACATCGTCTGCATTTTCAGACAATTGAAATCCTTCTAGTTGTTCAATGTAGACTTCTTCTTCAAGTTCCCCATTCAGAAAATATGATTTTACGTCAATTTGATACACTTTAATATTTTGAGCATGCATAAGCTAAGAGCAATTTGATTGCTTCCATTCTGGCAACTGGGGTAAATGTCTCTTCAAAGTTGAATCCTTCAACCTGTGCATATCCTTTACATACCAATCTAGATTTGTTCCTTGTAACCTATCCATCTTCGTTCAATTTATTCATGTATACTCACTTTGTGTCGATCACATTTTTATCCTTTGGTCTTGGAACCAATTCCCAAGTGTCATTTTTCTCTATTTGATCTAATTCTTCATCCATGGACTTGTTCCAAAATTCATCCTTGCTAACCTCTTCAAAATAGGTTGGTTCAATCATAGATGTGAGTGCTAGGTGTGTTTGTTCTGGTGAACAGATTCTTCTTCTAGTCATAACTCCTGCATCTTTCATTCCGATAATCTGATCTGAAGGATAATTATTCTGTAATCGTCTGCTAGGTATCTTTGGAGGCACTTGTTGAACTTGTTCTTCTTCTTCTGTCGGATTCTCTTCATCTTCCTCTTATACTTCCTTTTCATCTCCTACTTCTTACTTGAAAAGTTGTTCCATTTATTCATTTTCTTCTTCCGTTGATTCTAATCTGCCTGTTTCATCAATTGTTACATTGATGCTTTCTACAACTTTGTTCAATCTCAGATTCTAATAGTTGTATGCTTTTCTTATACTTGAGTAAACAACAAGTACTCCTTTGTCCACACGAGAGTCAAACTTTCCCATTTTTCCATCTTCTCTTTTGATGTAGCATTTCCTTCCAAAAACTCTGAGTGCTTCACATTTGTTGGTCTTCATTTCCATAGCTCGTAGGGAATTTTGTCAGTGATGTTTCTGAGCATTACTTTGTTTTGAATGTGAACGGATGTATGCACTACCTATGTCCAAAATATATCTGTCAGTTTGGAATCCATTAGCATTGTTCGAGCCATTTCTTGTACTGTCCTGTTCTTTCTTTCAACAAATCCATTCTATTGAGGTGTCCTAGCAATGGAGAATTGCCTTTTTATTCCATGACTGCAACAGTATTTCATCAATTCCTTTGAAGTGAATTATCCTCCATTATCAGATCTCAAGCATTTGATTTTTGAATCCATTTCATTTTCAACCATTTCCTTGTAGATTTTGAAGTTTTCAAAAGCTTCTGACTTATTCTTGAGAAAGAAAACTGCAGTCATTCTTTAATAATCATCAACTAATAAAATAAAGTATTTCTCACCTTTTAAACCCTTTATTGTAGTTGGTCAGACTAGATCAGTATGCACAATTTCTAGTGGTCTTGTCATTGAATATTCCTTTGATTTGAACCTGGTCTTTGTTTTCTTTCCTTGTTGACAATGCTTGCATAAAGTGTTGGTTGGTTTCATGATCTGGGGCATTTCTGATGGCTTCCACACTCCTCGGAGCGCGTTCACCTCCTCAGGACCTCCTTTCTCTTCAGCCTGAAGAACTCAAAGGCTCTTCTATTTCCCTTTCGGGAAATCTGCACCGACTCCTCTTCCTTTGGCTTAACAAAGAATTGGAACTCGCAGCTTCGCGAATTCACGGTTTATCTTTGGGTCCTCAATTCCCCAAGACCCGATGGCTTTGGACAATGCTCACTTCCTCCCGCCTTATCGGGACTTCCGTCCTTATCGTGATCTCATCACTCGCGATTCCAAGCGCTCGGCTTTCCACTCCCCGATGCACGAGATGCCGAAATGCCAAACTCGCGATCTCGCTTCCTCGTGACTTCGCTTCGCGAGAGATCAAATGACTCCTTCCTTGACTTCCGATGCCCGAGTTTTCGATACCCGATGTATCGCTACCGTGCGTCTTCGCTACTTTCGCGGCCAAACATTCTCCCCGTCAACTCCCGATGCCCGAGATGTCGAACCTCTGATGGTTTCTGCCACCTATCCTCCACTATCCTTAGTGGCCCACACTACTTATGTAGCTGTCGGAATATCGCTTCTCACACTCTCGCGACTTCTGCGACCAAATCTTCCGCTCCTTTCCCGCAATGGCCCGATAGACGATCTACGAGTAGATCCACGCTCCTTGTGATCCCGAACGTCGGCTCCTGCCCTTCTGAGCTTCGAACCTTTCCTATCCCTGCACTGTAGCCTCCTTGCACCCGCAAGATCCAACGATCCACGACACTTCGCGAAATCTCCTCGGAGAATTTTGTCCATCCGATTCTTCCTTATCAAAACCATGAAACGACGAGCCGTTCTTCCACCAAACTCGTCACCTTGCGCGCAACCCTTCGGCGTTCTTTGTAACCTTCCAGGCACAACTTTCTCACTTGCCCTTCGACGAACTCGAAGGTCTATCCTTCTGAGATTTCTTTCACAACTCTCGAGTCCCTTCAGGAAACCCTTGCACACACTCCTTGCGGACGATTCTTCAACAACGTCTAAGTGTTGAAGCTTTCAACTCTGCGCACTCCTGCAGCAGCAGTCTTTCACTCCTTTTTCTCAGAATCGCAACTCTGAGACTTTATCTAGTCTGTGCACGCCTTGCACGACTTTGGTGCCAATTTTTCACTTCTGGAACTTAGAACAAAAGTTCTCTCTACTTGAACCCTGCTGTCAACGCACTCCTTGCGGACAATTCAACTGCACTCCTTGCAGGGATTCTCTGGTTCAAGATAGAGAAACAATTGAAACTAACTCCTTGTTCTCACAGACTTCAGTTCAACCATGAAATCACATACACATCATATAAAAGAAAATGTATGATAAGAAGCAAACATTCATGAGCATAATATTATCAATTCACAGAGAATAACACAACCATGGAATTGAATCAAAGCTCTACTATTAATTCAATAACTGTACATGGGTGTTCTTCATACACTCCTCTGCATGCTCTCTTCAACAATGCTTCTAACTATCTTACAATGTACAAAGGAGGGTGTCTATATCCCGTTTCCCTCTTGCGCTCTAAAGCTATCAAATCTAGAATTAAATATTCTATCTACTTTACATTAAGTCTATTAAATGCCTCATCTACCTAAAGACGTGAGCTATCTGCTCAAGGTCCAATTACAATATACAAGTGCGCTTCATTAAGTCTACGCATTTATGTTTGTGCAACAATATCAAGGTGCTTTCAAAAAACAAATTTGTGCTGGCTTGTCCAGCTGCCTCCTGCTCTTCGCGCTGGCTCACTTGACGTGGGCGATGCTCCTGCATCATACTCCCTTGCTTGAAAAATTTCATGGGATCTTGTCCATGAGCTCCTGCACGGTGTGTCCATGCTTTTGTATCATCGCTTCAGTTTCCCAGCTGGCATCCTCCACTGGGTGATTCTTCCATTTGACCAGATACTCGAAATACTGCTTTCGCCTGTTCTTCTTACCTACTCTCTTATCCAGTACGCATTCCATCTACGGCTTCTCTGCTACTGGTAGTTGCTTCATCCACTGGATTACTAGTTCCTCTGTTCTAGTCTCTGCTTCTCCAGCTCTATACGGGTATAAATCTGCGATATTGAATATCGAAGATATCTCGATGCCATCCGGCAACTCAATCTCATAATAATTCTCTTCAAACCTTCTCAAGACCTTGCATGGCCCGATTTTCTTCATCTTGAGTTTATTGTATGTTCCCCTCGAGAACCTTTCTTTCCTCAAGTGTGCCAGAACTAGATCGCCAAATTCAAACTGAAGTTGTCTCCGATGCTGATCTGCCCTGCGCTTATACTCCTGACTTGAGTTTAGTAGTCGTTCCTTCACCTTCTCGTGAAGTTCTTTCATCACTTCAGCGAACTCTTCTGCACTAGCACTGCTAGTCGCAGTCTGTTCTGAATCCCGCAATTCAGAAACTCCTCTCAGCTGCATCCCATATACAACCTAAAATGGACTTTTTCCCGTGCTCTAATTCACTGAATCATTGTATGCGAACTCTGCATGTGGCAATACGCTATCCCAACTGATGTGGTGCTCCGTCACCAATCTTCTCAACAAATCTCCCAGACTTCTATTGACCACTTCCGTCTGTCCATCCGTCTGAGGATGATAAGCTGAACTAAATGCCAAATTAGTTCCTAGCTTCTTCCATAGCGTCCTCCAAAAATGCCCTATGAATTTTGTGTCCCTGTCCGAAACTATGCTTTTCGACAATCCATGAAGTCTAACGATCTCTTTAAAAAACAAATTTGTTATGTGCGTCGCATCGCTGGTCTTATGACATGGAATGAAATGTGCCATCTTTGAAAATCTATCCACGACTACAAAGATGGAATCAACACCTCTTTGCATCCTCGGCAATCCCAATACAAAATCCATGCTTATTGCCTCCCATGGCCTCTCCGGTATGGGCAATGGATGATTAAAACCTGCATTCTTCTTTCTCCCTTTTGAATGCTGACAAATTCTGCATCTATCAACAAATCACTTAACATCTGCTCGCATCCCTGGCCAAAAATATGACTCATTCAGCTTCGCAAATATTTTTTCATGGCCAAAATGTCCTGCTAAGCCTCCGCTGTGTTTCTCCCTCAACAGGTTCTCCCTCATGGAGCATTTCGGAATACACAGATGATTTCCTCTGAACAACAATCCTTCATGGATCATATAATTTATCCAAGGGCTCTGATCCCTGAGAACTGGATTCTCAGTTGTTTCATACACTTCTCCAAAATTTGCATCTCCGACGTACATGTCCCTGAGATTTTCAAAACCCAAAGTTTTGACTCAAAACTCCTGCAGCAACAAACATTTCCTGCTCGAAGCATCAGCCACTTTGTTAGCAGTACCTGAAATGTGTTTGATCACAAATGTGAAATTCTGCATATACTCTACCCATTTTGCATGTTTCTGATTCAACTTCTCTTGTTGAGTCACAAACTGTAATGCATGACTATCACTATATAATACAAATTCTTTTGGGATCAAGTAATTCCTCCACTTCTTTAGTGCCTGTATGATAGCATAAAATTCCTTATCATACGTGGAGTATTTCATCTTTGCTTCATCCAACTTCTTGCTGAAATATGCAACTGGTCTGTCATCCTGACTTAAGACCGCTCCTATGGCATATCCACTGGCATCACATTTCACCTGAAACGTCTTTCTAAAATCTGGCAACACCAACACTGGTTGCTCCGTTATCTTCTGCTTCAACAGATTGAAGCTCTTCTCAGCCCCAGCTATCCAATGAAAAGACTTATTCTGCTTCTTCACTGTGTCCATCATCGCTGCGCTAATTCCACTGAAATTCCTGATGAACTTTTGGTAGAAACTAGCCAAACCATGGAAACTTCTCACCTCGAAAATATTTCTCGGTGATGGCCGATTCTTGATCACTTCCACTTTGTCCGGATCCATCCTCAACTCATTAGCGAAATAACAAAACCCAAATAAATGAGCTATGTCTTCATAAATGAGGAATTCTTCATATTAATCAACAGCTTCTCCTGCTGTAACTTCCTCATCACAATGGCCAAATGCTTCAAATGTTCAGCCTATGATTTACTGTAAATCAGTATGTCGTCCAGATAAACAATGACGAACTTTCCGATGAACTCCCGCAGGACTTCATTCATCAGCCTCATAAAAGTACTCGGCGCATTTGTCAAACCAAACGGCATGACTAGCCATTCGTACAATCCTTCATTCGTTTTGAAGGTTGTGTTCCACTCATCACCTTCTCTCATGCGAATCTGGTGATATCCGCTTTTCAAATCAATTTTTGAAAAATAATTTGCCCCACTCAGGCAATCCATCAGATCATCCATTCTCGACAATGGAAACCTATACCTGATGGTTATCTTGTTGATCGCTCTTGAATCGGTGCACATCCTCCAGCCTCCATCTTTCTTCGGACTGAGCACTGTTGGTACAGCACATGGACTCAATCTCTCTCTGACCAATCCTTTGTCCATCAAATCTTGGACTTGTCTCTTGACCTCCTCATTCTCCTGTGGCGTTAACCTGTACGCGGCTTTATTCGGAAAACTAGCTCCTGGTATGAGGTCTATGTGATGACTCACACTTCTTACTGGTGGCAACGAATGGGGTAATTCATCCACTATGATATCAGCGAACTCTTCCAGTAGTTCCTGAATCTCAACTGGTAAATCATCCACTCTTGTGCTAGTCAGAACAATTCTCGACTTTCTGACCACAAAGAATTGTGGATCTTCTTTCTTCTCAACTTCTGTAAGAAGCTCCTTCCCACTCATGAGAAGTATTGTATTTCTTACTTCCGGCTTCACCTCTTTGTCCTTTATCGGAAGCAACATATGGGTTCTCCCATTCTTCTCCAAAGTATATGTGTTCATTCTCCCATTATGAATCACATTTTTGTCATATTGCCATGGTCTACCCAGCAATAGATGACATACATCCATGGGAATAACATCACACAAGATCTTATCATTGTATCCCTCTATTTTGATGTCAACCAAGCATTGCTTAATCACAGTTACCTGGTGTCCCTTCTGTAGCCACGAAACTCTATATGCACTGGGATGATCAGTCGTTTCCAGCTCCAGTTTCTCTACCATCTCTGTGGATGCGAGATTGTCCGTGCTACCACTGTCAACAATGACCTTGCATACCCTGTCCTTGATATTGCAAGTTGTTCTGAACAATCTGGTCCTTTGCACTGAGTTTTCCATCTCATTCTCAGGTGTCAAAAGGACTTTGTGCATCGCAAGCGATCTCCTGCCTTCTACGTCCTCAGTCTCAGCATCACGCCTCTGCGCTTCTGCGATGTGAGCTTCCCCTGTATCTTTATTTTTCTCTGGACACTCATATGACTTGTGCCCATTCTTCCCACATGTAAAACATGTGATTACTCCTCCTCGGCCTCTTCCTCTACCTCTGGTACGAGGAAAAGTATTTCCATCAGCATAATCTCCTCGCTGATCATTTTGCTTTCCTCTTTGCTCAACATATGGCTGCCTCTGTGAGGTTCCGCCTCTTTCAACTTTACCCTGAGGTTTCTTCCATTCCTCTTTGGGATTCTGAGATTTCTCTTGGGAAACTGCCTTGCCTCTGGGCTGACTTCTGCCTCGCCCTCGCTATCCTTGCTTTCGGCTCAGCTTCTCCTCTGCTTTCAAAGCCAATTGGTAAGCATCTTCCACCGTTCTGATGGTTAGCATGCTCAATTCATCCTGAATGTCATATCTCAGACCATTCAGATATCTCACGACCTTCTCATCATCGCTCTCCCAATGACCTGCTCTGATGTTCAGTCGATAGAATTCTTCAGTATATTCTTTGACTGTCATCAGCTTCTGTCTCAGGTTCTGCATTCACCTGAACAATGTGATTTGGTAATCTCTTGAGATGAACTTCACTTTCATCTTCGCGATCATTCGATCACAGCTCTTTATCTTCTGCTTGCCCTTGCAGCGTCTGTCAGCTTGTAGCTCGTCCCACCACAATGTTGCATATCCTCTCAAGCGTGTGATAGCATGCCTGACTTTCTTATCATCTTCGATATCTTCGTAATCGAAGTATGTGTCGAGAGCTCTAATCCAATCTAGCAGCTCCTCTGCATCTAGACTCCCTTCATAGACTGGAATGTCCATCTTCGCCATCGCACCCATCCTTGCGATGGCTTTGATCAACCTCTCGGTTGACGCATCCTCTGCTGTGACCTCTTCTTCATGTCCAGCTTCTTCCTCAACCTCGGAATCACTAAGATCCCCTGCACCAACTCCGCGTCTTTGTGCAGTCTCCATCTCTTCGAGTCTTGCTCAGAGATCTCTCATCTACCTCTCCATTTCTGAATTTCCTGCCGGCCTACCTCTTCTTCTCACCTCCCTGTCTTCTAGATTAGGTGACTGCCTCTCCCTTCTGGGTGGCATGATGTATCCTCTTCTTCTTCTTTGCTATAGAAAGCAAATAAATTCCCGCTCTGATACCAGTTGATGGCTTCTGCACTCCTCGGAGCGTGTTCACCTCCTCAGGACCTCCTTTCTCTTCAGCCCAAAGAACTCAAAGGCTCTTCTATTTCCCTTTCGGGAAATCTGCACCCACAGTTAACTTCGCATGACTCCTCTTCCTTTAGCTTAATGATGAATTGAAACTCGCAGCTTCGCGAATTCACGGTTTATCTTTGGGTCCTCAATTCCCCGAGACCCGATGGCTTTGGACAACGCTCACTTCCTCCCGCCTTATCGGGACTTCCGTACTTATCGTGATCTCGTCACTCGCGATTCCAAGCGCTCGTCTTTCCACTCCCCAATGCACGAGATGCCGAAACGCTGAACTTGCGATCTCGCTTCCTCGTGACTTCGCTTCGCGAGAGATCAAATGACTCCTGCCTCGACTTTCGATGCCCGAGATTACGATACCCGATGTATTGCTACCGCGCGTCTTCGCTACTTTTGCGGCCAAACATTCTCCCCGTCGACTCCCGATGCTCGAGATGTCGAACCTCCGATGGTTTCTGCCACCTATCCTCCACTATCCTCAGTGGCCCACACTACTTACGTAGCTGTCGGAATATCGCTTCTCTCACTCTTGCGACTTCCGCGACCAAATCTTCCGCTCCTTTCCCGCGATGGCCCGATAACCGATATACGAGTAGATCCACGCTCCTCATGATCCTGACCGTCAGCTCCTTCCCTTCTGAGCTTCAAACCTTTCCTATCCTTGCACTGTAGCCTCCTTGCACCCGCAAGATCCAACAATCCATGGCACTTCGTGAAATCTCCTCGGAGAATTTCGTTCGTCTGATTCTTCCTTATCAAAACCACGAAATGACGAGCCATTCTTCCACCAAACTCGTCACCTTGCACGCAATCCTGCGGCATTCTTTGTAACCTTCAAGGCACAACTTTCTCACTTGCCCTTCGATGAACTCGAAGGTCTATCCTTCTGAGCTTTCTTTCACAACTCTCGAGTCCCTTCAGGAAACCCTTGCAAGCACTCCTTGCGGACAATTCTTCAACAACGTCTAAGTGTTGAAGCTTTCGACTCTGTGCACTCTTGCAGTAGCAATCCTTCACTCCTTTTGCTCAGAATCGCAACTCTGAGACTTTATCTAGTCTGCGCACACCTTGCACGGCTCTGGTGCTAATTTTGCACTTCCAGAACTTAGAACAAAAGTTCTCTCTACTTGAACCCTGCTGTCAACGCACTCCTTGCGGACGATTCGACTGCACTCCTTGTAGGAATTCTCTGGTTCAATATAGAGAAACAATTGAAACTAGCTCCTTGTTCTCACAGACTTCAATTCAACCATGAAATCACATACACAGCATATAAAAGCAAATGTATGACAAGAAGCAAACATTCATGAGCATAATATTATCAATTCACAGAGAATAACACAACCATGGAATTGAATCAAAGCTCTTCTATTAATTCAATAACTGTACATGGGTGTTCCTCATACACTCCTCTGCATGCTCTCTTCATAATTCTTCTAACTATCTTACAATGTACAAAGGAGGGTGTCTATATCCCGTTTCCCTCTTGCGCTCTAAAGCTATCAAATCTAGAATTAAATATTCTATCTACTTTACATTAAGATCCAACCCCCTTGTTTCTCAGGCTACAACCTGAAGAAAGCTCCAAATCCCCTATTTCCTGGATACAACCAGAAGGAGGCTACAACCCCCTATGTTCTCTAGCTACAACTAGAAGGTGGCTACAACCCCCTATCCTTGCCTCATATAACTGCCCTGAAGTAGAAGTAGAATGATGGAACCACTGTCACACTATCACCGTGAGATATACCACTATAAAACTGTACCAATAAACCTAAACCATGCATCAACCTGTACCTCAACCTGTAATCAATCTATACCATAAATGAGTGCATCAAACATGCACCAACCTATACCAAACAACCTGTAATCAACTTGTACCAAACAACCTTTAATCAACCTATACCATCATCATCCAAATATGATTTGTAACTCTGGAATAGACCTGGTGTATATGATCACATACCTGTAGACCTTCCTAAATTTTAACAACAAGATACTAGCATTTTCATCAAACTTTTATTTAGTCTCACATGACTAGTTTTGGATTAGTCAACAAGCCTAACTTGAAATAATCATAACTATGTACCTTTAATGAATAAATATCTGAAAATGATACAAAATTTTCTTTAGTGTGTGTTTCTGAAATTTCTCTAGGTGTCACTACGTGGAACCTCTCAGAAAATGAAGTATAGAAAAAATGGCATACCTTGTTGAATTTTGGCTTATTCTAGAGAGCGACCTTGTAAAGCGTACCCTGCACAGAATATTTTTTGAATCTATCTGAAAATTTTACACAACATACTACATATGGTACTATAACCAACACGTTTTTTCTTACTAAATTTGGATATGTTATGAATAATTTATGACGTTTTTACCCGAAACACCTATTTTAAACTAGTTTTAGGACTAGCCACAAACCCTATGTTCCACGGAGTGTAACGCAATAAATACATTGACTCACAAGTTGAATTTTTTACCATAGATACTTGTATATGTTTCCTCTATTTTCTATCAATCTCATGGTCTGAATCATTCTATAAAAATATTTATTTTGAAAATGGTGAGATGACCTGTAAATAACATACCTTAGAAAGCATCATCAAAAGAATTTATCCTCCCTTGAATTCCGACCCTCTTTTATTCACCTTCCCTCTTAAATTCGGCTTAGATATCCTTTGGTTACCTCAGTCACCTATAGATATTCAATATTCTCAAGTGTCATGTAAAATGAGAGAGCCTTACCTCTTATTTATAATCTCCATCTTCTAGGTCACTTAACCCATGTATAGGTTACTTAACCTATTTCTAGGTCACTTAACCCATTTATAGCTCACTTAACCTATTTTCCTCATTTTTAGGGTTAACTACTTTCCGTAATTAGAAAATTCTCCATTACGTTATCATTAAAATATTCCTCCTTGACTTTGTCACCTCACTTTATCATTTAAATAATCTTATTTGATTTTGTCACTTCATTTTATTATTTAAATAATCCTTCTTAACTTTGTCACTTTACTTTATCATTTAAATCATAATTTCTTCTTTGCAAGCTCTTTGACTTCTTTGACCTTTTGGGGCTTCAAGCCAACATATGGGGGTCCTCCAACTTTGTAAGGCCA
>ML776890.1:961692-985959 GCA_009831015.1 Picea engelmannii | reverse complement strand
GCATATGAGGCATTTGAGAATCCAATTCTCAGGGATAGAAGCCAATGGACTGAATACATGATCCAGGATGGATTATTGTTCAAGGGAAATCAACTATGTATTCCAAAATGCTCCATGAGGGAGAATTTGCTGAAGGAAAAACACAGTGGAGGATTGGCCGGACATTTCGGTCATGACAAGACAGTCTCAAAGTTGAATGGCTCATATTTTTGGCCAGGGATGAGAACATATGCGAGGAAATTTGTGGGTAGGTGTAGAATTTGCCAGCACATGAAAGGAAAAAGACAGAATACAGGGTTATACCAACCATTTCCCATACCTGAAAGGTCGTGGGACGCAGTGAGCATGGATTTCATATTGGGACTACCAAGGAAACAAAGAGGATATGATTCAATCATTGTGGTAGTCGACAGATTTTCCAAAATGGCACATTTCATACCATGCCATAAACCAATGACGCAACTCATATTGCGAACCTATTTTTCAAGGAAGTCGTCAGACTTCACGGTTTGCCAAAGAGTATCGTGTCTAATCGAGATACCAAATTCATATGGAATTTCTAGAGGACCTTATGGAAGAAGTTGGGGACAAGTTTTTCTTTTAGCTCAGCATATCATCCTCAGACGGATGGACAGACAGAGGTTGTAAATAGAAGCTTGGGAGATTTGTTAGGAAGCTTAGTGACTGAACACCACAGTCAATGGGATCACATTTTTCCACAGGCGGAATTCGCTTACAATGATTCACTCAATAGAAGCACAGGGCAGAGTCCATTCCAGATTGTATATGGAATGCAGCCAAGGGGAGTTTCTGAATTGAAAGATTCAGAACAAAATGAATTCATGAGTGCTAGTGCAGAGGACTTTGCAGAAGGAATGAAGGAGCTTCATAGCCAAGTTGAGGAGAGATTGCAGAGTTCAAGACAAGAATACAAGCGGAGAGCAGATCAACACAGGAAAGAACTTCAATTTGAAGTTGGTGATCTGATTCTTGCACATCTGAGGAAGGAAATGTTCCCAAGGAAAACATATAATACGCTGAAGATGAAAAAGATTAGACCGTGCAAGGTCATAAGGAAATTTGGGGCAAACACATATGAGATTGAATTACCCGATGGGGTCGGAATCTCACCGATATTCAATGTTGCGGATTTGTACCCTTACAGAGATGAAGAAGCAGAAGCAGAGGAGGAACATAAATAAATTCAATGGACAAAACAAATGCCTGTAGTTGACAAGCCACAGATGGAAGGCATAATTGACAAGAGGATTAGCAAAAAGACCAGAAGGAAAGAGTATTTTGAATACTTGGTCAAATGGAAGGGACATCCAGTTGAAGATGCCAATTGGGAGGATGAAGCAGAAATTCATAAGCATGGATAGACCGTGCAAGAGCTCATGAATAGGAGTTCATGAAAATTTTCAAGCGAGGGAGTATGATGCAGGAGCATCGTAAGCAGTCAACCGAGCAAGCAACGTAAAAGCGAGAGACAGTTGGAAAAGCAATAGCGCACATTTTGAAGTGTTTTGAGATTAATGAATGGACATGAATGTAATAGCTAAGGGAAGCGTACTTACATTTATATCTAGATATTGCAAATAGATCTTGAGCGTTGCTCTTATCTGTCGGATGTAATAGACATTTAAGTCTATTTAATGAAAGTAGGTAGATTTGATTTAATAGATTAGACAGTTTAGAAGTGTAGGAGGGAAAACGGATATAGACACCCTCACCCTTGTATCATTGTAATTTTGGATGATCATTTAGAATTCATAAGCTATAGAGCTGTAGCAGACAGTTGTAGAGAAGAACCCATGTATAGGAGCACTTGAGTTAATATATGAAGCTTTGACTCACTTTCATGGTGTTATGATGATTAATGTTTACACTTGTTGAATGGTATGTTTATAGTTGATTTGTTTCTCTGTTATGCATTTATCTCAATCTTGTGTTGCGTGTGTGATTTCATGTTGAGTGTATGAATTCTGAGAGAGGAGAAGAATGAGTTTCAATTGTTTCTCTTCCTGAGAATTCTTGCAAGGAGTGCAGTGAACGTCCACAAGGTGTGCGTTGATGACGGTCTGAGTTTTATCTCAGAAAGCTCAGAAGAGATACCGTTGTTCTCATACCAGCTGAAGTGCAGGTGAAGCACAAAGTTGTGCAAAGAGTGCGCAGGCCAATTGAAGCCTTGGATTTTATAAATCCAGAAAGAAGATTGAAATATTTCTGTTGCAAAGAGTGCACAGGGTCAAAGACTCAAATAACTAGTGGTTATTTGAAGGTTTGCTGCAAGGAGTGTGAGCAGGGATCCTTTTGGGAAGCTTGAGTTTACAAGTGAAAGCTCAGGAGGGACTTGACCTTTGTAGTGTTCAAAGGGAGACGGAGATCGAAACCGTCTCATAGAAGTCAAGTTCAGGAGGGAGAACACTGAGTTGTTTGGGCATAAGTCATTGAGGAGTGCATCTGGTGGTCGAAATTCTCCGTGGAGAACTCATGAAACCATGAGGACCGTAGGATCCAGAGGAGTTGTAAGGTGGTTAGGAGTTGGATGAATCCGCCACCCTGACATCAAGAGTCAACGCGAACTGTTGATCGTGGTTAGTTTGAGCGACAGATCATTTTGGGGATTCGGGGTTCGTAAGTTTTGAGTGCAAGCCAAAATCCTTGGTCACTCAAATTCCCGAATCGCAAAAAGGATTATCACGTGTGGAATTTTGGTATTTTGGGGTTCGTCATTTCGGCCATTCCGATGACAAGGACCCGGGGCCCTTTGCATTGAAAATTGTGAAGTCACGAAACTGGGCGTATCTTTGGAGTTGAATTTTGGCATTTCGGCTTTCCGGGGTTTGGGAAGTAGAGGAGGCAGTGACTTTGGAATCGAGAGTTTCAAACTCCCGGTTCGCGAAATCCCAAAGAGGGAAAGGAAAAATTCCCGAAAAGGTTGAGGGACAATAGTCGTTGGGTACCAGTCGAGTTTTGGGACTCAAGAAGTGGAGTTGCATGGTCAAAAAAACTCCCGAAATCATGAAGAGAGAAATGCCAAAAGGTGGGTCCCAAGTATTAGTCAGAGGATACGTGCAGTGGAGTCAAAAGAGGGGTCAAGCTTCGGCGAAAATATCAAAGGGCCATCGATCTCGCATTCCATGGGACATTGAGCTCATTTTGGCATTCCGACATTTGAGAGTTCGGGGAATCATAAGGGAATAGGAACAACTCTTGGTTGTTCACTCAAAGTCCCAGAAGCCGAAATTAGTGGGTAATAGGTGGCATGTGCTCATCGCGTTGGAGCAGTCAACCTTCGTTGATGTTTCACATTTTGGCATTTGCCAAGAACTGTGGAAATACATCAGGACTCTCCAACTCCTGAAACCCGAAGTCCTTTGTGGCTTAAATAAAGGGTTTGATTAACCCTTGGCGTGGTTTTATTGAAGATCCTGTGTGGATCTCGGCCCGAGGGTAGAGGGTTTGCGTCATATCTTCGAAAGAATTTAATTAAGCCATCGCTTAAGCAATTAAGACAAATCAGTAAATCGGTGCTAAATCCTCGAGTCTTGAAAGGTCAAGACAACCACCGATCCGTCAGTATTCACGTGGTGAAATGATTATTATCTAACAAATTCATGATTCCCTAGAAAGTCATCATGAAGAGGAAGTCTGGGGCTGTGCTATTTTGGAGAAAGATATTTCGTCAGCTCAAAACCTGGACACCATGAATTCCCAAATTCCACCTCCAGTGCAAATTACTCAACCAGAGGAGCCCACTCCTCTGGCTCAAATGATCCAGACATGCAACATGTCTCAATCCTAAGAGGAATACGTCTATAGGAAAGTAGAAGAGGACCCTCCCTGTTGGTTTTCATATGAGAATATTTAGTTAATCTTTTATATCTAAAGGGACAAAGTGGAGCAACATTTTTGTCAAGATTTGTTGGATGAAAGAGAGGAGGAACTCTATGAATTTCATTTCAGCCAGACAGTTGATCGATGTTGTCTAGTGTGTCGTCATCCTTATGTCTTCACTCTAGCAAGGTTGACTCCTCCTCATGATGATGACAATGAACAGTCTGGAGTTTAGTTGAGCTTCTCATATATGGTTTTTATCTATCTTTTTTTCACAATTCACATAGTTTTTAGGTTCCCTTTGTACTTTGACATACTTTGTAAAAATCTTAGCAGGTTATTTTTGTCCCTAAGGGAAGACATTTGAAGACACATGGGACCTGGTGTTGGTGTTGGTTTCCTTTCTTGGTAGTCCATGCACCAGGTCGTATGACACATGTATGGACATATGTTTTTTTAAGGTATTATAACTAACTACATTACAAAAAAAATTATATATTTTCCCTTTAGTTTATGATTGATGAGATGTTATTTATGTTATTTATGTTTTATGACACATTTTTTATTTATGTCTTATTAATTATTATTTATAGTTCTTAATTTATCTCAAGTGATACCTTGCCCTTTTAGGGTATTAAAAGTGACTATCTTTTTGGGTTGATTATTGTTATCTTGCACTTGAACATAGGGTCCAACTAATCACCAACAATAACATTGTAAAAGGTTCAAGTCATGGTAAGGAAACCTTGAAGTAGGGTTTTCACTATGTTTTCAAAACGATGTAATGATTTCTTTGGTATTTTTATTTGTTGGTTGTAGAAGACTATCTTTTATATGTACTATTATTGTCATTAATGGATGAAAAAAGAAGCAAATGGTTGAATAATTTATGTGTGGATGAAAAAAGAAGCAAATGGTTGAATAATTTATATGTGCTAAGGAAGGCTAGTAACTTATTGAAATATCTTTAATTAGAAAAATGAAAGTCAAACATTGGCCACTTCCACAAAAGAGTAAGTTAAAACCCCAATGCAAGATAATTATCAAACAAAAAGAGTACTTAGGCATTTCATAGTTGAGTGTGCTTAATAATGAATCGACTAATACATTTAGATCCATAAGCACTCTCTAAATGAGTATCACCATTCCAAATTAATGAAATAACAACCATTCCCAATTATACATAGACATTATATAAATGTTAGAGAGATGGTGTAACATCCATATGTTTATTATTTCCACTTCCTTATGATCATCAAGGGATAGAAAAGGAGAACAAAAAACAACAACAACGTTGTTTCATAGATGTGCACATTCCATCAATAATCACCAATTTCATGTAAAGGCCATAAAAAAATACATTCCATTTGTTATAGATCATGACAAACAAACCAAATTAATTACAGATTTGCCACAACCCCACATGAAGCAATTTGTTCCAAAGGATAGCGATCAATAGAGACAATATGCAAATGATATCACTGAAGTTGAAAATGAAGTATGAAGTTGAAAATGAAGTATCAATGGTTATTACAAAGTTGCAAATTAAGAAACTATAAAAACTAAAGAGACAAAGTCACTATCTAAATAATATAAAGAGACAAAGTCACTATCTAGATTAGACACAAAGGGAAATTAACAAAGAATTCGAAATAATATAAAGAGACAAAGTCACTTAATTGTACCACAATCTTCGTTTTCAATGGATTGGGAGGTGCCGACCAAGAGACCATGGAATGAAGTGAATGGCCTAACAAAAATGCTTATCCATTTTGTGTTTATGAAAGCATTACGTATGTTGGAGTGACCAACCAAGAAAGAACACACTTGTCGAAGTCGGTGAGATTGAGAAGCGAAAATGAGTTCTGTTGAAGTCCAGAAAAGTCGCAAAGGATAAGCTTCATATCCTTTCATATTATTGCAGAAAGGTGGGTTATTTTTTTTTCATATTTCTAGTAAGAATTCGATCGGATTTAATTTCAATTTATATCACTATATTCCAGTTAATTCAGAATTTTGATATTTTTTTGAGTATTTGAGTTGGTTTAAAATGGGACAAAACACTTGGAAGTAAGGTTTTGAAATGCATGAAACTTTAATCCATGTAAAACTCAAATTATCCGTAAAAGTTTGACCAGATTCAGATCCATTTTTTTCCCTGAAAAACAAAATTCAAAAAAAAAAATTACTTCCTAGTTTGAAAATCTTTGAAAATTTGTATATCTTTTAAAAATCTTTGAAAATTTGCATATCTTTTGAAAATCTTTTGGAAGCTTCGAATTTCTTTCGGCAACCATAACGTGAACATATGCCAGATTCATTTAGACGTCATAAACATATGACAGATTAATTAATTTAGAGGTTTAGGCCGGCTATATAAATAATTGTGAATACATTTAGAGAGATAGCATCGTGTATATAGTTGTCATTTGAACACACACAAGAAAGACTCGGGACACGGAGGAACAGAAGGTGGAGTTGAAGTATAGATATATGTTACTCAGGACACGGAGGATCATACTCAGCCCTGCAGGTCAGGTTACTGTGTATGTTCACTGTTGAAGTATAGATATATGTTCTACTTGTTTAAGATAAGTATAGAATAGATTAGATGGGTTAGTTAAACGTTTTTTTTTTTTTTTTTTATAGTTAATTTGGATATATAAAATTGTTATTTTTAGTTATTTAAATTGCATTTTTGAATGTATAAATAGATTTAATATTTAAATTATATTTTTTAATGTATAAATAAATTTAATTAGGTTTTGAATTTGTAATCAAGTTTTCATCCCATTACCTCTAAGTTTTGGACTCGCAACCAAGTTTTCTTCCCTTTACCTGTAAGTTTTGGACTCGCAACCAAGTTTAGGTTTTGGATTCGCAGCCGAGTTTTCATCCTTTTGTTGAACTTGTAGCTGGACCCTCCGATGACATGGTAATTGAATCTTTGAATCCCGTTAATGTCAGGTTTACCATAACTGTAAATAGTCCAGCAGATAGCATGTCTTTGATCTCATACGGTTACCATCATCTCTGTATTTCGCCCTGATATCATGGATGCGATTTTTGGAACAACGGTCAATAAAGATTCACTCCTAAAGAATACTCTAAGTTTTCTTTGTTGTTAACTCTGGAACTTGCAGGTGCTTGAAGAAATCAATGAGTTGTGCACATTTAATTTGATGACAAGGATTCATTTTTGGTTTGGAGCAGCCAAAAACTCTAAAGATAGCTCGAGGTTTAAATCCAATTACTCCAACAAAAATGATAATTACAACAAGCACGTTGGAAGGCATAATCCTTGTCAGCACATTAACTCCCACATTTAATGATGACAATTCATTTTTGAAGCAACCAAAAACTCTAGAGATAGCTAGAAGTTTAAATCCAATTACTCCAACGAAAATGATAATTACAACCAACACATTGCAAGGCATAATCCTTGTCACTACATTAACTCTCACATAAGCATAGAACATTTTATTTTCATCACAAATTATAACTCAGAAATCACCATAAACAAATAGTACATTGATGATGATGATGATGATTAACGTCCACTAAGACCGAATTTGTCTATCGGACCTTAAGAGAGTAAGTGATTACTTGTGATTCTTTAGAATTTTGTTTCTGTGCTCAAAAAACATTAAGAGAAGCTTTCCAAGATCACCATACTTTTGTTGAGTTAAGAGGTTAGGAAGGTTGGTAGTGTGATAAATATTTTGAAAATGAGATCTAATATGGGTATAGACTGGACAATCTAAGAGAAAGTGTTTTTCATCTTCAACCCTTTTAGTGTCACAAAGGTGACACACTCTTTCATCCCATGGTGTTTTAGGAATTCACCTACGCCCAGTTTCACTATGGAGTTTGTGAGAATTTGTTTTTATCTTAGCAATGCTTTTTTTTTCTTTACGCTTGGCACAAAATAGATAGATAATTTTGATCTTCTAGATTAGGGTTGATGAAATATTTATAATACCTTAATTTTCTTTTTNATATTTATAATACCTTAATTTTCTTTTTTCCTCTAACTCTTTATCACACCACATTTTCTCAAATTTTGATTTGACGTTTTTTTAATAGTATCTTTATTTTGCAAAATTGTGTCTTCCATGATTCCCCAATAGTTTAGCCAAGATCAGACATCTTTATGTCATCCTCGCTTGAGTCGATGGTGGTTATGACTTGATTTTGAAGCAATTTTAGGTAGCCTCTTGTCTTCCATGTTGTTTAACTTGTTCTTATACATTAGGTATCTAATCATAGCCATGCTCTCGAAAGCATAGTCACCATAAACAAAACGTCAAGAAGGTTCTCATTGCACATTTAGATTTGTGAATTAAAATATGAATACAATTATGATTGAAATATCTATGATATTTTAATATGGTTGAATATGGTTTTCCACCTTTGATTATGATTTACCATGGTTCACTATGGTTGATGATGTTTGATTATATTCAACTATGACTCACCTCAGTCAACCATGGTTTGTTATTGTTGAATTTGGTTGACAACAGATTACTATATTTAACCATGGTTGACTATGATTGACCATGTTTGATTATACCTAACATTTGATTGATTGTTTTAGATCATGTTTGGATGTGGTTGACCATGTTTATACATGCTTGACTATTGTTAATCATGGTTGATTTTGATTGAATATTCTTGACCATGGTTTACTATGGTTGAGAATGCTTGACCATGTTTGACTATGGTTCAACATGTTCAACCAAGGGTCGATATATTTAACAATGGTTGATTTTGGTTCACCTTTGTTGACCATGGTTGATTATGTTTGACTATGATTAAGAATGCCTAACTATGGTTGATTATGGTTAATTATTTTAAATAATTTGTTCTTATGGTTGACCATGTTTGACTATGGTTGACATTGGTTAAGCATGGTTGTCTATGGATTGACCAATTTTGACCATCATTTCCCATGGTCAACCATGTTTGGCTATGGTTGAGCATATTTGTCTATAGTTGACCACAATGGACCAAGGTTGATTATGGTTGACTATGCATAATTATGGTTGATCATGGTTAACTTTTGTCGACCATGTTTGACTATGATAGAATTTAGTTGAACATATTTGAGTATGATTGATTATGGTGGAATGTGTTTGACTATGGTTGATTTTAGTTGACTATGGTTCACTTTGGTTGATAACGATTAAAAATATTTTATTATGTTTGACCATGTTTGACTATCGTTGATTATTGCTAGCCATGTTGACTATTGTTTACCATGGTGACTAGAGTCTATAAATGACCATGGTTGACTATGGATGACTATGTTTGACCCTGTTTTACTATGGTTTTCTTTAGTTGACCATGGTTATCTTTGGTTGACTTTGGTTTTACTATGGTTGACCATGGTTGTTTATGGTTGAGCACGAATGACCATGGTCACCATTGGTTGATGATGGTTTACTGTGGATGAAAATGGTTGACCATGTTTAAATATGGTTGGCTATGGTTTGTTGGTTTACTATGGTTGATCAATGTTGACCTAAGATTACTATGATTCACTTTTGTTGACCATGGTTGGACATGGTTACCCATGTTTAACTATGGTTGACCATGTTTATTATGGTCAACCATGGTCTAGTATGATAATTTCACATTGTGATGTTTCCCAAGTGTTATCTTGGATTGTGATTTTTCCCAATGAATAGGTCACATTGTTATGTTCACCTTCGTTGAATTATATTGATTCACTACATTTATGAATGGTTATGTCACATTGTGACATACATTAAGGGTTATGTCACATTGTAACATTCCTTAAGGGTTAAGTTTTAGTGTAGTGTTCTTGAATGGTCATGATGCATTATGATATTCATATTAGTTGATTTATATGGAATTTCCATGTTCCCTAATGGTTATGTCACATTGCAAGGCTCATCTTGGTGGACTTATGTTGAATTACTATCACATTGTGATCTTCATGAAAGGATATGTTGGATTGCGATGTTTCCCAATGGTTATGCAC
The DNA here is from genome assembly GCA_009831015.1 of Picea engelmannii. Lineage (NCBI taxonomy): Eukaryota > Viridiplantae > Streptophyta > Pinopsida > Pinales > Pinaceae > Picea > Picea engelmannii. Next base: position 976,112 of record ML776890.1, on the reverse strand, counting down.
CATTGCGACATCCATGTCGGTTGACTTATGTTGAATTGTTATGTCCATAATGGTGATGTCACAACGCGATGTTCCTCAAGGGTTAGGTTAGGTTAGGTTGTGGCATTCTCCATTGGTTATTTCATATTGCGATATCATGGTTGACTTTTGTGAACCATGGTTTCTTTTGGTTGGTCATAGTTCACTATGGTTGACCATGTTGATTATGGTTAGCCATACTTGACCATATTGATTATGCTTAACCATGGCATACTATGGTAATGTTCTATTGTGATATTCGTTTTGGTTGAATTAGGTTGAATTGTTATGTTCCTCAATGGTTGTGTCACATTGCGATGTCCATTAAGGATTATGTCACATCGCGACGTACATATTTGTTGACTTACATTGAATTGCAATATTCCTAAATGGTTACATCACATTGCGATGTGCATCAAATGCTATGTCAGTTTGTGACATTCCTTAAGGGTTATGTTTCAGTGCAATGTTCCTAAATGCTCATGATTCTTTGTGATATCTGAATCTAAGTTAGATTATATGGAACTACTATGTTCTTCAATTGTTATGTTGCATTGGCACATACAACAAGGGATATGTCACATTTGTGATGTTTCTTAATGGTTTTTTCACATTGAAACATTATGAGAGATATGAAAATATCAAGGTAGACTTGAAGTAAATGGGACATTGTGATTTTATGGGTGTTTGTGACATTATGGGAGCTTGGAATATTAAGTCACATTGGGACAATAAGAGGTAGATAAAGATATTATGTCACAATCAGACATTATCAGGTTGAATTAAATATTATGAAATATTTTAACATTGACATGTTTAATTAGAAAATATATAAACATTTCGACATCAAGAGGACAACTTAAACAACACATTAGATTGTGATAATATGGTTAGTTGAAATAATATTTGACATCATGACATAAAGATGTTGAAATCACCATTATTTGATGGTGTGTTGGCTCATTCACGCTTGCATGCATCCTTCTTAAAGTTGGGGGGTTGAAGACCCAAGGTTTGTCTAGAGTTGACCAGAAAAAACCCCAAGGCATCAACATATAAATCCTCGGATAAAGACTAAAGAAGGTCTCACCTGAGATTCCATGAGGATCACATAGACCGTTTGTTATTTTTTCGACAATGTAGGACTAATTACAAAAAATACATCTAGGTTGGCATTCTGAAAATTCATTGAAACTACTAAACAACTAACAATATGAAACAACAACACACACATTCAATTGACACATGATCAACATATCATAAGAGCATAATCACTATAGATTTATTATCTTCCTTCAACCATCACATAATTAAAATAATAAACTCATAAAATGACAGCAACAAAGCCTTTATCTCTTATACGTTTGACCAATGTTACATTAAATAGCACCATGCACTTTCCTTATGAATATATAGATGTGGAAGACTCCGACTAACAACCATATACATTACAAAAATAGGGTCATAGAGAGCTTAAGTACATTGAAAACAAAAGTAATATTGATAGCCGTCAACCATCAACCAATTGAGTAACTCTCTTTCTACTGTCATTGCTCCCTCTTATATGCTTCCTGGCTCGGGTGCTCTGGCACTTTTAATTCTTCACCACTCACTCTTCTGGCTTCCAATCCCACATTATTCTATCACAAATATACATTCCATGTAGCCTCTTTGGAATCATGGGAATCTCAACTACCTTGACATATCATCTTCTTAATGCTCCACAATCTCTCGTGATGCATGTGGTAATCATTCAGGGAGATTTCTCGAATATTGTTTTCTTGATTCTAGCGTGGATGCAGTTGTTAGGCATGAGAAGCATAAACACAGAAAGAATAATTGAAAAGAAAAAACGAAAGAACAATAATCACACAATGAACATAGAGATTTAAGTGGAAAACCAGTATAGGAAAAATCACAGGGTAGTGATAATCTGTATTCTTATTATTCAAGGGAAAATTACAATATCCAATCTCGGGAATACAACCCTCCTCTCACTCTCTTCCCATACACTATGCTACACTGCATTTCTACTCTCTCACTTCACCTCTATGGGTATGCTCATATATATAGCACCTATCAAATAGTTAGATAAGATGATTAAAATATGATCCACCAATTAAACAAATTGTTTACTGTGGTGTGCATGCATGCACATTCTAATTTTAGATGATGTGCATGCAACCACATGGGAAATTATTTTCCACGTTTTCAACAATATCCACCCTAAAAACATTTTACCTAATATGTCATGCTCGAATTTATTCATCACCTTTTCTGCAAGCCAAGAGAATTCAAACACCATTGTAGCTTCTCTAACAAAACTGGTTTCGTAAACATGTCTAGAGAATTCACTTTTGTATGGACCTTTTCCATAGCCACTCCCACTTCATCAACAACATGTCTTACAAAATGGTATTTAATAGAGATATGCTTCGTCTTATTGTGATAAGCTATATTTCTAGCCAAATGAATAACACTTTGACTATCGCAAAATACATTTACCTTGTCTCACATCCTTGCAAACTCACCTAGCAAACGTTTTAACCAAATTACCTCCTTTCATTGATGTGAAGCAACCATATATTTTTCCTCAGTAGTGGATAAAGAAACTACATTTTGAATCTTTGACATCCAACTAACAGGTCCTCCTGCAAGAGTAATCACATATCCTGAAGTGGATCTCCTTTTTCCCAAGTCACCTACAAAATCTAAATATACATAACCATAAACTGAATCATTGGAACCATCATAGCTGATATAATAATTACTTGTGCCTCTAAGATACCAAAGCACTCATTTCACTTTTTCCCAATGATATTTTCTTGGATTTTCTATATATCTATTGATAACATCAATTGAATGTGAAATATTTGGTCTAGTACTCACCATCGCATACATCAAACTTCCTACTACATTAGCATATGGTACACGAGAAATATAATCCTTTTCTTCATCATTACTATACATAAAACTAAAGAAATCCTGAAATGGGAAGCCAAAGGGATCTGTACGGGTTTCACATTATTCATACCAAATCTCATAAGTATTTTCTCCACATACTTCTATTGGGATAACCACAACCTACCATTTTTCATGTCTTTGTGTATCTGCATGCCTAATATTTGTTTTGTTTCTCATATATCCTTCAAATCAAACACCCTAGCCAATTGAGCCTTTAACCTATTGATTTCAACCATGCTTTTTCTTACCACAAGCATATTGTCAAAATATAACACCAAAATAAAGAATATGCCATTTTCCAACTTTTTAAAGTAAACACAGTGATCATATTCACTTCTTGTAAAATTTAGGTTCACCATGAAGGAATCAAACTTCTTGTACCATTGCCCGGGAGACTAGTTGAGGACATATATTGTCTTCTTGAGTTTGCAACCAAAACCTCTTATTCTAATATTGAACAAGCCATTTTGGTTGTTCCATATATATCTCCTCATCCAAATCTCCATGTAGAAATGTTGTTTTAACTTTTAGATGCTCTAACTCAATATCAAGTAAAGCAACTAGTGCTAACACGACACAAATTGAAACAAGCTTCGCAACTGGTGAAAATATTTCATGAAAATCAATACCTTCCCTTGGAGAATACCCTTTTTCTACCAGTCTTTCTTTATACGTTTGAATTTTATAATCAACACCATTTTTCAGTTTGTAGACCCACTTGCAGCCGACAACCTTCATGTCCTTTGGTATTTCTACTAGGTCCTATGTTTTATTCCTCTCCAAGGAATCCATTTCCTTTTGCATAGCTTTTTCCTTTTAGCAGTTTTAGATACCTTAATTGTTTCTTGATAACACCTAGGCTCTCCATCAATAGAAACCAAAGCCATAGATGAAACATAATCATCATACCTTGTGGGAGGATTCCTAACCCGTATAGATCTCCTTATAGATGGTTGAGGCAATCCTCAGTTTCCTAGATATTTTATGCATCTTCATCTTCATCTTCTGGAACTTATTCATGATCCTCCCTTTTTGAATATGGTTGAGTCTCCAAATGAATTTGTTGAACCTGCGATACTTTTTCTTATCTCACTTCAACATCTACAAGATCTGATTTTATGAGTGAGGATTCATAAAATACTACATCTCTTCTTATGATGAGTTTGTGGGAAGTAGGTGTATATTTTAACCTTGTAAAATATCTACTTCAAATAGATATTCAGTAAAGGAATATAAAAGATACAATGGAAAATACAAACATTACACAGATATTTTTCCCCTGGAAACCCAAACCGGGAAAACCAACATATTTTATATTATTCATCGTGTTACAATGTATACAATACAAAATACATATAGGAGCCAATGACATCCAAAACCATAACCCAATGACCTGGATTAGTCCAAAACCTTAATTCCTTAACCAGAAATATAAAACCATCGGCAAAGAAACCATGTGTCGAAAAGCCACCTAAATATAATATGGTCCTGAGGTAGAAAAAAATGCAGTCTCGATGCAATTTTTTTTTTTCGGGGGCACCGCACCCCCATGTAACCCACCTGCGTGCCCAATGCATATGCTTAGACACTACTACTCGTGAAAATAATATAACACATACCCGACAATAGAATCTCACAATTTGTACCCCTTAACTCCATCACCATAACCAACAAAGACTTATCTCTTTGATCTAGGATCTAACTTAGAATGTTGATCTTTAGAAACAAGAGCATACACACCACAACCAAACATTCTCAGATTTGAATAATCACACGAATGACCTTTCCATACCTCTTCTAGAATCTTACAGTTTATTGTAGTTGATGGTGACCAATTTGTTAGATATCATGTTGTAAGAACTGATTCTTCCCACAATTGTTTCTACAACTTGGCATTATTGAGGATGCTCATTGCTCTCTCTAGAAGAGTCATATTCATGTGTTCATCCACACCATTTTGTTGAGGAGTATAAAATGTGGTCTTATGTATTTTGATCCTGGCTTCCTTTCAATAGTTTTCAAATTCCACATATGTGAACTCATCTTCATTATCTGTTCTTAATTACTTGATTGACCTGTCAGTGCTCTTTTCAACCAAAACTATGAATTGGTTAAAATTATTAAATACATTAGTTTTTATTTTAAGTAAATAGACCCAAACCTTTATAGAGTAATCATCTATAAATGTCACAAAATACGACGATCCTCCAAAATAAATTGTAAGGGATGATCCCCAAACATATAAATGAATGTAAGAAAGGATACCTTTGCTTATATGTCTTCCTATTTTAAACTAATGTCTACATTGTTTTCCAAAAACACAAGACTTGCAGAAATTCAAATTCAGAAACTCTAAACTTGGAAGTGATATATGATCAACCAGTACCTTAAGCCCTTTCTCGATCATATGAACCAAAAATTGGTGCCATAAACAAACAGAGTCAATTGCACCTTCATATGCTACCACTGATTGGTTCAATTCAGTTCTTCCTTCAAGCTAATAAAGGTTCCTGATCCTATTTACCTTTATGACTACTAAGATGCCTTTGGACACCTTCAATACTCCACCTTGAGTTGTACACTTGTAACCAGTAGGATATAGAACTCCCAAATATATCAAGTTATTTCTAAGTTAGTGTACATGCTTTACATCTGATAATGTTCTTATAGAACCATCATGCATTTTAATCCAGACACTACCAACCCCAAAAATTTTACATGAAAATTCATTTCCCATAAAAACAACACCACCATCAATATATTAGTAAGTTGAGAACCAATTTCTATGAAGAAACATGTATCTGGATGCACCAAAATCTAACAACCAATGTTGATGTTTATGTGAAACATCACAAGTAGACAATACCTCATCAACCATACATGATCATGAACCTAAACATGTTTCAGCTAAATAAACTTCCATTGCTTCCTTTATGGAGTCCTCTTTGGATGCATTCTTTCTTTTCAAGTAGTCCTTCTTTGGATGCCCTGATTTTTCACAGAACCAACATTTCTTCTTACCCTTCTTGCCTTTTGACTTAGACCTTGATGTACCCCTCTGGTATTGCCCTCTTTTTGTAGATTGACCTACGACCACCATTGCTTCTGTTGTTGAGGTTTCTTTACTGGACCTTATTCTCATTTCCTCAACCAACAGAGCTCCCACAACACTATCATAATCAATGGCATATGTTAAGCTAAACCACATAGATATGACCAGATGATCCTAGGAGTCAAGCAATGAGCACAATAGTGTAACTAACTTATCCTCATCTTTGTACTTTACTTCCATACCACTATCCCCATTTTGTTGTATAACTAAGGAGATGATGTCTCAAAGCCCTTAGGTTTCATATATGGAGTCTTGAGAGACAACATGAATAGCAGTTTCCACTTGAACATATGTAAGCCTGCTCTATCACCACGGTTTGGATTCATTATCAGTGCATCCACCACACCAGGTAGTTTCTAGACAATGCATGGGTCTTTCTCCATGCAGTACAAGTAAGGTATTATGGCAGGTCATCAGCCTAATATTTGAGGCATTTAAACATGTTTTATTTAAGATGATTTTTATTATAGAACACCTTCTTGGAAATTATGCTTTTGACCTTGTTTCACCTTGGTGAGTGTCATATATTTCCTAGTAAGTGGAAAACTTTTGGGGAACGGGTGCAATTGGGGGTCCCTTGAGGGGTCATCGTACCATTCCCAACCATAATTACCACTTTCTTCTCATTACACTTCCATAATATTTCCCTCTTATAGGCCCTTTGAATTTAGTGACCCAATAAGGGAATGTACCTCATTTCATGGGAAGAAGGGGCTTAAGGCCCAGGGGGTTGGTTGTTGGAAAAAGATAAGACCTAAAATATGAACATTCTAGATGATCACCCAAATAGGTCTTGAGAACGATGAATTTCTCCTGTTAAAACAATTGAAGACTTGCATAATATCAAACACAAAATAAATATCTTGCTTGAATACAATACTGACACAATTGTGTTACAATGCTTTACCCCTATGGCACTTTGTGAGCCTCTTCAAGAGACGTTGTGTTACTTCCCCCCAAGATAATCGATTCACTATTGGGAGTGCACATGTGTTTGGATCATTGATTAATTAATAAATGGCAACAAATGGGCTTGGAAAAATATTTCATTGAGGAAGAAGGTGCAAGACACCCCCTACAAAGGAACTCATAAATGAGATAATATGAGCCCTTGTCTATGATGAAACTCATTGACCTATGAATCATAACCCCCTATCCACCTCATCATCCACTACATGACCTTGAAGGGGAATTCTTGGGAGCATCCCCTACTTGAGGGTTTTGGTCTACCCAATAGGATTTTTATGACACCCATCCCATACCTAAACTTGGTCAATTTTATAGGGTGTTGCATCAGTTGTTTAATTTTATGATTTAGTTTTGATTGACATGTTTAGGTTCATTATTTTTTATATGTGGTTTTCACTTTCCATGATATTTTGACTAGATATCTTTGGAGGGAGTGCTTACTGTTTTGCAAGACCTTGTTTGGTGGACAAATTTGGAGGAACAAGCCTAGCTTGGGCTTCCATGGGGATTGAAGACCACAGTAGTTAGGGTCCTAACCCAGACATAGGTAGAACAATATATTCAGATGTAATAAAGGTAAATATTAATAAGGCCTTGCAATCAAATAGAATAAGTCGAATGTAAGAAGACCTAATAGAAGCTTTCGCTTCTAGAAGGATCTTCCTCTAGATGCTTTTTTTGATAGACATATTTAGTATAAATAGGAGTCGATTGTATGAGAACCATAGCTTGAATGTTATTGTAATAGAGCTCTGCTCAACTGGAGTTTGCCCCCTCGAAGAGGCCTGTGAACATTGCTTTCAGAATCAAAGTGTTATTTCTTTTGTTATTCTTATATCATTTTAGTGCTATTGTGGTGATTGTTCTAGCTATATTGTTGTTATTCTGCCATTTCTAACATTTCCTTTTTGTTCTGCATACATTTTATATCTTGTATATTACAAGTGGTTTCAGAGCACTTTCCTCGACAGAAAGTGTGGGTTAAATTTTTTTCAGGGTACAGACATATTCCGACGTCTTTAAGCCACAAAGATCTATCGTTACGTGCATAAACCCGCGGTTGAGGGATTCATACACGCAGTAAATACAAGTGGTACTTAAGCGCACATCTATTGGCCACCCTTGTAACCCCTGTTGGTACCCCTTCAAGTGGTAGTGTATCAAAAAACACCTGTGTACGGATAGACTTAGATTACATGAAGCCCTCTTTAGATAAAATGATCGACCGCCTGACTTCTATAGAGCCACCGAGAACAACACTTGGGAAGATACTCTCTAGTACCTGGGTAGTCGGGTAGTATGAATAAGGGTATAGTCTATCCTCCTTAGTTAGTGCCCTGAGATATTGGGTCGAGTGCTACTGTTTGACCCCACATGTATATCAGAGAGCTATAGCACAGGCCAAACCCTTGTCTGTAGAACCCTTAAATATCTAACCCTTTGGGACAGAAACATACAAAAATTAAAACAGACAAGATCTATTGCCACGCAATGGTGTTCGGGTTGCCAAATCACTACACATTTATTCCTAGTGAAGCATTTGAGAATTTCATCACCACAGTATTCTTTAGAACGGAGTATAACTTTGTAGGTGTTAAAACAAAAAAAAAAGTCCAGAAATTTTTTCACTATTATTTGAGACCTATTCCATTCGATTCATCTCTTCACCCTTATCACATTCATACATATCATTTTTCGGTAATTTTTTTTATCCCACCCGCCCCTTTTCAGTTCCCTCATCCTTATGGCCCATACCCGTAGCCAAGACTTGGAAGCTCGCTTCAATACCTTGCAATCTAGTATCATCGAGACCCAACAAGAAGTGAAACAACTCAGTGCCAATGTTGTTGCCATCAATACAACCATGCAGTCCTCAATGGAGGAAATCAAATAAGACCTGACCACCCAACTTGAATCTGTCTTTTCGTCACTTTGCACCAAGAGTCATATCACTACAGATAACCCTTCCTCTGACTCACCTCCACATACTGAAAGTGAACATTCCTCTCATTCCCATAACTTTCACCACCACCACTCTCAACGTGACCTACACCTCCGACGGGTGGATTTGACCAAATTTGATGGCTCGGACCCCACTTGTTGGGTAACCAAAATGGAACATTATTTCTCTTTATACGACATTACATATGACTTGGCCAAACTCTGGTATGGTGTTCTCTATCTAGATCAAGAACGTTGGCAATGGTGGCAATGGAGAAAAACTTCCTGTCAAGGGTATATTGCTTGAACACACTTTGTGGCAGAGCTTTATGAATGCTTTGACACTGACACCAAATATTTGGGTTGTTTGACAAAGTTGAAACACTTAGGAACAATGGAAGACTTTATAAATGCCTTTGAGCGCCTGGATTTTCGAACATAGGGCATGTCTGACTCTTTTTTCTAAGAGTGTTTTATCAGTGGCCTCAAGGATGAGATTTGGGCCCATTTCCTCATGGCTCGGCCTCAGATTTGGGTGGAGGCTACTAAAATATCTAAAGAAGCACAACAGGTTGTATCTTCCCGAAACTGAAAACCCTCCTTTATCCCTCACCCTAAACCACTAAATCCCACTACTCCATCTGCCCCACTAAAGATCCAAAAATTGACTAGGGTTGAAATGGTTGAACGCCAACTCAAAGGCCTTTGTTATAATTGCGATGACAAATATTTCCCAGGCCATAAGTGTAAGGAACAAAAGATTTTTATGGCCATCTCCAAGGATATTTCAGAAGAGGATGTGGAAGATCCCCTTGTGTCTGAGTCACCTGAAACCACTAACATAACCCCTCCCTCAGACCCTCCCGAAGTAGAACCAATCATTTCCCTCAATTCTCTCACTGACTTCTCCACTCCCCAAACCCTCAATATAATCGGTTACATCAAACATCAGAAGGTCATCATTCTGGTTGATAGTGGAAGCACCCATAATTTTATTCATCGTCACATTTCCCAAGAAACTCATTGCTACATCCATACCGTCAATAATTTCCAAATCATGATTTCCAATGGTGGCTCCATGAAATGTGGATGGCGTTGTGAAAATGTGTGTCTCCAAATTGGGGACTACCACATGAAATATCATAAGTTTGCTATCGACATGGGAGTTTGTGAAATTGTGTTGGATGCAGACTGGCTAAGGACTTTGGGTCCCATTCTCATGTATTTTAAGGAATTAACCTTGCAATTCGACCAAGAGGGAAACCAATATAAGTTCCAAGGCATCACCGTCGATTCACTTGATATCATTAGTTCCCATCACATGGAAAAGCTGCTCAAAAAAGGTCATTCTGGTGTTATTGCCCAACTCCATTCCATACAAGCAACAGAGACACCCTCGGTGCTGCAAGACCTCCAAGCCATCATTTTTAAACATCAAGTGGTCTTTTAAACTCCCCAAGGACTCTCTCCTTCCCATGGTGTTCATGATCATTCCATTCCCCTTGTACCCGGAAGCCTTCCTCCCAATATTCGTCTATATCGTCACCCCTTTTCCCAAAAAAATGAAATTGAGAAAATGGTCCAGGAACTCCTTAATGTAGTCATTATCTACCCTAGTACGAGCCCCTACTCTTCTCTTGTGGTCATGGTCCTAAAGAAAGAAGTTTCTTGGTGAATATCTCTTGACTTTAGTTCCCTCAACAAACTTACCATTAAAGACAAATTTCCCATTCCTGTCATTGATGACCTCCTCGATGAATTGAGTGGCGCCCAATTCTTTAAATTGATCTTCATTTGGGCTACCACCAGATATGTATGAAAGAGACAGACATTCCCAAGACTGCCTTTAGAACTCATGAGGGCCAATATGATTTTTTGGTCATGTCCTTTGGCTTGTGTAATGCCCCCTCCACCTTCCAAAGCCTTACGAATCACGTCTTCCATCCTTTTCTCCGTCATTTTGTCTTAGTTTTATTTGATTATATCCTCATCTATAGAAAAACCTGGACAGACCATCTTGCTCATGTGGATCTAGTTCTCCATCTACTCTCTTAGCACTGAATTTTCCTGAAACAGTCTAAATGTGATTTTAACGCCTCATAAGTAGATTACTTGGGTCATTTGGTTGGCAAGGATGGTGTCAGGGTGGATCCTAAAAATATTGAAGCTATGTAAGACTGGCCTCACCCAAAGACTCTCAAAAACTTGCGTGTATTTCTGGGCTTAACAGGGTATTATCGCAAGTTTGTTAAAAATTATGGAAAGATTGCAACACCTCTCACTTCTCTCCTAAAAAAGAACTCTTTCACTTGGACTCCAACTGCTGCTCAAGATTTTCAAACCTTGAAGATGGAAATGTGCACCACTCCAGTCATGTCCCTTCCCGATTTCACAAAGATATTTGTCTTGGAATGTGATGCCTTAGGAAAAAGAATTGGTGTTGTCCTTATGCAAGAGGGTTGGCATTTGGCCTTTACCAACAAGCAACTATCTAAAAGAAATTTGGGAAAATCAATCTATGAAAAGGAAATATTGGCTATTCTGCATGTCATTGATCTATGGTTCCCTTATCTATTGGGGCAACGTTTCCAAAATAAGACAGACTATCAAAGCCTCAAGTATTTTCTAGAACAATGCTTTTCCTCCCCAGAGCAACAAAAATGGGTGACTAAGCTCTTTGGATATGATTATGAGATCATTTACAAGAAAGGAAAATACAATGTGGTTGCGGATGCACTTTCCCGAAAATATGAAGATGAAGGATCCATTTTTTCTCTTTCCTTCATTGTACCAGATTGGCTCCAAGCCGTTCGCCGGGAATGATTACAAGATCCCAAAAGTTCGCATATGATCCAACAATTGCAGTCCAATTCTCGAGCTTCCCCAGGTTACTCTGGGCTCCATGATGAGATTCGATACAAAGGTCATTTGCATTTAAGTAAACAATCAAAGCTTAAATTCACAGTACTTTCAGAGCTTCAAGCTACACCCACAACAGGGCACTCCAGGTTCACCAAAACCTATGACACGGTCAAACAGTCTTTTTTCTGGGATGGTATGAAACATGAAATTTGTACTTTTCTCATTGAATGTGATGTGTGTCAATGCAACAAGGGAGAAACAATCAAATATCTGGGCACACTACAACCGCTCCCGATTCCACCTTCTATTTGGAAGGATATCTCTATGGATCTTATTACCAACTTACCCAAATCGGGAAATAAATCAGTCAGCATGGTGGTTATTGATCACCTTTCCAAGTATGCTCATTTTTCTACTCTTCAACACCCATTTAAAGCATCCACGGTGACTCAAATTTTCATGGATCAAGTCTTCAAGCTTCATGACATGCCACACTCTATTATTTTTTATCGCGACCCAACTTTCACTAGCAATTTTTGGCAAGAACTATTCAAGCTAGAAGGCACCCAATTGCATCTCAGCACAACTTATCATCCCCAAACTGATGGTCAAACAAAAGTTTTCAACAAGTGTTTGGAAACATATTTGAGGTGTTTTGCCTCGAAAAAGAAAAATCAGTGGGTTCAAGGGTTACCCCTAGCCGAATGGTGGTACAACACTTCATACCATATAGCTACATGCATGACTCCTTTTGAAGCGGTATATGGACAAAATCTACCTTTAGTTCTCTCATACTTACCTTGTGTCTCGAAGGTCCAGGCGGTTGACCAAACACTTATAGTTCGAGAGCCTATTCTCCATACCCTCAAATAGAATTTGGTCATGGCACAGAATCTCATGAAGAAACAAGTAGATCAAGGTCGCTTTGAACGTCAATTTGCAGAAGGATGTTGGTTATGGAGCCTAATTATCTTCTTGATTCAGAGGTCTTTTACTTTCAGCCATGTTTATACCCCATGAAGTATTTACACCTCAGAAGTATCTACACTCTTCCATGTGGGGAAGTGTAGAGGGGGGGTACCCCTTTTGCGGGGTCCAAGGGGTCTATCTGCCTGGTTGGGGGAAAGCGGGCCCCCAACAGGGGTTCGGGGGTGAAGCCCCCGAAGGAACAATTGCCTTGTAAATGTATATTGTAATTTCATTGTAAATCTGGACTGTTCATTATAAGGTCACAGATCTAGCGATAGAGATTATGTTAGGGTTTTTTTCCCTAGAAGGAAACCCTCTTTTATGAGGGAAATGTATTGCGTCTATGGTTGATGGCGAATATTGTATTGTGAGATAATAGAATGTGAGAGAAAGAAGAGGAAGTTACAATGGGTTTGTTGTAGGGTGTATCCCTTCATATGATGGATAATAATAAAGGAAGGACCTGGCAATTTCTCTGGTGGACATAACCCACACTGGGTGAACCATGTAAATTTGTGCCTCTATTGTATTGTGTATCTTTTTTGTTTTGTTTCTGCATTTGTTTTATTTTATTGCTCCACGGCCCTATTTTTCTAACAGTTGGTTTCAAAGCGAAAGGTAACTCATAGGAAAAGAGGGTTCCTGGTTCGAGTGGGAGCAATGTCAAAAGATGAAAAGTTTAGGGTCGAGAAATTTAACGGCCAAAACTACCATTTATGGAAGATGCAAATGGACGACAATTTATATCAGAATGATCTATTCCTACCATTGGGCGGAATAGAAAAGAAGTCGGTGGCTACGAAGGATGAAGAATGGGATATTCTTGACAGAAAGACTCTAGGAACAATACGGATGAGCTTGGCAGCGTCAATGGCTTTCAATATTTCCAAAGAAAAGACAATGAAGTGTTTGATGAACGCATTGGCCAAATTGTATGAAAAACCCTCAACGTCCAATAAGGTATTTCTAATGAAGAGATTATTTAATATGAAGATGTCAGAAGGTGGGTCTGTTGCAGATCATTTAAATGATTTTAAGATGGTTACTAATCAACTAAGTTCTGTAAAAGTGGACTTTGATGATGATGTCAGGTCTCTTCTAATCTTGTGCTCATTGCTAGAAAGATGGAACGGCTTGACCATGGCTATAAGTAACTCTGTCTCTAGTTCAAATACTTCAAAATTTGATGATGTTGTTAGTGTTATCCTTAGTGAGGTAATGCGACGGAAAATCACAGGCGAGACATCATGAAATGCGTTGAACATGGAGAACAGGAGAAGGCAAAAGGATAGAGGAAAGGGTTTCGGGAACAGTGGGAATTCTAGGAAGGGAAGATCCAAATCCAGACTTGGAAACATAGAGTGTTGGAATTGTGGGAAGAAAATACATCTGAAGAAAGACTAGAGAGCTCCAAAGAAACAAAGAGATGGACAGTAGGAGAGAAATCAGGAAGAAAATGTAAAAGGTGATGTGTTACAAGATGTTTTGATTCTTTCTGTAGATAATATTTCTAAGTCTTGGGTAGTAGATTCAGGGGCTTCATTTCATGCCACACCCCATAGGAAACATTTTCTAGATTATGTTC
>ML776890.1:896742-955139 GCA_009831015.1 Picea engelmannii | reverse complement strand
TTTTTTTCTTTACACTTGGCAAAACAGATAGATAATTTTGATCTTCTAGATTAGGGTTGATTACATCTTTATAATACCTTAATTTTCTTTTTTCCTCTAACTCTTTATCACACCACATTTTTTTCTTAAATTTTGATTTGACAATTTTTTTAATAGTATCTTTATTCTGCAAAATGGTTTCTTCCATGATTCCCCAATAGTTTAGCCAAGATTGGGCATCTTTATGCCATCCTCGCTTGATTCGATGTTGGTTATGACTTGATTTGGAAGCAATTTTAGGTAGCCTCTTGTCTTCCATGTTGTTTAACTTGTTCTTATACATAGGTATCTAGTCATAGCCATGCTCTCAATAGGGGAGAGGCTAGTTTCTATGAGGAGGATGGGATAAGACATATTTTCTTTAATTTTGAGATTATAGGTTACAAAATTATTTTGTATTTGATCTATCTTTCTCCAAGATTCACGAGAGATACTACAGCCCCAAACTTCACATCCAAAAAGAATAACAGGTGTAACATTATTTTAGAAATATGTAATATTAAAATGAAATAGATTATACAAAGAGATAATTATATTTAGTTTTTATTGAGTAGAAATTAATTTTTTATAATATATAAAAAAATTGAAAGTTTATACTTAATATAAAATCATGCTAGTTATTAATGTTAGTTATATAATGGTATAATCTATTTATATTTTAAATGTTTTATATTTTACTAAATAGATTAATTTTATTATATATTTGTGGAAAGAGAAGGAGATTATGATGTAAATATGTAAAAAAAAAAAAATTAAGTTTAAAGGGAAAATTGTATTGATATTTTAACATATCATACAAACCGAAAATTCTTGCTGTTGGCCTATCACTTGGGAAACGAGACAAACAACAAAGATATAGATTATTTGATCAAATATGTTGTTTGGGTAGAATCCAAAAAACATAAAAGACAAGATAATCCAGTGTGACTGTAACAGTGCCAAGCTTATGCCTATTGCTAACTATCATATTCCAAAAATAAAAAAACTACTATGGTACCCAACTTCAAAGAGCTGGGGGCCCCGTTGAGGAGGACACAGTATTTGGCAGTTGTTAATCATTAATCCCTTCTTGCTAGAGACGAGTTGTTGGGGGAGGAGGTCGGGTCTGATGTGTTGGCTAGATGAGGGTGACTATCTCTCTCACAAACAAGTGGAGATCATCAAGCTAAAGTTGAACTCTATTATGTGCATCTTCCCTTGTTTGGACCATTTTCCCCAAAAAGGTTTTAATGTGCCAATATAATTCAACAATCCTCTAGTAATGGGTATCCCTGCCTCTTTTATGACCAACATCTGGAACCCAATGTATTGTGGTCTCAACTATCTATGAGTTTGAAATCATATCCCTTTCCAAGCTGACTATGTCCTCAATTTCACCCATAGTTCTCTAGAAGAGAAGAGGAGTATTTGAGTCATAATTCTTGACCACATTGTAGGCCTCCTACTGCACTTTGGAGTCTAGACATCCCTCTTCGTGATGCCTCAAGGATGAAGCACCAGGGATTCCAGAATTATTTCTATAGCCAAGAGGATAGTCGTGTCTAGGTACCATAGTATCTCAGATGAGGTCATAGAGAGAAGGGAGATACAATATGTAGGGGGGGTGGTTAGAGAGGGCCACTCGTTGTTCATGGAGGGGGGGGGCACTCACAGGTGTTGAATAGATTCTCTGTAGTTAGCTCTTTTTCCTAACAAAGTGGACATCAGGAGGGACACGTGAAGCCACGTTTGCAAATATTTTCCTAGGTTAGAGATTTGTTTAGAGATATCAAGGACATGAAAGTTGAGACTTTCAGCCTAATATTTTGGCTCCATAGATTGTTCCATATTTGAGATTTTTGGAGCTTGGTGTGCTTGGCTGCAATCTCATAAGATTATTTGGTTGATAAGTTTCCTGAAGTTTTGGTGCCCCATCTAAGGAGGTCCTATTGTTCGGAGCATCAAATTCTCGTTTTATTGAGGTCCTCTAGAAAACATTCCAAGCTGTTATTGTATAAATCTCTAGACCATAGGTGTTGGGGAAGCAATTTTCTCCAGTTTCTAGGGTTTGTTTCTTTTGTTCAATAGTGACCCACCCCGCTCCTTTCCTGTTCTGTCATTTCATTTTGCAGGATGAGAAGCGAAGGTTGGTATATCCATCGAGGGAGATTTTTCCAAGTCTCCTCCCAGAAAAGAGCTTCCTTTCCATTTTTTATTTCCCAAAAGAAATTTTATTGGATTAAGTGATGATTGTGTCAGGTTAAGTTCCATAGGCTAGAACCCATTGGGGAATTTCTCTTTCTGATAATCTGACTGAATTGTTGATTTTTGGTGTATTTAGTTTTCCAAAAATCATCCCATTGAGTCTGTGGTTTGGTTAGCCAATGCCACCAAATTTTAGCTGCAAGCGTTTGGTTAAGAATTTTTGGGTCCCTTAGCCCAAGACCTCCTTTTGATTTGGGAAGACATAAAATTTCTCAAGCCACTAAGGCCCATTTCTTTTCATTCTTACAACTCCCCCATAAGAAATTTCTGTGAAGATTTTAGACGGATTTTTGGATATATTTTGGGGATTCTACGACTGATATATGGTATATATGCATCACTTGGAGGACCCAGTTGATGAGGATAAGTATGCTTGCTATTTTAAGGGAGGGAAAGGACAAACTATCCAGTTTTCTTTCTATACTTGCAAGAAGGTCTTCCTAGAATTTATTCTTTAGAGGGTCCTTAATTAGGGGGGCTCCTAAAAATTTTCAAGGTATATTGTTGTGTTGAAAACCTAAAATTCCTTTTAAGTTATGTTGTATAGGTTGGGGAGTTTTGAAGAAGAAGAGTTGTGACTTTTATTCATTTATTCCCATCCTTGACGCTTCTAAGAAGTTATGTAGGACTTTCTTTATTGTAAGGGATTCTTTCAAAGTTAGAGTAGCCATTAACATTGTGTCATCCAAAAATTGTTGGTGAGTGGTTGGAGTTCCTTCTCCATGAAGAGAGATTACCTTCTAGTTACCTTGCGCCACTTTTTCCTTTATATCCCTTCCCAAACCTTCTGTCATTGTAATGAAGATGAAGGGTGAGAGAGGGTCGCCCTGCCAAATGCCTCTGGATGGTGAGAAGGTCGGAGAGGGGGATCCATTAACCAAGATTGAAAAGAAGGTCATAGAAATCAAAGATTTGATTCATATAATCTCATTCTCACTAAATTTGAAGGCTTCTAGGATGTCAAATATATAAGTCCAGTTCAAGCTATCATAAGATTTTGAAATTTCTAGTTTTATTAGAATTCTTGGCTTCTTGGAGGTATGAAGGGAGTGGATTAGGTCATGAGCTATAATTGTGTTGTCTAGGATTTGTATTCCTTCTACACAACTTTTCTTCTCTGGGTAAATTAGATATGGGAGGAGGGTTTTTAGTCTATTTGCAATTATTTTGGAAATGATCTTATAGATGACATTGCAGAGTGCTATCAAGAAAAAATTGTTGGGGTTTTCTACCTTATATTCTTTAGGAATGAGGCTAAGAAAAGTAGTGTTGAAGGATGGAGGTACTTTTTTAAATTTTTGGGAGTCTTCCAGCACTTCCAAGACATCGTTCTTTATTATCAACCAACAAGCTTGATAGAAGTCCACTATGAAGCCATCGAGTTTGGGTGATTTTCCTTTAGGCATCCCACATATCACTTGGTCCACCTCTTCCATAGTAATTTCCCTCATCAGGGATTCATTATGATCTTTGTTGAGAAATTTTGGAATATGCTTGGATATATTTTTGATTGCTTCATTTCTATTTGAATGAGGTTCTTGCATTAGATTTTTGTAATATTGAAGCAGTTCTGATTGAATGTCTAGGTGATTGATATATTTTTTACCTTGTTTTCCCCTCAAAGTAATGATTTTATTCTGATGTCTTTGTTGGTTCATCGAGTTGTGGAAAAGCTTTGAGTTTCTATCCCCTTCATTTAGCCAAAGGACTCTTGATTTCTGTCTCCAAGAATTTCTTCTTTTTTTTCTCTGGATGTTATTTGGACCATGAGAGAGGCTTCCTCCTCTACTAGCTCCTGGGTGTGGCCTGAGGTGATCATCAAAATTTGAGTTTGTTTCATTCTTTCTTGAAGTTGTTTTCTAGCTTTAAAGACGTTTCCAAATTTTGTTTCATTCCATGAATTTATTTGTTGTTTCAGATTCTTCAGGAGCTGTTGGAATCTAAACATTGGGGATCTTGAGTTGATTGTCATTATCTTCCACCATGAGGGAAAGTTAGTGTGGAAAGAAGGGTCTGTCATCTAGAAGGATTCAAAGCAACATGGATAGTTTTTTGGGCTAGCTTGAATGTCAATGTGGAGGTGGATGGGCTAGTGGTCTGAGCCATGATAGGGTAGGATGGTAACTTATGTTGCATAATTTCCTAGAAGAAGGGATGCAGAGATGAGAAAGTGGTCCATACAGGAAGTTATTTGGTGGTGAATTGCACAGTGGTTACTCCAAGTGGATATTCCATTAGTGGTTTCCCAGTCAACCAGACCTAGGTCACTAGTGGTTTCTATGAATCTCACTAAGTCTTGGTCTAGACGATTGAGCCCTCCAATTTTTTCTGAGAGTGACTTTATGATATTAAATTTTCCCCCCTAAGATCCAGGAATGCACTTCAATGAGGGTAACAATGAGATAGAGGGAATTTAGAAAGGCTAATTTGTCTTTCGGGTTTTGAGGCCAGTAGACATTGGTGATATATCTCGTTTTCTCAGATCCTATGGGTTGGAATTTGAACGAGATTGTATGGTGGGTTATGAAAAGCTGAGATAAGAATATTTCTTTGGGGTTCCAGAGGGAGGCTAGTCCTCCAAATTCCCCTTCAGCATCAACCGCTATAGCATTGTTTCCGCTCCAACACTTGGTAGCTAGTTTTTCCATGGATATGGAGTTACATTTTGTTTCTTGTATCATCATTATAGATGGCTTTTCATCGTTGATCAAGGTATTCAGATATCTATATTTGCTTCGGCTCTTAAGGCCTCTTACATTCCATGATATGATTTTCATTCGGAAGGCTAGGGGTGGGAAGAAAATTTCTCATCAATACTCGTAATTATTCACGAATTTAGAAGAAGTTTTCCTAATTCTTTTAATAGTTGTTTGTTGGAGGGTTGTCCTCTCTTCTTATCATCCTTTGCAACCTTAATCATTTCTTTACTTGTTGAGTTCTTGATTCCCAAAGAAGAAGATACATAGTGCTTACCTTTTTGAGTGGTTGTCCCTCTTTTCCGTATGTCTTTATTATATCAACATGTTTTTCAATAGTCTGATTTGTTGGTCTGGTATTGAATGTTACTCTCTCCTTTCACATGCAACCATTATGCCTTCCAGGTCATAGTCCTCTAGGTCCATGTCTTCCATATCTTCCAACTCTGTCTTTAGGGATTTGGTTAGATCCATGGTTGCATCTTCATCATGTGGTAGGGGGGATGATATTGGGGCACTTGGAGCTTGCGAGCAGAGTAGTTTTTTTCTTTACTTAGGGAGGATTTTGGTTGAGTCCCAACAAAGGGATTATTGTTGGGGGTTTCTTTCTCTGGGATAGTAGCTAGTGATTCGAAGATATTTCTTGTGCGAGGTCCTTTTTGTTTAGGCTGGCTGGGAACATTCTTTTGGGCTCTGCTTTTTGTTGGAACTTTTTCAAAACATGCTTCATCCTTTTTCAGTTGAGATTTGGAGGATCTGGTTGCTTTTTATGAGTGGGATCTATGAAAAGGTTCCCATGGAATTTTCTACGCCAGAATGGAATGTGCACATAATCTAAGGTTTGGATACAACCTATGTCCCTATATCTGAGGAAAATTGATGCTGGCCGGGTTTTGGAGACATTAAGGTAGACACAGATCTGGGTGTATGAAGTATAGCGGCCTTGAATGATTGCCTCTACTATCTGCATGAAGGATCCTATAGTGTTTCCAATACCTTCCAAAATTTCTGATCGCCATTACTCCTGCATAAGTAAGTATAGTTTGATCCAAACTAGGGATACAATAAATATTCTTTTTCCAAGCTAAATTTTTCTTTCCATATTCGTATGTATAGACCAACTAAGTTAAAGAAATGCGGGTCACCTTGGAAAACACGTTCTTAGTCTTCAACTGGGTTGAAAATTACTGTGAAAAATTCTTTTGAATCTAGTTTAAGGGATTCATCCCCTTATGGCTTCCATCAGGTTTTGATCCACCATAAGAGTGCTTTTTCTGATGGCCAAAGGCCCATGAATTTGCATATGATGACATGGCATTGCATGTATTGAATATCCTGACCTAAGAAAGGATAAATGATTTCATGCTACAGGATTTCCTCTAATTTCAGGATACAGGTCAATGGGATTTTTTGCTCAGTATATACGTTTTGCTAATTCTGGGTTGGAAGCGGTCCCAATCTTTTCAGATCCTCCTTTTTTTGTTTTGTTTCGATCGGTCTAGTTGAATTAGGGGTAACATGAGTGGCAATTGATTGATGGGGTAGTCGACTATTTTCAACTACCACATTGTATAAGGTGGGGTTGGTTCTTCCTTGATCGGATGCCGCCATTACTAGTTTAGCACTACAGTACAGGGTGGAAAAGTTGCAGAGTGATTAATCATAAAACCTTTTTCCATAGATATGTGATATTAAAATGAAAGAGATTATACAATTTAACATATACAATTATTTAAAGATGTAATTATATCTAACATATACAATTATTTAGAAATTATATTTTATAAAATTAAATAGAAATTATATATTTTTTTTAAATTAAATAGAAATTATATTTTTATAAAACATAAAAAATTAAAAGTTTAGTTTAAATATAGATGTATGTTAAAATACCAACATAGATCCATCTTAATATCGAATATATCAAGAGTAAAGAGGGATTAAATCTCTAGAGATGCAAACCTTTAACCTTTCCAAGTTTAATATTCTAAAAAATGTTTGTACCTAGAAAAATTTGTAATCACTACATCGCTTTGTTTCTCTATTATATTAATTAAAGATAAAACAAATAGAAACATAACAAATTCAAATTTATATATAATTTAATATATCAAAATATTTTATAATGTATTAATATTATAAAATATATTAATATATATATAGATAGATATATTATTAATTTTTTATTTTTATTTTATTATTTTAATGAGTTATGTTACATGGACATCTCTTTCATGACTATAAAATTTAAAAGTTATGTTATTTTTTTATAAAATATGAAAGTTTAATTTAAATATAGATGTATGTTAGTTATGATATGGTATTTAATTTATCATGAATATATAAAATGTATTTAGGAAAGATGTTTTGAAGGATAGATATATCATAAATGTATTATAATATATTACGGAGAGATCCTCAAGAAACATGAACAGATGTTTTGAAACACATATATTTTATAAAAATACTTGAAAAAATAAATAATAAATAATTTATATATTAATGATAAATAATTATTTGTATATATATGTTTATATTTCACAATTTAATATATATTTAATTATCTAAGGAACATAACAATTCGGTAATAAACGAAATAATGTAAGACGCTTATATGTTTATAAAATAATGTATTATAATATATTACGGAGAGATCCTCTAGAAACATGAACAGATGTTTTGAAACACATATATTTTATAAAATTACTTGAAAAAATAAATAATAAATAATTTATATATTAATGATAAATAATTATTTGTATATATGTTTATATTTCACAATTTAATATATATTTAATTATCTAAGGAACATAACAATTCGGTAATAAAGTCCCGTGAGACAGCTCAGATGGTAAGGCAAGTGTACCTTCCTCCAAGGATGGGAGGAGGTCTTGTGATCGAACCCTGCTGAGTCTCCGGGATGGATTGTAATGATGCTCTGTAAAAATATTATGTACTGTTGTATATAATCGAGAAAATACCTCGTGGAAAAAAAAAAAACAATTCGGTAATAAACGAAATAATGTAAGATCGCTTATATGTTTATAAAATACCTTAGGTAAGGAAATAATGTAAAGAACATACTAAACGAAAAAACAATGTAAAAATAATAATAAAAGTAATAACAATGTTTATAAAGAACCTTCAAACACGATAATGTAAAGAACCTTCAAACACGATAATGTAATGGAATCTTTTGAGCTGCGCGGCAGCTGCAAGATCACTATGCCACCCATGATATCTTAGTGGATAGTTCTCATATGAGTATTGCAAAAATTACTACATGAGCATATTTAGTTGAGAAGAAGAACACTAAATAGATAATTACAAAAGGTTGAAGGAGTCGGCATGATCTTTAGAGGTTTTTTTTTATGAAAGTTTAGATAAAGTGTGCTCTTGAAAGGAATTGATTCAGAAAACAGATCAAGGGAATAATGTTTTAGATAAGATATTCTCATAGATATTAAAATGAATGATATGATGTTTTTATGCTAACTCTGGTAGACAATTTTTTTTTGTTTGTGGGTTGAAGCAAAAAAGAAGGAATTGTAGCATAGAAAGGATGATGGATAGAAATCATTACAACGGTGAAGTTGTCATAAAGGAAAAAGTTGAAAGCAAAGATCTCGACTTAGGGAAATTTGTGATGGAACCCTAGACAACAAATTGAATTGTTTAAGAAGAAGAGGACAATGAAATTCTCAAGAGAGGTGAGTAGTTGAAGAAGCAAAATTCAGATAGCTTTGGAAGTCAAGGAGAAGGAGTTCTTAAGAAAAGGTTCTACTACAGAGAAGCAAGCTATGCCAAGGAGATGGCTTGGTACTGGTGACGAGTAGAAGATTTGTTACATAGATGAGGAAGCCCTGTTGCAGTTTACAAGTGGAAAAGGAGAGTCCACTGAGAAAAGAGGAAAAGGTGATTATTGAAGGTCATCTACAGGGTTTAGGGAAAGGTCACAACTAGAAGAAGTAAAATGCCAAAGAAGTTGGCATAAGGAAGATGAGTATTGAAGAGTTTGAGAGAGAGATGGCTGAAATAAAAGTACATCTTAGTGTACTAGAGGAATGGCTACAAGAATATGGGGAAGACCATAGGTGTGTCTAGAAAATGAAGAAGAATAATATGATATGGAATTCACTACAGGTGAAGCTAAGATAAAGGATGTATTCTTGAGTGTAGGAAGAACTCAGATCAATTGAGTATGCAATGGATATTTTTGTATGTGAACTTGAACAAGGAATGGTGCTTAGGGAACATGAACATGATGATGCTGAGAAGATATTTCTTAAGAATCTCATGAACTATTGCACTATTTCAGATTAGCATGGAAATAGAATGGTTGAGGCATCACATGAAGAGCCTTATATTTTGTACTTTGACATTTTGTGTATGTTTGTAGATTTGGCAGGTGATGAACATCAATTGGATGATGTGTTCATGCATATTGATAAATAAATGAAGCTCTTAGAGAAGATGGTTGACTTAGAGGAAGTTTTGGTTGAACATGTATTTGTAGACCTTGGAGATGATGAGGAAACTACTGTAACAGGAGAAGTTGATAAAGACAACCAATCGAAGACTTGTAATAATCATAAGGAAAATGAGAAAACTTTAGTTGGAGAAACTTTTCCAACAAAAGAACAATATGAAGAAACATTTTAGTACATTGAAGAATGCACGATGATGTTGACAACAATAGAAGTTCAAGAGTCTTATGAATATGAGGAGGTTGAATTTGAATAGAGTTTAAATTATGTTCAAAATAAGAGTGAACCACCATTATCTTGCAGAATTTATGCAGGTACAGAAGATGGAAATTCATCTCATGGAGATGTGTTCGAGGAGTTTTCAACCATTGGAGTGTTGGAAGATAGTCCTTTTTCAGAGGAAGGATTTACAAAATAAGAGGTATAACCTTTGGAAGATTGGATGAAAGAAGACCCAAGAGATGAATATTGCATGGAGGATACAATTCAAAATAATTTTGTTGAATTGTATGAAAAATTGAAATTCTTCTAAGAGAGGATAGTGATCCAAAGACCTCATATTCAGGATGTAAAGTCATAATTGGAGGAAGAATACATTGTGTTGAAAGAAAATGAGTAAGAGTTTGTAAATTATGCACAACAACAAAGGGGAAGTGACATGTAGCCAAGGACATAGATGGATGATGAAATTGATATGTTATGGATGCTGATGAGGAAAACATCCAAAAACAAATACCACAAGAAGAGGAGGACATATAGCAACAAAATGTAGATGACTGAAATAATTTGGATTAGCAAAGAAAATGGATAAAAAAAACATAAAATATGGAGACCTAGAGCAATCAAAGAAACTGCAGTAGCAATAGGACAATCACAAAGTGGCAAGGAAAATGGACAATTACAACACAAGATTTTGGATCCGAAAGGAATACAATAGAAGGAACCCATGATCAGGAGATCATCGATAAATTTTTCCTGGGGAATCTAATGTAGGAGCATATTACTTCCAAAATCTTGTACATTTTATGAGACTTAGGGGGGTATTTCATTTCCTAGGGAGTGGGTTCCCTATGATTGAATTATTTGAATTTTCCTATGTTTATTGGTTTCTAGAAGAGAGACAAAGGATATGATTTATTAATGAGAGTGAGGATTGAATTTGTAATTGTTATTGAATGTGTGAGAATAGGAGAGGAGAGGGATCCTAGTGACATTTTGAGTAATTTGTGGATGCAAGGAGGCCCTTAGGAAACTGTTGAGTGATTTGTGGATCTAGAGTATCCATAGAGATTTATTGTTGAGATTAATTTGGATCTGAACTAATTCTAGTTTAGGATCCTTTTGTATAAATATTGTAAGCACCAAGGCAATAGGGCTTGGCCATCAAGAAAAGAAATCAAGCCAGGAAAGAGGTGTCCAGTCGAATGAAGAATTAGGCCAAAAAGAGAGGGAGAGGCCTGTTGAGGGGATTATGCCAAGAAGGAAAGAAAGAAGATTATTCTAACCTAAGTAAATTGTGTGTGTTATTTTTATCAATACAGAAGATAAATACTTTGTTTCAATTATTGTCCATTTGATGGTGTGAATCTGATTATGTAAGTGGAACCTTATTCATTGTATGACAATACCTATCTCTACATACTTGATAATTTGTGTGGTTACAGGTCCCAGGTAAATTTATAAGTTTAAAGGTCAATACAAAAGAGCCTGGTTAAGAAGTCTCTTAGGAGGAGATCACGATAAATAAAGTGATTGTTGACCACCGTAAGGGTCAATGATCCTAAGGTTTATTGTTTTACAAGAAAAAGTTATAGATCCATCAGGCCAAGGAGAAGATACAACAACCATCGGTTATTCGATGTTTTACAATTGGCGGATAGGAGACAAGCCACATAACCAATGTCAAGTTGAAAAACATACACAAGAACCATTGGATCTTAATCTAAATAAATCCAGATCATTGTATCATGGATCAACTATAACCGTCAGATCTTGATCGAGAGGATAAATCAATGATAGAAAGTTGTTTCACATTCAGAGTGCGCACAAGATAACAATGAGTTGGATTGGGAAATAATATAGAATGTCGGTGATTGTGACATGTGTCAACAAATGGTGTATTTCAGGGGTTGCTACTTGGGATTTGAATGAAGGATCAACCTTCCAAAAAATGAACAAAGTCGTTCATTGCATCATTTGATTAAGACATGATCATTGATCTGGCCAGGGATGAAATTATAGGATAAGCACCTTTTTGGGTTAAGCTCCTGGTCACAACCATTAGTCATATGGTGGAAGAAATAAGCCTCGGGTTAATATTATTTGTATTGGCAACTTTGGATTTAGGTCGTGATCCAAGTTTTGGGTCACATGGAAGAGGGGAGAGACGAGTAAGCATTGTCAGGGTTAAGTGTTTAAATGAAATAGCCTTGGTCATGAGGTCTGGTTCATATGCAGGAAATGGATTTTGCACCTATTTATAAACCTTTGGTCACAACATCTAGGTTCTAACAGAAGAAAAGAAGCTACAGTGAAAACTTCAGAGGAAACGAGAAACTAAATTGATCCATTTCATGTGATCAATTTAGGAAGAAACATGATCTAATATTGAAGGACATTGTGTAGAGAAGGTTTTATTCCATGTATAGACTACAAAGAGAAAAGTTATACTGCAAAGATCTTTGGGAGGTGCCTTGGAGGACTTATAGGGAAGATGGAAAATATGTGAGTTTCCTAACTATGAGGTTTGATCTAGGTTAGGTCATCATTTTTGTATAAGAGCGTGTAAACATTTTGGGGTGAAAATGATATGTTCTTTGGAATTGGAAAAGGAGACATAGAATGGAGATTTCTCATATCATTATTACAAAAATTACTATAGGAGAAGATTTAATGAGAGAATAAGAACAACGAATAGAATATTATAGAAGGTTGAAGGAGTTGGTATGTTGTTTGAGAGATGTTTTCTTTAAATAAAGTTGAGAGCAAGTGTACTCTTGAAAGGAATTGATTCAGAAAATGGATCAAGGGAAGAATATTGGAGATACGATCTTGGGACATATCTTATAAGGAATGGTATGATGTTTTTATGCTAACTCTAGTAGAAACATTTTTGTGATTGTAGGTTGAAGAAGACAAGAACGAATTGTAGTAGAGAAAGGATGATGGATAGAAACCATTACAACAGTGAATCTATGATAGAGGAAAAAGGAGAAATAAAATCTCTCAACCGAGGGAAATTTGTAACATAACCCTAGACAACAAATTGAATTGCTAAAGAATAAGACAACAGTGAAGTTCTCAAGAGAGGTGAGCGATTCAAGAACAAAAATCTGCATAGGTTTGGAAGCTAAGGAGCATGAATGCTCAAGAAAAGGTTCTACTGTAGAGAACTAAGAGATGCCAAGGAGATGGCTTGGTACTGGTGACAAGTAGCAGACTTTTTATAGAGATGAGGAAGGATTTTTGTAGCTCACAAGTGGAAAAGCATATTCCACCAAGGAAAGAGGAAAAGGTGACTATTGAAGGTCATCTACAAGGTTCAGGGAAAGGTCACAACTAGAAGAAGGAAAATTCCAAAGATGTTGGCATAAGGAAGCTGAGTAGTGAAGAGTTTGAGAGAGAGATGGCTTAGATAAAAGTACATCTTAGTGTACTATAGGAATAACTACAAGAATATGGGGAAGACCAGAGGTGTGGCTAGACAATGAAGAAGAATATGATATGGAATTCACTACAGGTGAAGCTAAGGATAAGTATGTTTTCCAGAGTGTAGGAAGATGTTAATCCCTAAATAGTGGAAAATTACCCATTAATTGGGGCATATTAAAATAGTAATTTTATTTGGATACCTTTTCATTTGGAATCATCTTGTATTTGTAAATTTATGTGGTGTATAAGGAGGTTGTCCCCTAAAAGAGGATTATTATCTGAAATTCTCTCTTTTTCAAAGGCGTTGAGTACTTATTCTTAGGTTTTTTTATGATATTTTCATATTTGGTTCTTAACATTTGGTATCAAAGATCAAGGTCTTGGGGTTTCGATGCTACATATGAGACATCTTGTAATTTTCACTATAAAGTTTTTTGTACGACATTTCAGAAGGAACCGCTTGGATTATATTTAGTAGATAGATTAAGGTATGTGCGATTCAAATTTAATCTCCTGAAGCCTTACACTTTCGGAGATATAGCCTGCATAAGATAGGGTTTTGGAATCATCCTGAATTTGGTCATCGAGGAATTTTCTCTATAAAATGTTTTCTGTAATATTTCAGACCCTAAAAGCTTGAATCTATTCATATAAATTATCAAGGTAGTTGTGATGAAACTTTCCTCTTCTGGGTCATCCTATTTTTGTAGATACACCCTGTGCAAGATAGGGTGTCTCACTAATCATATTAACTAGTCTCAAATGGGTCTTCTGGGTAAAATAGTTATATCTTCTTCAATGAGTATCCAAATTAAGTAATACTAGATGCATTAGATAGTGGACAGTGTCTAGTATTTCTGGTACAATTTTCAAAATCAAATATTATATATTATGATCTTGGCATGATTTACAAGTACGCTCTCCTAGAAGGGACAAAAACTGGCAAGTTGTGGGGAAGTTACCATAAATTCCACTTGGAACATCCAATTTTGATCAGACCTGTGGCATTGTAGTGAAGACATATCAAAGAACTACAAAAATAAATTTTCATACCTAGAAGGGTCAAAATGTTAGAAATACAACAAAACAAATATCTTCTAGCAGAACTACCTCAAAATCAAGGTTTAAAAGTGATACTTGGCCAACATGCCACCAAAAAAGGGAACTTGTACACCAAATAAGCCTCCAGAGAGTCCTACTTGGACTCTTGATAAAGGTGAATAAATATGAAGGGACATAAATGATTTACAAAATAAGACATTAACAAAATATGAACTACAAGGGATGATGGATTCAACTAAAGCTAAGTTGGAGGCAATAATGGATACTAATATGGATGGTTTAAAAAGGGAGATCATGGAAGGATCAAAAAATTTCCCAATAGAGAGGACACTTGAAAGTGAAAATGTATCCCATGAAATTCATGATGAGGACACAAGGAAGATGAATTGAGAATGGAGAAACTCAAACTTTGGGTTGAAGACCAACCACTTTCCTAATATCAATATGAGGAAGTTTGATGGAGAGGATCCAATTGCATGAATAATTAAGATGGAACAATTATTTGATCTACATGATGTTCCACATACAGAAAAGGTACGAATTGCTTCTTTATATTTATAACCCAATCAATTTGTGTGGTATCGATGGATTTTCTCTCACAAATCACTCCTCACTTGGACTATTTTCATGGAATAAATGATAGCACGCTATGAGGTTGCAAGCAAAAATACCTTTTTTAGCCAATTGATAAATCTCAAGCAAAAGGGTTTAGTTGCAGAGCACATTGAGAACTCCCAAATTTGAATACAAAGGTAACGGATATTCCAAATGAGCAATTGATTGATGTATTCATAGGAACTTTAAATGATAACATTCAACATGATGTTTGCCTTTGGGAACCCAAATAATTGGAGAATGCATTCAAGGTGGTGAGAAATGTTGAAAGTAAAAATACATCTATGGCTACTAGAAGGATACTATGGGAGAATATGTCATGAATAGTCCAATGATTTCTATACCCATGGGTGGTGTTGATGTCGTACTAGGATTCCAATGGTTGCAATCATTAGGAACAATGGCATTTAATTTTCAAGAAATTTTCATTGGAAGGAAAATAAATCAAGTTAAGGGGTATCACACAGAAACCCAATAAGGTGATAAGATCTAATGGAATGAAAAATTTATTGAAAAGGGGGAATCGTGGTGTAATTGTACAATTATGATCACTATATCTTCAAACATTTAAGCCATCTATTCTCCTATATATCCAAGGGATCATTGATAAGAATTCTAAAGTATTTGAAGATATTCCAAAATGTCTTCTACCCACTCAAAATCATGATCATGATATTCACCTAACTCCTGGGAGTGTTCCTCCTAACATCAGGCCTTAGAAATAACCTTATGCCCATAATAGTGAAATTGAGCGTATGGTTGAAGAAATGTTAGAGGTTGGCATTATTAGACCTAGCCAAAGATCTTACTCTACACCGGTGGTAATGGTACTCAATAAATAGGGCTTATGGCATATGTGTCCAGATTATAGAGAGATCAACAAAATCACTATTAAAAACAAGTTTCCCATTACCATCATTGATGAATTGTTACATGAATTACATGGAGCAATCTATTTCAAAAAGTTGGATCTTTCTTCATGGCATCGTCAGATTAGAATGAAGGAAGCAGATATCCCAAAAACAACATCTTGAACTCATGAAGGTCATTATGAATTTTTGGTCATGACTTTTGTCCGTACGAATGCACCTTTCACATTCCAGGGGTTGATGAATTCCATTTTCAAGCCCTTCCTACTAAATTTTTTGTTAGTATTTTTTTATTATATATTAATCTATAGAAAGTCTTGGGAGGATCGTGTGTGACATGTTGATAAGGTGCTACTACTACTAAAGGAGAAACAACTATACGCCAAACCATCCAAATGTTTCTTTGGGGTGAAGGAGATAGAGTATTTGGGTCATATTGTATCTCATGAAGGTGTCAAGGTAGACCTTAACAAGATTAAGGCCATGATGGATTGGCCGATTCCCAAAACATTGAAGAATATTAGAGGATTTTTGGGTTTGACTGGTTATTACTGCAAGTTTGTTCAGAACTATGGAAGAATATCAACACCTTTAATGAAATTAAATAAGAAGGATGCATTTTCATGGACTCCAGAGGAAACTCAATCTTTTGAACAACTTAAAGAGGTGATGTGCAAAGCTCTTGTATTGACCACACCAAGCTTAAAAAAAAGCCTTTATTGTGGAATGTGATGCCTCAAGAAATGCGATTGGTATTGTTCTAATGAAAGAAGAAAGGACCCTTTCTTTTGAAAGTTGGACACTCAAGGGAAATTACTTACACAAACCAATTTATGAGAAGAAAATGATGGAAATACTACATGCATTGAATAAATGGTGCCCTTACCTAATAAACAGGCACTTCAAGTTCAAAAAAGATCATGATAGTCTTAAATACTTCTTGTAACAAAGACTATCTTGAGAAGAACAAAAAAAATGGGTGACAAATATGTTGGGTTATGATTTTTAAATCATCTATCAAAAAAGGGAAGCAAAATTTTGTGGCAGATGCACTCTCAATAAAGGATGAAGATGTTGAGGCCTTTCTCTGTGCTATGTTGATCATCCAACCCGATTGGATAATAGAACTGATGGATGAATGGAAGAATGATGAAAACTTGTGGACTTCCATTCAAAGGTTGCAACATGATTCCAGTGCATCATATACATTTACATGGAAATATGATTCACTGTGGTACAAAGATCGCTTATATTTATGTAAGAACTCCCAAATCAAAGAAAATGTACTATTGGAATTTCACACCTTTCCGGTAGGAGGGAACTAAGGATTTTTGAAAACCGACCATAGGTTCAAGAAGGAATTTTTTTTGGATGGCCTTAAAAATGATGTTGAAAGGTTTGTGGAAGAATGTTTGGTTTGCCAAAAAATAAAGTTGAAGAAATTAATACCCTAGATCTTTTACAACCATTAGCCATCCCAAGTAAGCATTGGTAGGAGGTTTTCATGGATTTCATCACAAGGTTATCGAAGTCTGAAGCAAAGAGTGTCATCATGGTGATTGTTGATATAATGACCAAGTACAAACACTTTTGTGCACTCTCTCGTCCTTTCAATGCCAATATAGTTTCCACCGCATTCATGGAGACAATTCAAATTCTACATGGAAGACCAAATATTATTGTAAGTGACAGAGATCCCATATTCACTAGAATTTTTTGGACAAAATTATTTTCTTGTTTGGGTACTCAATTGGCTCATAAATCATCCTATCATCCTCAATCTGATGGACAAATTGAGATAGTGAACAAATGTCTGGAAGGCTACCTTCGTTGCTTTGTCTATGATAAACAAACAAAATGGTTCAAATAGTTGCCCTTCACGAAATGGTGGTATAACACTTCCTTTCATACTGCAACAAAAATGACACCATTTATGGCACTCTATGGATACCACCCTCCTTCCATCACTTCTTCTCTAAAATAAAAATCTAAGGTTCAAGCAGTGGACGATAACATCGAGCATCAACAACAAGTTCTCCAACTCTTAAAGGACAACCTGACCATGGCACAAAATCGCATGAAATAACAAGAATATCAACACCGTAGTGAAAGAATTTTTGAAGTAGGGGATTGGGTATTTTTAAGACTACAACCATACAAATAGATTTCCCTCAAGCAAGATAAGAAGGATAACAAATTATCACCAAATTACTATGGCCCTTATAAGGTGTTGCAAAATATTGGTACTATGGCATACAAATTGGAGTTGTCTACATCTTCATGAGTACACCTAGTTTTCCATGTTTCATGCTTAAAGAAGGTTATAGGTGACAAGATACTATTTCAAACTATATTTCTAGAACTTGATGAGGAAGGAAAAATCATATTGGAACTTGAAGCTATCACTAACACAAGAATTCTTCAGTTGAGGAATAGATCCATTCCAGAGTATCTCATTAAGTGGAGGAAACTACCTGTTTAAGATTTCACTTGGGAAGATGAGTCTTTTATAGAAAAGAATCCATAATTATTCAAGTGTTGCAGACAACACTTGTCTGAAGGGGAGGGGCATGTTAAGCCCTAAATAGTGGCACATTACCCCTTAATTGCAGCATATTACATTAGTAATGTTATTTTATTTATGTTGGCTTGGATCCATTAGTTGTAATTGTACCTCCTAGTCTCCTATATATACCAAGGAGACCTTTTCATTTAGAATCATATTGTATTTGGAAATTTATGTGGTGTATAAGGAGGTTTCCCCCTCAAAGAGGCTTATTATAAGAAATTCTCTCTTTTTGAAGGAGTTGGGTACTTATTCTAAGGTTTTGTTTTATGCTATTTTGATATTTGTTTCTTAACAGAAGAACCCATAGAAGATGATTATGCAATGGATATTTTTTGTATGTGAATGTGGACAAGGAATTGTCCTTGGGGAAGATGAAGATGAGGATGTTGAGGAGAGATTTCTAGACAATATCATAAACTATTGAACTGGTTCAGATCAACATGGAGATAGGACGGTTGAGGCATTAGATGAAGAGCCTTATATTTTTTATTTTGACATTTTGTGTATGTTTTCATATTTGGTAGGTGATGAACATCAATTGGATGATGTG
Source organism: Picea engelmannii (assembly GCA_009831015.1). Taxonomy (NCBI): domain Eukaryota; kingdom Viridiplantae; phylum Streptophyta; class Pinopsida; order Pinales; family Pinaceae; genus Picea; species Picea engelmannii. The sequence goes on along the minus strand of ML776890.1, from coordinate 936,357 downwards.
TTGATGCATATTGATAAATAAATTAAGCTCTTAGAGAAGATGGATAGCTTAGAGAAGTTTTTGGTTGAACATATATTTGTATACCTTGGAGATGATGAGGAAACTGTTGTAACAAGAGAAGATGATAAAGAAAACCAATTGAAGGCTTTTAATAATCATCAGGACAATGAGAAAAATTAGTTGGAGAAAAAATTTCAGCAAAAGAACAATCTGAAGAAACATTTCAGTGCATGCAAGAATGCATGATGATTTTGACAACCAATAAAGTTTAAGATTTTTATGAATATGAGGAGGTTGAATTTGAATAGAGTTTAAATTATGTTCAAAATAAGAGTGAACCAACATTATCTTGAAAAATTTATGTAGTTACATAAGATGGAAATTCACCTCATGGAGATGTGTTTGAGGATTTTTCAGCCATTGGAGTGTTGGAAGACAATCTTTTGTAAGAGGAAAGATATACAGAAGAAGAGATAGAAACTTTGGAAGAATGGATGACAAAAGACCCAAAAGATTAATATTGCATGGAAGATACAATTCATAATAATTTTGTTGAATTGTATGAAGAATTGAAATTCTTGGAAGAGGGGATAGTGAGCCAAAGATTGCATATTCAAGATGTAAACTCAGAGATGGAGGAAGAATAAATTGTTTTGAAAGACAATGAGGAAGAGGTTTTAAAGTATGCAGAACAACAGTGGAGAAGTGACATTCATCCAAGGATAGAGTTGGATGATGAAATTGATATGTTATGGATGTGAATGAGGAAAAAATCCAAAAGAAAATACTCCAAGAAGAGGAGGACAACCAACAACAGATTGTAGCTGACTGAAATACTTTTCATTAGCAAGGAAGATGGACAACAACAACATAAAATATGGAGACCTGGAGAAATGAAAGCAACTGCAACACCAACAGAACAACAATAAAGTAGCAAGTCAAATGGACAATTACAACACAAGATTATGGATCCATGAGGAATATAGCATAAAGAACCCATGATCAGGAGATCATGGATAATTTGTTCCTGGGGAGTCTGATGCAAGAGCATCCAGCTTCTGAAATATTGTACATTTGATGAGACTTAGGGGGGTCTTTCATTTCCTAGGGAGTGGGTTCCCTATGCTTGACTTATTTGTATTTTCCTATGTTTTATTGGTTTCTAGAAGAGAGACATAGGATATGATTTATTAATGAGAGTGAGGATTGAATTTGTAAATGTTCTTGAATGTGTGACAACATGGGAGGAAATGGATCCTAGTGATATTTTGAGTAATTTGTGGATCTAAGGAGATCCTTAGAAAATTGTTGAGTGATTTGTGGATCTACAGGATCCATAGGGATTTATTGTTGCGATTATTTTGGATCTGAACTAATTCTAGTTTAGGATCCTTTTGTACAAATATTGTAAGCATGAAGGTAATAGGGCTTGGCCATCAGGAAAATAAATCAGGCCAGGAAAGATGTGGTCAATCGAGTGAAGAATTAGACTGGAAAGAGAGGGAGATGCTTGTTGAGGGGATTAGGACAAGAAGGAAAGGAAAAAGCTTATTGTAACATATGTAAATTGTGTGTGCATTTTGATCAATACAGAATATAATTAGTATTGTTTGATTATTATCCAGTTGATGGTGTGAATCTGTTTATTTAAGTAGAACCTTGTTCATTGTATGACAATACATGTCTTTGCATACTTGATAATTTGTGTGATTGCAGATCCCAAGTAAATTAGAAGTTTAAAGGTTGATAAAGAAGAGTCTGGTTAAGAAGACTCTCAGGAGGGGATGATGATAGATACAGTGATCATTTACCACTATAAGGGTAATTGATCCTAAGGTTCGTTGTTGTACAAGCGAAAGTTACAGATCCATTGGTCCAAGGAGAAGCTACATCAACCATGGTCAGTCAAAGTTTTACAACTTTCGGATAGGAGAAGAGCCCCATAACCACTGTCAAGTTGAAGAAAATACACAAGAGCTGTTGGATCTTAATCTAAATAAATCCAGATCGTCGAATCGTGGATCAACCATAACCATCAGATCTCGATCTATAGGAGAAATCAACGGTATAAAGTTGTTTTAGAAATGGTGACACATGTCAGCAAATGGTGTATTTCAAGGGTCCCTAATTGAGATTTGAATGAAGGATCAACCTTCCTTGAAATGAATGACAGTCGTTCATCTCACCGTTTGATTAAGACGTGATCATTGATTTGGTGATGGATGAATTTATAGGATAAGAGCCTTTTTGGGTTAAGATGTGGGTAGAAACCACTGGTCATATGGTGGAAGAAACAAGCCTCAGGTTAATCTTATTTATATAAGAGCCTTTCGATTTAGGCCATGATCCAAGGTTCAGGTCGCATGGAAGAGGGGCGAGACGAGTAAGCGTTGTCAGGGTTAAGCATTTAAATGGAATAACCTTGGTCACAAGGTTTGGGTCATATGTAGGAAAAGGCTTTTGTGCCTATTGATAAACCTTTGGTCACAACGTCTAGGTTCTATTAAAAGAAAATAAGATATGAACACATCAAAGGAAACGAGAAATTAAATTGATCCATTTCATGTGATTAATTTAGGAAGAAACCAGATCAAATATTGAAGGACATTGTGTAGAGAAGGTTTTAGTCCCTTTATAGACTACAAAGAGAGAAGTTATACTACAGATATCCTTGGGAGGTCCCTTTGAGCACTTATAGAGCAATTGGAAAATATGTGAGCTGCGTAACTGCGAGGTTTGACCTGGGTTAGGTCATCATATTTGTTGATGAGGAATAGGTTGTCCTTAGTTTTGGTAATTTTTGTTGATGTGGAGAAGGATATTTTTTCCTTAAGAAAAATTCTGAACTTGAAATTTACGAAACACAAAGTTTTGTGTCTCAAGTGCATGGACGATTTATCTCAAATCTTGTTGTTTCCGCTGCTGTGATTTTTTTGTCATAATTCCAGTGTAAAATTGTTCAGTGATAATAACTAGGGTTTATTGTTTGATCATTAGGAAGTAATTTTCATATATGAAATTAGTCACATAGAGTTGAATGTGAAAATTGACATGTGCTTGTATAGTAGTGTATTTTGTATATTTCTCTGTGTGTATTATGTATATTTCACTTCTTTTTCAAAGGTGAAATTGAAACCTCGTGGAGCAATTGTTGCTCAATGAGAATGAAGAGTGTGGTGACCAGGGATGAAACCTTATTGGTGTATGGAATAACAACAAATCATTCCCAATTTCTAAAAATCTCATGTTGTATGTTTGTAGATGTTGCTTGGATTTTGGACATACTTTGTAGAGACAAGCCAATGTTTTAATGTTTAAATGGTTACATGAAAACTATACTTGCTCGATGTGATTTGTATACGCGACCCTAGTAGCAATGGTTTTACCATGATGAATGTCGTTCAAATTGTAGTGCTAACAGGCTTCTTAATCTGTTACCCAGATGTTCGAATTCGCTATGAATGTCCTTCATTGAACGCAATAAAGGAATATGCTCAAAATAAGCTACACCTTTGGAAGGCAGAAATTGCAGAATCGACTGGCGAAGACCAGCAAAGAGATACGAACAGTTCCGAAGCTACAGGGATGGAATATGACGTTGAAGTACGGGTAGCAGATCAAGAGGATATAAGACCAGAAAAAACACGGGAAGAAAATGTGAATAAGGATATATATAATTCAGAGTGGGAGAAAATATGGGAAGCAGTCACTTGCATGCCTTCAATTCTCGGTGTTGTCTTAGCTATGTTACTGTCACCGGCCGCTATGTTTCTAAAGATTGTCTTTCTAATCCTCTCGATGATCGTTGAGTTTCTTGTGCTAAACGGCTACTTTTTTCACTCTTTATGGCGTCTTCAACAACTGAATCAAAATACAGTGATCGGGCGTGGTACAGTAACCAAAATACGAGTGTATTGTCTTGGCTTCGTAGCTCTCATGGTCATACTGGTGGCGAATGCCATTTTCTTGACCATAATACTAAAGTAAGTAGTCTAAAGATCTGCTTTTATATATATTTCAATGAGTTGTTTTTTTTTTTTCGTTTTTTATTTCATTTCGAAATTGATCATAATGATGATTAAAGTCTATTAAGATTTAATTGGTCTATCAAATCTAGAGAGTAAGTGATTACTTATGATTCTTTAGAATTTTATTTTTATGCTCAAAAAACATTAAGAAAAATCTAGAACATAATTATTATTTACATAAATCTTTCAAACTGACTTCTTATTAAAATATTGCAGCACTGCTACCAAGAAGGGGTCCACGGGCTCGGAGAATGGAGCACCCCATTGTCGTTAAATGGCTATGGCTTTAGTTTCTTCTTATTCATGGCTTTAGATATTTCAGATATTCTATACTGCAACGATCGTTTTAACAAATTTTCAATTGTTTAAAGTTCACATAATTTTAACAAATTTTAAAGTTCAAATTTTCATTTGTCTAAAATTCATCTATTTCTAGTAGATTCTTTCAACTGCCCAACTAATCTTATATGTTTGTTTAGATTATCTTGTTTGTCCAATTCACCATTTCATTGTAAAAATATTTATTTTTACTATTTCCTTGTGAAAAACATTTAATATTTTTCCAATTTATTGTTTCACTATGGAAAAACATTCACTGTACATTTTCTATTTAATTATTTTCCACGAAAATAAACATTAGTCTCATTGATTTGTAAAATTTAAATCTTACCTCTTCACCTTGAGGAGGAATCTCATTTATTAGAAATTCCATAATTTTTGTTGAAATGCAATCTTAGAAAAAAGCCGCACATAAAACATATGATAAATGGTGCATTTATTACATCGGGCTTTTCACACTGTTTTTACCTCCGATGTGCTCTATGTAAAAACAAGTGTATGTATGACCTTCCATGTGTTCCATGTAAAAACACATGTATGTATGTGCGTCCTCCATCCAACCTTTGAATTTTCCACATTATAAATTGAGATTCGTGCCCATGATTTGACGTGATTTCATAAATTAAATATTGGATTAAATATTAATATAAATATAAAAATATTTATTTTAATAATAAAGGAAACCTTTTTTTCTATTTTCGAAGGACTTTGGGCATATGAGGCGTAACACATGAATTTGTGGATAGGATAAGGGTGCTTAATAAAAGAAATATTTTTTATTTTCAATAGGAATACAAAAATAAGGGTAAAAATGTATGTAGTGATGGAACTAAGGGATTTAGATAAGAATTAAGGCTAAGTATAGGCTTTTGATGGATGATCCATTGGGTGAAGGATTTAAGTGATAGGAGCTTAATGGAGCTAGTGAAAAAATTTGAAAGTCTGAGTGGAAAAATAGCACAAGGACAAGACGCTTTGGGAAAAATTAATACAAATTAGCAGGTGATAACATAGGATCCTATTGGGGATTCTATGCTCCCTATAAGGTAGCAAAGAATAGTAGACCACGTGCCTGATCCATTGGGTTGGTCCCAAAACATGTCTATGTACACTTCTCCAACCTGTCACCAATGTCTATTGAAAACCAAACTCTACACATTGCTCTCAACTGAATACTGAACACTGAATACATTGCTAAAATTTGACTGTACAAACTATTGGAAATACAAACTAAAAAAATTCTTGACCAACAAGCTTATTTGCACACTCCTATCTACTCTAAAAATGCTGAAATGAATACTCAATCAAGTGATGCTAAAGTTCCAATGCAACCAATCAAGCAATTGGCTTCCCGATTTTTCTCCGATCACATATTTCTTAAGCAGGCAGAAAAATGTAAAAGATGGCAGTTGAAAACAAAAGTTTAATTCAATACCTGAGCTTATGAACGAAACAAGCTCCTCCTTCACCGAATACTGTAATAGGAGGGCCACGGGATCTTGAAAACCATGAAAAATAATTTCTTTCTGATGAGCAAAAACAGAAAGACAAACATTTTTCATAAGTGTTTATTCCTCTTGCTCCATCTCTTCGGTTCCGAGAATATTTTCAAATGAAATGGCAACAATAGGTTTGTCTACTTTTCCATCCATCTCAACAAAAACATTCATACATTCTTGAACATATTCAAATATGACAACGATATTATGTGCATCAAGGATAACCTCTTGTTCATCAAACAACTCTGATTTGGTTCCATTAAACTTCTGGAAATTTGCTTGAGGACTGTCATTTTGACTTTCAAATGAATGAATGAAAATAAATTCATGTTCATAACCTTCTTGTAAATGTGAAAAGCTAACTTCATGAACTATTTCATAGTCTAGAGTTCCCATGGATGTATTTTCAAAACTATGATTTTCAAATGAATCAAATAAAACAATTGCTTCTTCATTATCTTTATGTATTTCTGATTGGAAAGTGGCATACATTGTTTTGTTGTTTTCCTAAAACTCCATGTCATTTGTTTGTTCATTGCTTGAAATCTTCATAGATGCAGTTTCAGAATCCTCATCCATATCTAGGCCACTTGGAATTTGAACAACCACATCATTCATTGGGGAAGAAATACAACTTTGAAACACTTTGTCTTGCTGAAAATTATGTTGAATGTCTTCATCAAGTTCAAGAGAAGGAAAATGACTTTCAACAACAATTTCTTGATCAACTTCACCTTCAACCAAAGGAGGGGATACTATTTGTTGTTGGGATGAATATTCATAAAGGGCTTCTATGATTTCATCATTCTTACACTCTTCATCACCAAATATTTTTTTAAGGTACTTAATGAAATGTTCACAAAATTCACAACAATCTTCAAACACCAAGAATGAAAGATTAGATTCTCCATAATGCTTAAAGAATGTTATGTGGAAATCCTTAAGAGAGTATAAGATGCCTCGTTTTAAACCTTCATACAATAATCTTGATTTTTCCTTTAGAGTAGCCATAAACATTTTGCATCAAACAATCTTCACGAAATTCAACCCCCAGCTTACATATGCTCATGTGAAATCTAATCAAGTGTAAGGCAACATCATTTCCTTTCCCCTATTTGAATTTAGGGAAATATTTTTGCCAATTTATGTGAGGAATATGATTTGGAAAGCCAGGAATATGAGATTGATTCATTGGAGCATACCTTGTAGATATTGAACTCATCTTCGGACAGTGGAGTCACCAATGATGTTTTGGAAGTTGGATTCTGCATTGAGAGTGGAGTCGTCAGTGAAAATTCAAATTTCTAGATTCTTCTACCAGTGGAATCGCCTTCAAACTGATTTTTGATGTGTGGAGTCGTCAGAGTAGGAATACAACCAATATGTGCCTAAGTGTCTGCTTCTCTCAGACCTTCGAACTCAACCATGTAATCATTTCCATGGAAAAATTTTCAATTTCGTCCCCGACAACGACGCCAGAATGTTAGCACTCTGTAAATTTTATCCGGCTGAATAGAAAAATGACATAGGTAACTATTTCAACCAGCTTTAGAGCTGAGGCACTAGCCTACTCAACTCACAGAGGGATCTCCCTTATCACTTGATATATCTATGGAAATCGATGGCTAGATTTGGTTTGTTTTGGGGGATTTTAATAAAGTTGTTGGCAATGAAGGGGAGAAACACACAGGGCTATGGAGTCACAATTTCTGAAAATGAATGAAAGCAATGATCAACAAGTAGAACTCTCAAGAGGATAAAGGCTAAATGAGGCAATGAATTTGAGTTGTGAATTGGGATTTGCAGAGTGTAAGAGGAAAGGGGAAAAACAAGTAACTGCATCACGACATTAATAAAATGAATTCTAAATTAGTTAAAAAGACAATTACACAGTTTAAATTGCTTAAGCCAGGAGCATCATAAGATGAATTATGGGCATTTAACTCTCCAATTTAAACAGAAGAAAATGAAAATGGAATTAAAGAACATGGGAAATACAAACAATGAAGAAGGATAAAACTCATATCATAGCCATTAGAATCCTTTCATAAACAGTTCAAAATGCTTCTGCATATGTAATCAATTCAGTCCCAGAAAAATTACAATAGAGTCTAGAACCACTAGAATTGTGCCCTTACACTTCTTCTTGCCATTAATACCCTCAAATCCTCTAACACTTATACAATTCGAGTTCCTTCAATGTGCAACCAGTTACAATAACTGAAATGAAATGGTTCAGCTTCTACAATGATTACAAATGACAGTTTTCAGAAAAAACGTTTCATGATCCGTGCAGATTCCTCTGACGCTCCAGCTCCTTCCTCTTCCACATTCTCTTTGAAATGTCACTCATAATCCTTCAAATATAATGTCATTTATCCATATTCTCATTAAACATATGGGAATAATATATTTGAAATAAAAATAATTCTCAAATATTTTTCTATCTTGTAGAACTAAATTTCCATAATTTAATTCATGCCCGTGGTTTTTAAGACCATGTCTTGTTTGCCAAATTCACCATTTCATTGTAAAAACATTGACTTTTACCATTTCCCTGTGAAAAACATTTATTGTGTAATGTTTTTCCAATTTAGTGTTTCACATTGGAAAAACATTTACTATGCATCTTCCATTTAATTATTTTTCATGGAAATAAACATTAGTCTCCTTGATTTGTAATATTTAAATCTTACCTCTTCACCGTGAGGAGGAATCTCATTTATTATAAATTCCATAATTTTTGTTGAAATGCAATCTTAGAAAAATGTCGCACATAAAACATATGATAAATGGTGCATTTATTACATCGGGCTTGGGCTGGAGTGGTTTAATTCAAACTTTTTTTACCTCCGATCTGCTCCATGTAAAATCACGTGTATGTATGACCTCTGATGTGCTCCATGTAAAAACACATGTATGTATGTGTTCCCTCCATTCAAAGTTTGAATTTTACAAATTATAAATTGAGATTTGTGCCCATGATTTGACTTGATTTCATAAATTAAATATTGAATTAAATATTAATATAAATATAAAAATGTTTATATTAATAATAATAAAAACCCCTTTTTTGTATTTTCGAAGGAATTTGGGCATATGAGGCTTAACACATGACTTTGTGGATAGGATAAGGGTGCTTAATAAAAGAAATGTTTTTTATTTTCAACAGGAATACAAAAATAAGGGTAAAAATGTATGTAGTGATGGAACTAAGGGATTTAGATAAGAATTAAGGCTAAGTATAGGCTTGGGATATTTGTCAACTTTTGACTCGTGGAATACATGACTATTTTGGATGATCCATTGGGCTAAGGATTTAGGTGATGGGAGCTTGATGGAGCCGGTGAAAGAATTTGAAAGTCTGAGTGGAAAAATAACACAGGGACAAGATGCTTTGGGAAAAATTAATACAAATTAGCAGGTGATAACATAGGGTCCTATTGGGGATGCTATCATCCCTGTGAGGTAGAAAATAATAGTAGACCATGTGCCTGATCCATTGGGTTGGTCCCAAAACATGTCTATGTGCCCTTCTCCAACTTGTCACCAGTGTCTGTTGAAAACCAAACTCTGCACACTTCTCTCAACTGGATACTAAACACTGAATACATTGCTAAAATTTGACTATACAAACTACTGGAAATCCAAACTGAGAAAATACTTGACCAACAAGCTTATTTGCACACTCCTATCTACTCTAAAACTGCTAAAATGAATACTCAATCAAGTGATGCTAAAGTGTCAATGCAACCAATCAAGTAATTGGCTTCCTGATTTTTCTCTGGTCGCATCTTTCTTAAGCAGGCATAAAAATGTAAAAGATGGTAGTTGAAAACAAAAGTTGAATTCAAAACCTAAGCTTATGAATGAAACAAGCTCCTCCTTCACTGAAGACTGTAATAGGATTGCCACAGGATCTTGAAAACTATGAAAAATAATTTCTTCCTGATGAGCAAAAACTAAAAGACAAGCCTTTTCCATATGTGTTTATTCCTCTTGCTCCATCTCTTCGGTTCTGAGAACATTTTCAAATGAAATGGAAGAAATAGGTTTGTCTACTTTTGCATCCATATCAACAAAAACATTCATGCATTCTTGAACATATTCAAATATGAAAACCATATTATGTGCATCAAGGCTAACCTCTTGTTCATCAAACAAATCTGATTTGGTTTCATCAAACTTTTGGAAATTTCCATGAGGACTGTCATTTTGACTTTCAAATGAATGAATGTAAATAAATTCATGTTCATAACCTTCTTGTAAATGTGAAAAGATAACTTCATGAACTATTTCATAGTCTAGAGTTCCCATGGATGTATTTTCAAAACCATGATTTTCAAATGAATCAAATAAAACAATTGCTTCTTCATTATGTTTCTGTATTTCTGATTGGAAAGTGGCATACATTGTTTTGTTGTTTTCCTAAAACTCTATGTCATTTGTTTGTTCATTGCTTGAAATCTCCATAAATGTAGTTTCAGAATCATCATCCATGTCTAGGCCACTTATAATTTGAACAACCACATCATTCATAGGGGAAGAAAGACAACTTTGAAACACTTTATCTTGGTGGAAATCTTGTTGAATGTCTTCATCAAGTTCAAGAGAAGGAAAATGACTTTCAGCAACAATTTCTTGATCAACTTCACCTTCAACCAAAGGAGGGGATAATATTTGTTGTTGGTATGAATATTCATAAAGGGCTTCTATGATTTCATCATTCATACACTCTTCATCACCAAAAGCATTTTTAAGGTACTTAATGAAATGTTCACAAAATTCACAACAATCTTCAAACACCAAGAATGAAGGATTAGATTCTCCATAATGCTTAAAGAATGTTATGTGGAAATCCTTAAGAGAGTATAAGATGCCTGGTTTTAAACCTTCATACCATGATTTTGCTTTCCCCACTAGAGTATCCATAAACATTTTCATCAAACAATGTTCACGAAATTCAACCCCCAACTTACATATGTTCATGTGAAATCTAATCAAGTGCAAGGCAACATCATTTCCTTTCCCCTCTTCGAATTTAGGCAAAGATTTTTGCCAATTTATGTGAGGAATACGATTTGGAAAGCCAAGAATATAATATCAATTCATTGAAGCATACCTTGCAGATATTGAACTCATCTTTGGACAATGGAGTCACCAATAATGTTTTGGAAGTTGGATTCTACATTGAGAGTTGAGTCACCAGTGAAAATTCAAATTTATGGATTCTTCTACCAGTGGAATCACCTTCAAACTAATTTTTGATGTGTGGAGTTGCTAGAGAAGGAATACAACCAATATGTGCCTAACTGTCTGCTTCTCTTAGACCTTCGAACTCAACCATGTCGTTCGTCGTAGGGAAAAAATTTCAATTACGTCCCGGACAACGACGCCAGAATGTTAGCACTCTGTAAATTTTGTCCGACTGAATAGAAAAACGACATAGGGAACTATTTCAACTAGTTTTAGAGATGAGGCACTAGCCTGCTCAACTCAAAGAGGGATCTCTCTTGTCACTTGATATATCTATGGAAATTGATGGGTAGATTTGTTTTTTGGGGGGGGATTTTAATAAAGCTGTTGGCAATGAAGGGGATGAACACACAGGGCTATGGAGTCACAATTTCTGAAAATGAATGAAAACAATGATCAACAAGTAGAACTCTCAAGAGGATAAAGGATAAATGAGGCAATGAATCTGAGTTGTGAATTGAGATTTGCAGAGTGTAAGAGGAAAGGGGAAAAACAAGTAACTGCATCACAACATGAATAAAATGAATTTTGAATTAGTTAAGAAGACAATTACACAGTTTAAATTGCTTAAGCCAGGAGCATCATACGATGAATTCTGGTCCTTTAACTCTCCAATATAAGCAGAAGAAAATGAAAATGGAATTAAAGAACAAAGGAAATACAAACAATGAAGGAGAACAAAATTCATATCATAGCCATTAGAATCTTTTCATAAACAGTTCAAAATGCTTTTGCATATGTATTCAATTCAGTCCCAGAAAAATTACAATAGAGTCTAGAACCACCAGAATTGTGCCCTTTCACTTCTACTCAACATTAATACACTCAAAACCTCTAACACTTATACAATTCGAGTTCTTTCAATGTGCAGCCTGTTACAAAAACTGAAATGAAACATTTCAGCTTCTACAATGATTACAAATGACAGTTTTTAGCAAAAACATTTCATGATCCCTGCAGATTCCTCTGACACTCCAGCTCCTTCCTCTTCCACATTCTCTTTGAAATGTCATTCATAATCCTTCAAATATAATTTCATTTATTCATATTCTCATTAAACATTTGAGAATAATATATTTGAAATAAAAATAATTCCCAAATAATTTTTTATCCTCTAGAATTAAATTTCCATAATTTAATTCATGCCCATGGTTTTTAAGACCATGTCTTGTTTTCCCAATTCACCATTTCATTGTAGAAGCATTTACTTTTACCATTTCCCTGTGAAAAAGTGTAATGTTTTTCCAATTTACTTTTTCACTGTGGAAAAACATTTACTGTGTAATGTTTTTCCAATTTACTACATTTGGCAAAATACCTTTTATCTTCTTATTTAACTTCTGTAAAACCTTTGGATGAAAATTATCCATCTATTCACATGCATCTTCCATTTAATTATTTTCCATGGAAATAAACATTAGTCTCCTTGATTTGTAAAATTTAAATCTTACCTCTGTAAAACCTTTCACCGTGAGGAGGAATCTCACTTATTAGAAATTTCAATATTTTTTGTTGAAATGCAATCCTAGAAAAATGCCGCACATAAAACATATGATAAATGGTGCATTTATTACATCGAGCTTGGGCTGGAGTGGTTTAATTCAAACTTCTTTTATCTCTGATGTGCTCCATGTAAAAACACGTGCATGTATGTGTTTCCTCCATCCAAACTTTGAATTTTCCACATTATAAATTGAGATTTGTGCCAATGATTTGACGTGATTTTATAAATTAAATATTGGATTAAATATTAATATAAATATAAAAATATTTATATTAATAATAAAAAATCCCTGTTTTCTATGTTCGAAGGACTTTTGACATATGAGGCTTAACACATGACTTTGTGGATAGGATAAGGGTGCTTAATAAACGAAATATTTTTTATTTTCAACGGGAATACAAAAATAAGGGTAAAAATGTATGAAGTGATGGAACTAAGGGATTTAGATAAGAATTAAGGCTAAGTATAGGTTTGGGATATTTGCCAACTTTTGACTCGTGGAGCACATGACTGTTTTGGATGATCCATTGGGTGAAGGATTTAGGTGATGGGAGCTTGACGGAGCTGGTGAAAAAATTTGAAAGTCTGAGTGGACAAATAGGACAAGGACAAGACGCTTTGGGAAAAATTAATACAAATTAGTAGGTGATAACACTTGTAATTAATCATCTGATATAAAACATATTGTCTTTCTATACCTAGTCTGTTTTGTATGGAGTTTAAGATCGTGTATGTTCATGTTTAGTCTCAATTCACAATATGGTATCGGGGCATGACATATAAATTTCTCTATCGCTTAGTTTTTTTTTTCATTAGTTGTATACCAATAGTAAATCTGGAAATATGCTCAGACAATAACATGAATAAACACCAAAACCATTCACAACAATATTGAAAACAAGATGTGGAAAACCCTTGAGGTAGGGTAACGCCATATATTAATCCTTCTAGAAGGATAAAACTCCTCAAGCAATTATTGCTTGTACATCAACAATATTCTTCACCATGGAAATTGCATTGCTTACACTTCCTTATATAGAATTCTCTATCTCGTAGTTACATTATAGAGAAGGTATCTTCTAGAAAGCCAATTTATTATATCTAACTATCCATTTATTCTATCTAACTACCATATTGGGCCTTATTTAATACCATGATGAACCTAGTCCACCTTACATTTAATATCCTCCACTAATTGTATCTAACCCCCATTCTCATTGGTACCTCTCGTATTACCTCCCTAGGTATATTACATTCCACCCACCTTAAGCATGTTTCATCCCCGAAAAATTAGAACATACCATATGATATGATCGGGTGAGAATAGTAGCCAACAGGTACCAAGTATGACCATCCATCCATCCTAATGGAAGCCAAATATGATATCCAACTATTGCCTTGCCACCTTGATCTTTCTCTGCATCATGTTGATGTTTCCATGGACTTGGTTCTCTAGCCTGATTTCATCATGTAGTGTTGGTATGCCTCCATGCACCAATTGATTGGTTTCCTTTCTAGTTCCCCTCTCATGCATAAGTGTGTGAATGCTCATGCCCTTGCCCGACTGACTATTGTTTCTCTATATGATGTTTATGGAGATATACCACGATTGTAGGATTTTTTTCTTTTTTCTTCAAATCTACAACACATTGTGCCTTTGAGTCAATGACCACCTTAGCTTCTTCACTGTTTTCATCCTATGGCTTTGTTTCATCTGTTTCTATAGACTTTGTCTCTGATTCAACTTCAGACAAAGTCTCTACTTACTAAGAGACACATCATGTATGGAGCCCTAAGGACTCCACTGAGCCTTTCCTTGCATGCATCAGTGAAAAGAAAATATCTTCATTCAGATCTGCAATATTCAGTATTCGTGCACTTGTCATTATTTCCTTCAACTGTTGAAAAATGTATTCACACTTGGGTGGCCAGTCAAACTTCACTTGCTTCTTTTGCAAAGAAGTGATTGGACTTGCAATCTTTGAAAAACCTCTTATGAATATTTGGTAATAACCAGAAACACCCATGAATTATCTAACCACTCTCACATTCTTTAGCATTGACCATCCTCTAATGGCTTCTATCTTCTCATGATCAACTTCTATCCCTGCTCCCGAAATTATATTCCCCAAGTAGTGAATCTTCTTTTGGTAAAATATGCACTCACTTAGCTTAGCATACAACTTATGCTCTCTTAGAAATTACAACACCATTCTTAAATGTTTCTCATGTTCCTCTTCTAACTTAGAGTAGAAAAGTATGTCGTTTAGGAACATAGTCACAAACTTGTCTATGTACTCCCTGAACACTCCATTCATTAGGCACATAAACACTGATGGGGAATTTGATACTCCAAATGGAACTACCATGAAGTCATAATTTCCATGTCTTGTTCTGAATGTTGTCTTGTTGATGTCTTCTTCATTTATCCTTACATAATGATATCCTGACCTCAAGTCAATATTCGAAAAGATTCTTGCACCTTTTAGTTGATCAAAGAAATCATAAATTCTTGGAAAAGGATATTTGTTATTTATTGTGACCTTATTAAGCTGTCTGAAATTGATACACAACCTTAAAGTTCCATATTTCTTCTTCATAAAAAAAACTAGGGATCCCCAAGGTGACACACTTGGGTGTATATACCCCTTCTTTAACAAATCTTCAAGCTTCATCCCCAACACATTCAATTCTAGTGTACCCATTCTGTATGGTTTATTGGACACTGGGGAAACAATTGGCACCAAATCTATAGAGAAATCAATGTCTTTCTTTTATGGAAATCCCAAAATTTCTCTAAAAACGTCTTCAAAATCCTTTAATATCGGATGGTCTTTAATGCTTTCCACTTTATCTTTGGTTGCCTCTTCCATATGGGCTACAAACATATGACACCCCTTCCTGAAACTCTTCTTCAAATGCATAGTTGAAATCTCTCTAACAACTACAAATCTTTGAATGCCTTGAATCTAGGCTTGTTACCCTTCTTCATCAAGACATGTGATTGTCTTGTTGTAATAGTCTAGGACAACATAGTTGTTTTCCAACCAATCCATGCCAATTAAAAAATCATATGAACCCAATGGTATGATGTTTACATATACCTTTATGCTTATTCCATTCATGTCCATCGAACAATATTTAACCAACTAATTGATCTTTCTCTTAGCCCTCGTGGTTAACTAAACTAACCAAGATTTCTTATGCTTGCTTCTTTGAAAATGAAATATTTCAACAATGTTAGCATTTATGTAACTGTGTATAGCTCTAGAATCAATAAAAATTGCTATGGGATGGATATTGATCTTACCATCCACTCCAATCATGGGGGATTTATATTCATCTTACTTGTTTTCCAAGGCTACATAAATCCTTGGCATGATTCCTCCCATGTCTTCCACTACTTCATCCTCCTGAGTGTTGGGGGCAGTCCTCATTCTTTCTCCTTTGTGAGGGAAGTACATATATAAGTTATGTCCCTCACATCCAAAAAATTGAACGAGTTGTTTCCTTGGTATCTTTCCAAATGAATATGCAGTCTTGTGCTCATTTTGGGCTAACTAGCCTTGATTATTTTATTGGGAATTATTTCTGAAAAAGGGTGGCTTAAAAAATTTATTCATTTGATCCTTTTTCCCTTTCATCTTGTCATTCCAAGCCTTCTGGAACACTAACCTTCCTTTTCTCTACTTATAAAGATGGCTTTCCCTCCTTATGGTCTCCTTCAAAGCCTTGGGGTTATCATATTGTATCTTGTCACTATAGAAGGAGGGTAACCCACTTAGAAACCTTTGGATTTTGACCTTCTCATCATAGATGATTTTAGGGGCTAAATTTCACAAACGGACTAATTTTTCATAGTTTTTCCCAAAAAACGATTCCCTAAATTCCCTTTTTTCTAAAAATGATTCGACCAAATTCCATAGAATAATTTTTTTTTACCTTAAAAATCGCCAAAATTTTATAGAAAGTATATAAAATTCTTAGAAATTTGAATTTTTTACAAATCTATCGCCAAACATTTTACATTTTACATATTAAGGACTTCTAAGATTAACCCAAGTTTCTACATTTTAATATAAATTTACATCCTTAAAATCATCCATGCTTCTCATCCTTGATGAAGGCAACATACTTCAACAATTCAAGAACCACTTCTCATATTCCTCCATTTTCATGGTTCCAACCTGAGTTCAAATAAATATTTCATCTTTTTTTCATAGTAATGGTCAGACAAATATTTCTCTTGGAAATATCCCTTGAACTTATTCCATGAGATCATCTTCTCATCAAGGTTCTTGACTTGCTTAACTTGATCCCACCACAAGGTTTCATTTCCTTGCAAGTGGTAGGTGGAAATTCTAGCTTCTACCTGGGAGGGGTAATCATGTAGCTGAAAATATTTCTTCATTTCCAATAGTAAAGTCTCAGTCTCTTCTCCTTTCCTATTATCACCATTGAAAGTAGGTGGATTGATCTTCCTAAGCTCACCTTGCAATATGTATACCTCAGTCCTCCTCCTTTACCTCTTGACAGGAGACACTTGGGCTACTCCCGGGCCCCAAACTTGCATGAGTTTTTATGGTATATTTACTTGAAGAATGATGGATCCTTCTCATTCTTCTTGATTACCTATCATTTCCATGATCATCCCTTTTGCTATGGGATCTAGATGTAGACACTTGTTTAGAACTAGCTTCTTACTTAGTGCCAAATTCATTTTTGACTTGCTTATGCAACATGTTTAAGATCTAAAGTATCTCCTCTTGATCTTTCACAATATTTTAATTATCATCTGTATATCTATGCACTTCCCTATGCAGTATTTTCATAGTGACATGTTGCTTCCTATTCCTTCTTCCATTTGAATTTGTCTCAACATTCTCCATGATGACATACACACCTATGCCCTCTTCCTCATCATTGTAATATCCTTGAGAACCTTCTATAACTCCATTCCTCATATAAGAACAAAAGTTTCCTTCTTCTACCTCTAATTCTGGAAGAAATGTGCATGTAATAGTCATCGTTAGGAATGCATAGCATAAAACATTTCATCAAATAAAATACAGTTTCTTTCTTCAATAATTTCTGAAGGACACATTACACCAATTCAAAATCAAAATTATCAGATGAATTCCCCTATGAAACAACTTTCCAACAACTATAATCATGCCTCAATATGAGTTTTGAGTGAAACATTACAACAATTACATGTTGCAATTTCCACTCTTTTATTGCTACAAAAATATTTTTATTAATTTATAGAAGATTGTATTTCCCAAATAAAAATTTCAGACTAACAGACATATTCTACTCCTCAATACTTTTCCAATGACTATTTGTTTTCTCAAATCCAAGCTCTGAGATGGAAGTTATGGTTCAAACAAGTTTAGGTTGTTTTACCCAATTTATCACTGCATTCTACAAGTGTCTTATTTATCTTCCTACACATTTTCAGGTACCCATAACCAAAATATGACTTTACCACTAGCTTCTATGTGTCATAATATTTCCATAGACATCTCTTGTGTCCCAAACAGACTTCGGTGCATGGAGTTATGCCTTTTGGAAGTAAAATTGGTGCCAAACTTTTTCTGTCACTGTTTTGGCTGTAACTTTCTCATGCGAGCTCATTTTGTGAACCATTTAGCGCATTGGATAAATCTCTCTGAATTGTTTTATTTGAGCTATAGAGACAAAGCGCACCTTGGTACACTCGATTATAGTGGGCTTTGACTTGCTAAAAATATCGATTAGGCCCTCAAAATGGCCCCACAAGTTAATGACCTTAAAAAAGCACAAAAAATCACATAAAATTAATTGTTTTACCACTATAATAACCCTTTAAATCTGAAATGTTGAATTCAAATCAGGGGAAACAACAACCATCGATCTTACTCTATCATCCATTGGTGACCAACGTTCTTCCTTGGGAACGCACCACACTTTCTCCAATATATCGATGCAACCATTGACTACTGACCAAACTCATTAACACCCGATTTACACACAATCCTCAATGGAGAATGAAAATCCTCATTGATTCGGTCATTGTTTGACCATTGGCCCTTCAACGATCGATGATCCCTAATGAATCTCAGAAACACTTCCCCAAATAGGCCGACCTGACCATCGACCATCCACCACTTTTGTTGGTTAACATGTCATGACATGTGGTTACTGATGTGGCATACCACGTGGATGATGGTATCATCATCCACTTTTTTCCATCAACCATCAAAAGATTCGTTTGGATGATCCAAAGTCTTCATCGAATCGGTTGACGCCCAACCATTGGTGCATTAGTCATCGATGACTCTTCTTGCTTGATTTAAAACACTTTGTTGAATTGACTGACGCCTGACAATTGACTCATTGGCCATCGGTAATTGAAAAAAAATCAGTGGATTTAGCCAACCCCCGACCATCGACGGTTAGATATTTCTTATGGATGAACCAAACTTTTTTTTGTTTCATTCGACCTGACCTTCGGTCATCGATGATTTCTCTTGGTGAACTTTAACATTTAACAATTTTTCGACATTTCTCCAATTGATCTAGACCGTCGATCTCATCCATATTACAAACCCATGAAACAAATCCTGACCATTGATTGTACCAAATTTGTCCAACTCTGTCAATGCCCGTCCATCAGCCAAAATCCATCAATATTTACTCTTGGTGAATTCCAAACACTTCACCAAACTCGTCGATTTGACCATCGACCATGGGTAGATTCTGTTGTCGAACCTCTCACTTAGAAAATTTTGACAAAAATGCAAGTGAGATTGGGTCATAGAACTAATTTATTTTCTAAATGGATGAAATGAATCCTCACCATTGATATTCTCAACCTTTACAGAAATTGATACCTTATGGATGTTTAAATTTTTTTATGTGAATCTCGGTTGTCGATATCGAGATCAAACTTGATCTTGGTCGTCGATTCAAGGAACTCTGTAAATCACTACAAGAATCTATTAAAACTCAATTTTTGAACATTCCAAGTCGAATTCAGCCTTGTCACTTTTCTGCTTGGATCCATGGAACCTCCTAAATAGTATGGAGTCATTTAAACCCAGATTTTACTCACGAAATTGGGGATTTCACTCTAATCTTCTCTATTTTTTCCTGAATACATAATATACAATGTCTACAACAATGAATTTCACCAGTTCAGAGTTTTCTTGGCCCATATAAGCCCAATGTTTGAACTGGGTTCTTTGATACCATAATGTAATGTTCCCCATCCCATCTGAGGTACATTACGAGGCGAAATACACACAAAAATGAAATTTCTTCTCACTAATTTAATTCATTTTACAAATAATTGTTTTCTTGTAGCTTTCAACTACGAACTACAACCAAAAATAGATAATTTCTATAACCATAAAATAGATGCATCTACAAAATATCAAAATAACATGAAAGCAACTTATTAATTCACACAACGACGTATAATTCATTCTCATTTACACAGAGTTCATGCACAACAATAACAGATGTAAATAACTCAATAATAAGATAAAACACTTATCTTTTAATATTGGTTTTGAAACCAACTACTTGGGATGAACATTACACCCAACCATAGACCGATTTTTCCAAATCTCAACAGTCAGTCACCCCCGAGTTGAGCCTAGTAATCCAAAGAAGAGGGTGGTCTCTCATAGTCCACTCACTACTCATAAAAATCAAAACCCATTGATATCTTCCTACAACTATCCTGATTTTCCACCATCTCTCTTCCTCTTGACCTTTCCAAATGAAGGAATGTACCCCTTCATTGATCCTAGTTCCACGGGTATACCATTCATTTAACATGGTCTCTATGGCATAGGTAACCAGAAATATCTCAACTACGAACTCAAGGGAACTTGCTGCTAAGAAAAATACCAACAAACAACAACAAACACTTTTTTTTCTAGTGCAACTCCCCCATGAGTTCACTCTTCTGGAAGGACAACCTATCTCTTCAATTTCTAGCTTCAAATATGCTCCAATATGCTCTAACTTTCTCTAAAATTCACCCTCCATGGTTGTACCATATCCAAACTATCTTTCTTCCTCCGTACCTTTTTCTCATGCACAAAACTTGAATAACTAAAATTGTTGTCCCAAACCCATACCATTTTCCTCCCTTTGTATTTACTTGCTTGACTCACACTCTTCCCCAGGATGATTGTATTCATCCCCCATGTGCCCAATAACTATTGGATGTGAATACTCATGCCCACCCACTTACATATATTCAATGATTGGCTTTGGGAACATTCAATCAGAAATTGGAAGGTTCATATAAAAATAAAAAATTTAGGAAAATGGGTTGAATTAATATACATTGGTAATTCCCCATTTGGACCCCTCTTGGCCATTATGCTAGACACTCCCCTTTCTTGCAGATTAATTCATCCCCCATCTCTTTTCCATGTCCCCTTAGCAGCTAGAATCACATTTTATTAATAAAACATAGAAACATATTTTCCATATACATCGCTTGTGCCGTAGCCACACATTATATCTATAGAAACATTAATTAAACTAGGGATTATAGTGGGGATGTTACACTGAGTGTCCCACCATCTCTGTGCAATTCCCTCGAGTTGTATGTTGGTGATATGAAGCTTCATGTCTTCTGTCATCTTAATACATGTACAAAAGTACGTATAATCAATTTGAATACAAGATTCGACATTCTCACCATTCCTTTGGCCCACAAACTTTGGTAATCAGAAGCACGTATCAAGTTGCATGGGTGTTGGAGATTTGTGTTGTTGCAGACGGAGTATATCCTGGAGAGACATCATTAAATATTGAAATGGAGTTGTGGTAGTGGATGCATAATCCTTTGTAGATGACTCTCTTTGCGATGACATAAATTTCATTCACCATAGACATTGATCTATCACTGGATGTTGCACTGAGAATCATTGAACTCCTGAGTGCACTAAGAAGGCACACGGTACCTTGAAGAGGGAATGTGGGTAATGGTGAGAGATGAATGTGTTGGAAGCCCTAAGGAGGGTGCATTGAAAGTCTTATTAAGGACATCTGGCTCTGAGAAAGAAAAAAAATTGGATGGCCTCTCTTTTGATTTTTGTGGCTAAGAAGAAAGTTGTTTGGATTTGGGCTCTCATACCAATTAATCCAGAGTTAAATCTACAAAATAAAAAATATAGCAGTAGAATAAATTGTTGCACAATAACTAAACACTACAAAAATACAAATACATAGAGAATGAAAGAGAAAAACACTGGAAGTGAGAAGTGAGTGACCATTCCTTGTATTTTAGCATGAAGAAACCCTTTTTATCAAACTGGTTGATTTTTTGCTTACAACAACCACAAGAGACTTTCTACTTTTATTTTCTGAGTAACAAGAGTTGTTTCTCTTTTTATTAATTAACAACATGACAAAAATAACACGACTTTTATTTATTAGGAACTTCCCTGCTCAGTTAGACTCATGAGGGAAGTTTACAATAGAAACATCTATGCTTCCTCATGTTGACTGGCAACGGATGATGAGCGACGTATCTAGTTTCCCACCTCCACCATATCACTACTTCTGCTACTCCTATTGCCTCTTTTCTAGAAGATTCAAATCCACACCTCTTAATGCTATAGAATGTAGTGCTTCCATCGTGGGTATATCGATATCATCACTCCCCATTATCACAATTCTTTTTTGTCTACCTTTGAATCGATTATGGATACCAACATTCAAATATGATTGCACAACTCTCAGATATGAAGGATCCCTGAATATTCACATGGTGATTGTTCAGATTTGCAGGTCATGGGTTTGATTCTTGAGACACTGCACCAATTGTGAGAGCTTCAATTTCTAGGTATCTTCAATTTCTGGTGGTTGCAACAAAATATTTCCATCTATCACTTCAATTCCCACTCTCTACGTAATTTTGTTGTGAATGTCGTCGAAGAAACGAGGACCACCATATCTACAATT
The DNA here is from genome assembly GCA_009831015.1 of Picea engelmannii. Classification (NCBI taxonomy): domain Eukaryota; kingdom Viridiplantae; phylum Streptophyta; class Pinopsida; order Pinales; family Pinaceae; genus Picea; species Picea engelmannii. The sequence goes on along the minus strand of ML776890.1, from coordinate 913,759 downwards.
GTCGACGTATTTTGTGTGGCAATTGTTGATGAATGTGTCTCGTTGAACTATGAGATGTGAGGACCTCGGTCTAGTTCATTCCCATTTTAACCTTCTTTATTTATCTTATGACTAGATACTTCAGTTGGAATGAGCATTGTACAAGAGAATTAGCCCAAGATTTGGACATCCAGGGGATGATGTGTATTTTTCACATATATCCTTCATCATCATTATTATTGCATCCTCGCGATGCTGGAAGAGACAACCCATTTCTTCAATATCATGAAATTATTATACGTACAGATGAACCCATGGACAACCTACGAAATTGATTCTAGTGGGGTGAACCTAGGTGGTAGTAGTTTCCATATTGAATTGAATATTTCTCTACCCAAGATAACATTTTTTTTGTGTGTAGATAATATTTACGACAAGCATTGCATCAATGCTCATTTTAGTTTTGAGATTGAGGTCTAATTAGATATGTGTACCCTCCCTTTTGTAATGTTATATATGTTCACTATCCTTCATTGAGTTCTTTCTTTTGAAACAATTTTTGGTTATTTAGAGTGTTCCATTGGATAGAGGTTTTCATATGCAAAGTAGATTGATATTCTCAATTTTTTTTCTTATTTGATGATTGAGGAGGATCTGAAATGCTCAAAGAGGTCTAGGATGATCCAGAAATGATAAAAAAATGATCATATTGAATTTTCTCTAAAAGGACTTCATTTCATATAGCTTGACGATAGCTTTCCAACAACGCAAAAATTACCTCAAATGGAGTTCGTATGCAAAAGTTATGGCCCGTTAAAGTTTTTGTCAAACGGGGTCAAAGGGCCAAAAAGGGGGTGAGACGTGGCACCTCTAGAAGGGTGAAATGTGGAATGAATGTATACATCCATACAAATGAGTTGGAAAGGTAACAAAGAAAACATACAAGCATAGGTGGAACAATTAAATATTGACATGTGGCAAGTTCGTACATGCTTAATTGGACCAATGAGAGACTGCCACATGGTATTCTCCCATTTTCCTCTCATGGATATGGTATATTAAAATTATTATGGGGAGAGAAGAGTCCAACCCCCGACCTCCTGCCAAGAATTACCAAGACTTACCCACAGGATACACGATTTGACTTAATAGTCATGTGGCGCATAATATATATAAAGTGAAGTTAATTATGGTTGGCCGAAAAGGGTCGAGGGATAAGCCCCCAGCCTAAGGTTCATATGGTATTCAATGTAACAAACACCTAAATTCATGTAGGGGATAGCCACAACATGCCAATATTTATATAAAATGTTCCAATGGTTATAACCAAGCACCAAAAGGAGAGAGGTCTGTGGGCTCAAACCCCGTGACCTCTTGACCACTATACTCATTCCTTAACAACTAGACATGTAAGGGATCCTTCTATTCCATGTCTCCTTCAAATTTGTCATTAATGATTTCCTACCATTGTGAATGGAGGTTAGGGCCCACACCCTATTTAACCACTGCGTAGACTGAGACATGGGACACAAGAGAGTACAATTTCTTAGAATTTCATAGCAAGTTAAGCATGTGTGCATCGAATTTCATGCCAAGCAAGGTATATAGACTTTAGGTTTTCACCATTATGCATGAAAAAGAGTTCCTTGAGGAAAGTTTAATGTGTTTATACTCATTTTTCTCATAATTTTGAGAGGAATTCAATGGTGTACATTGTTTCTAAGTTTGAGCAAGGAGTAAAAGGGTCATTGTAAAAACACAAGAATTTGAGCATTAATAAAGTGGTCTCAATTGGAAGCAGACCTAGAGACGTAGCCCAATTTGGGTGAACTCTGTTAACAAACTTGTGTATGTGTTATTTTATTGTTGTTCTATTTCGCTCAGTTATCTTGCAATTTATTTATCATTGAAGTGATTTTGGATATATAAGTGAATTCATATGTGTTATGCAAACAATCAAATGATCATTATTATTTCCAATCAAGTTAGATGTTTATATGTAATTAAGAAATAAATTAACATATAAGAATCAACTTGGTATCAATGTCTGGTTTTGACAAGTGTTTTCTAGTGAATGCTTACAAGGTCCAGATTCAAGCTTGGTAAATGAAATCTTGCAAGTTGCAAGTTAGATATTCAAAGGAGATTTCATAAGAGAGACATGGTTTCTGAAGGAAAGGATAGAGAATATCTTCCCATGAGATCTGAGGAAATTAAGGCTACACTTCGCTCAATTCGAGAAATAATATGTGATTTATATTGAAGACTCCATAAGACTGGGGATGGAGAACCTTTGGTAAAAGATGATGGAGAAGGTGAAGGTGGAGGACCTTATCAACCCTCATAATCGTCATCTTCTTCTTCTTCTCATGCAAGTAAACATTATTATCATAATAAGAATCCCTCTAATAATTCCTTGCATAATCGTTATTTTCCTTTATTGAAATCATATGTAAAGTTTGAACTGCCAATTTATGATGGAGAATTGAATGCAGATAGGTTGGAAAATTGGATCAAACAAATAGAGGTATATTGTAAGGTGTTGAAGATTGTGGATGACACTGCAAAAATACAATTCGATACTCTTTGACTCAGTGGCACAACCTTGATATCGTGGAAGAGTAAGACACAAGGTTATCTTGTTAAATAGGGTAAAGTAATTTCTTCTTGTCATGGGTTTACTGCTGCAATAAGAAATCAATTGTATCCATTGGATTATGTGAAAACTGCAATAATAAAATGACAATATCTTGGACAAAGAAAGGGGAAAAATGTTCAGTTATATACATAGGAATTTAAGAACAAAGCATTATCCATAGGAATTTTGTTATATACTTTTGAAACTCATATTAAGTATATTGGTGGTATGCATTCATATCTTTGACACACTATATCGATGTTTAACCCTAGTAATATTTATGAAGTGCCAGTACAAGCTACTCATTTGGAAGCTAGCAAGGGGAAGTATGTACTCGAGGATAAGAATCCATAGAAGTTTGAGAAGAAATCAGAAGGAAAATGGAAGAGTAATAAATCAGATACAATAAATAAATTTGAAGAGAAACCTATGTGTCCTCACTGCAAAAGAATGGGGTATGAAGAAGCAAAATGTTGGAAGCTGCATCCATAATTATGACCAAAGAAGCTCCAATATAAGGGGAAACAAAAGACTGTTGCATCCACCTGATAGGATCTAGGATTAGGTATAGATGATGAAACTAATATCATGGCAATCAGAAGCAAAGTTATATCCACTAGGAATATTTCAGTTCAATATGCTATATTTCAGTTCACTTCGTTTCTTGATCAGAAGAAACGAAGTGAGATTTTTCATGTCATAGTTATAGTAAAGCATACAAAGATAGATATTGTGTTTGATAGTGGATCTCAAGTTATCTTAATATCTGAATCAATTGTTACGAAGATGGGTTTAAAAATGATACCTCATGTGAAACCATATCCATTAGGTTGGGTATGTGACGATGCTAAGTTGAAGGTGATGAAATAGTGTAAAATCAAATTTGCAATTACATCTAAATTCTATGATGAGGTTGAGTTAGATGTCGTACCACTTGACATTTGCAACATTGTCTTGTGTAGTACAAATTTATTTGATAGGAAGTCTATATTCTATCAAGAAGAGAACAAATATTTTTTTTTTCAAGAATGAGATTGAGTATATTGTCAGGGCTCATCCTATCAAAACTAATGTTTCTTTAGTGAGCACGGGACAAATGAAGAGACTCGTAAATGAAAGTAAATTATTTGTTCTCATGGTGTTGAAACAAAAGGAAGATGATATATCTAATGCTTTAGCAAGATGTGATCCATATCATAAATAGGAATTTGCAAAAATTGTTTCTAATTATGATGAGTTGTTTCAGGAACCTATAGTGTTTCCTCCTAATAAGGGGGTTGAACATGAGATTCATTTACAGAAGGATTTTCCTCTTCCTAGGATTGGTATGTATAGGTCGTCAATGCTAGAGAATGTAGATATAAATAAGCAAGTTTAGGAATTGCTTGATAAAGGAATCATAAGTCCAAGTTCCTCTCTATTTGGATCTCATGTTGTATTAGTTCTAAAGAAAGATGGTACATGGAGGATGTGCATTCATTTTCAAGCATTGAACAATATCATGATAAAGAACATGTACCCTCTTCCTAGAATTGATGATTTATTGGATCAGTTAAGAAATATTGTTTATTTCACTAAGTTATACTTGAGAAATGGTTTCCATCGGATCAGAATTGTAGAAAGTGATATATGGAAAAATGCTTTTATAACAAACAAGTGGTTGTTTGAATTGTTGGTTATTCCATTTGGCTTATGCAATTCCCCCGTGAAATTTATGAGGGTAATGAACAATGTGATCAATACTTTTATAGATGATTTTGTCAATGTCTACTTAATAGATGATATTTTGATCTTTAGTCACACATAGGGAGATCATATAATGCATGTCAGGCAATTTTTTGAACTCTTGAAAAAGGATAAGTTGTATATAAAGATGTCTAAATGTGAGCTTGGTGAAACTTCTCTGCTATATTTGGGTTTCATTATAGGGAATTTCCAACTAAAGATAGACCCCTCAAAGGTAGAAGTTATTGTAAATTGGCCCAAGCCAAATACTGCCACATAAGTTAGGAGATTCTTAGGAGCAGTAGAGTATTGGAGGAAATTCATTACCAAATTCTCTTTCATAACGAATTATCTACATGCGTTAACTAGTATGAAACAATTCTTTCAATGGGGAGGAAAGAAAAAAAATTCCTTTGAGACCTTGAAGGAAAAGATAAGCACTGCACCAATTTTTCCTTTGCCATATTTGCAACAACCGTTTGAGATTCAACCCGATGGAAGAAGATATGCCATGGGAGCGGTAATTAACTATCCAACATATGAAAAGGAATTGTATGCATTGGTACACAGTGTGAATAAATGGAAGCATTACTTGATGGCGAAGGAGACAATGAAAGTCTAAATATACAAGTGTAGATTCATCTTAACTCTAGATGTGATAGTTCCTCTACTAATATTAGCAATTTTGTACGATAACCATTAACTAAATCCATGCATGAATGATTTAACATGCATCTAATAGAATTCTTAAAAACACGAATTCATTTTATCTAGTATGCACATCAACATTAATTCACAAAAAGAAAAGGGTATAATGCACACCTATTAAAACATATAATTAAAAATAGAGAACATAGATAAAACACTTATCTTTGTAAGAAAATGTGCAATCAGCTATAAGAAAACGTTCAATTAGATACAAAGGATGGAACTTCCACCTAGCCATAAACATGCTACTCCAATTCTCAACAACAAACCACCCCTCAGTTGGGGATAGGAATCCACAAGAGAGGGTGTCTCCTAAGAGTGTCTATTGTCCACTAACAACAAGATACTTCCTACATCCATTCCAATTCACCAACTCTCTTTACCCTCAACCTACACAACCCAAGGAATGAGATCCCCTTCTCTTCCACATAGTCTGTCAGGATATCCCACTTCCCTCTAGGTCTCCAAAACAGGTTGGCTAGGAAATATCTTTTGTTGGGGAATCTATGAATTTACTACTACAACAAGAATTTTAACAACAACAAACTCACTTTCTCTGTGTAATTTTGTCCACAGAAATATCACTCTAGAGGCCTAACAACCTACATATCCATGTCATTTGTAGCTCCGATAAACTTCCTTACATGGATACTATGGTTTCCTTCAAGATCCAACACACATTACACTCTTGCTATCCCCAAAAAATGTTTGTAAAAATACCTACAACACCCATTAAAATTTTCTTTTACCTATGCATCTTGACTATCACATTCCCCAATGTTTATTATACTCAACCCCATGCACTCAATAACTAAGTGAGGTGACCTTTCACATGAGCCCTTTTACACATATCTAGTGATTGAGGCTCTGAAACACTCAAAAGAAAAATACAAGGTTCATACAAAATGTTTTTTAGAAAAGTGGCATGGGATTAATAAACATGGGTAATTTTTCCTTAGACCCCCCCCTCTCTTATGGAAACGTGTCCCCCATAACTCCATATTTGTTTATTTGTAGGCCATACATCGTAGTTACATTATACATCTATGAACCATGGATTAAAAATAGGGATGCTACATTGGATTTACCATGGGCCAAGAAGAATAAAATCTCTCAAGGTACAAATATTTTCACCTTGAAAGACTTTATCCTTATCGGTGCATGATAGATCCATTTTCACCCCGAATGACTTGATCTATCTCGGTGCATGATAGATCTGAATTTTTTTGGAGTAATCAACTCCTACTTGTCTTCTTGTTAATGTGGTATTCTTCATGATTTGGTTTGTTGATCCCTCTCGGTGCATGATAGATACAAAGTTTTTTGGAGTAATTAACTCCTACTTGTCTTCTTGTTAATGTGGAATTATTCATAATGTGGTTTGATAATGTATTGTTTTTTTTAATGTATATATTATCCTATATGTGAGTTGTTTGAGTCTATTATTTAGGATGTTTTTTGCTAGCTGGTTGTGAGAGAGATTCTCTCCAACTGAGTCTCCTATTTTGGTGTGTGGTTCAGATATTCTCTCAAACTTTCCTTATGTTGGTTTATTATTCCTCTTTCTCTTCTAGGGTTGACCCATGTTCATATCTCAATAGGTTTCCAACAAAACCCTCTAAAACTATCAGCCCTCCTGGTAAACTAGAAGGCAACACAGTGCACAGAGTGCACTGCGCAGTCTCACCCGAGATAGCTTTATGGGTGACTGCAATTCTCAAGTTCTTGCAGTGTAGGAATGAATGGGGTTATGGGGTTGCATTTTACCTTCTTCATGCATTCATCTTGTTATTCATTCAAGTATTCCTAGGGTTCAGTCCTTGCTTAATCCATGCATGCATTATAATATATCTAGCTTAACCATTCATTCATAATTAATCATTCACAGAAAGTAAACATGCAAGAAACATCACATATAACACATGTTTTATTGTGGTTCACCCCCTCCTAAGATATGTCCACAAAGATTTGGCTTCTCTACTCTTTTATTTAGTCTGCCGCAAAATATGGCGTTGCATGCATTACATATTCCATCATACAATGATGAAGAGGTTCAAGAACCTCTGTGAGGTAGACTAGAGCACACTAGGCTCCTCAGCTTGTGACCTAAACCTCAAAATCTGGCTTACTTGACTCTTCTATCACCTTATAACCATCATAACAACCAATGAACTGATCACTTTTCCCCAAAAATCAACCAACTGACTAAACTACAACTAAACCCCTAGCCTAGACCTCCTACGTTCTTATTTATACTATTTTTCAGGCTTATAGCTATTACAATATTTATCAAAACCCCTAACCCTATCATGGTTAGGTTTTCCTACCTGCACACCACATTTTTTTCCCCTTGCATGTTGCTTTTCCTTTTTTTATGCATGTTGCTTTGTTACCATCAATTATGTGTGCTCCAAAATTAGGTCTTCTTTCCAAAATTAGGTCTTTCCCAAAATAAACCTTCTTCTCCAAAATTGTGCATGTGCCAAAAATAACCTTCCTTCTCAAGATAGGCATGTGCCCAAAAGGCCCCCAACACTGACATGTGGCTTATCTCGAGCCACTTAGGTGGTGCACGGTCCCTGCACTGCCCTGTCCGGACTGTGGAAATTTTCTGGTAGTTCCTTTCCTTTTTCTCTCATCTACACAGCTTTGTTTGTTAATGCCTCTATTGTCTGCGTTGTTATCTCCTCCTTCATTAATGTTGTGATGTTTGCTTCTGCATGTTCTCTACTTGTCTTCTCTTTCTCCAACTGCACAATCATCTATGCTGCTTTTTCTTCGAGGGGTTCCAATTCAACTTTTCTTTCTTGCTTCTACGTCTGCATTTCTTTCAACTCTGTCTGTAGAGTCTTCATTTCTCAAGTTCCTTCCAAGTGCCTCGTGATGCTCATTTTTTTCTGTCATTGCTTGAGCTCTTGTATGGAAGTCCTTAATTTTCCCTCTCCCTGGTCCCACTATTGGACCTTTTTTTCATCCTCAAGGATAGTCCATATCTATGATGTTATGTCAAACAACTCCTCTATTTCCCTAACTTCTTTCTCCATCTTACTAATCTGGAGTGCAGATTGTTGTTCTCTCTGTTCCTGGACCTTAGGAGGAGTCATAGGGTTGAGAATTTCCTTGAGATCCTCAATTTCCTTCTTGTATCTATGATCAGGCTGATCTTCTCTTCTACACTCCTCTGTGGTGCTTGAGAGTTGTATGGGATGCAATCATAAGCCATTGTTAATCCCTATTCTAATTCATCTATTTGTTATTTCTCCTCCTCTTTATCTGAGGTTAGTTGGTCGCATGTTATTTGTAGCATTTCAACGAATCATCTACCCACCTCAAAGTTTGTGGCATCCACACAGGCCCTGGACTGTACTTCTTGCATGAAACTAGCCTGGAGTATTTATAGTGACTTGGCGGGTATTTGTGCCATGACCATTTCCAATTGTTCCACCTCCCCCAGGGGTTTCTGCATAGTCTACCAATCCAATTTGATCATTTGACACATTACCGTAAATGTCTCCCTGCCTTGGACTATGAACTGCATTGTCTCCTCTCCTTATTTCTGTGTTGGTGGCTACTATGTATTTTTCTATTGTTGCACAATGGCATGTGATCCTACTTGGCCTCATAGTTGTTGTATGTTATCACGGACCTATATAAGCTTGGCCATGATCTCTTACCATTGCACCTTTGCAATTTAGACCACTTCTTCCCACCTATCTTGGACCTTGTTTGCGACTAGCTTTGCATCATCCTCTATTAGGGTGATGACTAGGTCCTCTATGCCATATTTCCTTTTCTTGTGCACCTCTTTTTCCTACGCAGGATTCCTGATTGTCTATGAGGATTGTGCCCCAGTTGTTTTACCCTGGGTTCTTTCTTCTTCAACCTATGAAGTATCCTTCTTTTTGTTATGTGGCTCACTTCATTTCCTTGATGTTGTTGTTATTCTCCTTGATCATGTTGGTACTGTGGTTCTCACGATTGGATGATTTTGCATTGTCATCGTTCTAGTATTACTGGTCGATCTACTTGTTCTCGCTCAAGAGTCTACTTCAGTCGTGTCCTTAGGCCTAGAGGATTTCCCTGTGACTATCCTTGTTGTTGATCTTGCTACTGGTTGATGCCACTGAGTAGGCCAATATTTAATTATCTAGTCCACTTCCTCTTTGGTTACACAATACTGCATCTCTATCCATTCCTTCCTTGGATCCCTTGCTTCTTGGATCCACATGTGATGTTTGGATGCCTCGAAATTGGTTATCCCATCTATCTCTTGGACTAACTCCATAGGTATGAACCACACAGTCACTGTGTGTTGTTGTATCTCTTCTAGCAACATTGCAAAAAATGGTGTTTTTTTCCATGTTGCATTTTGTTTTCCTTTGCCTACCACAAGGACTCATATCTTGTCACATAAAATTTCCCTTTCATATCTAGGAAAGCCAATAAATTTGGCTTGCCACCCTTCCAAAGAGATAAGGATTATCATCCAAGATTAATGGAACTCATTTCCATTGTCTTACATGTCTCTACAATCTATTAAACATCGGTTCAACATGTATGGTGCCCAACTGAACATGGCCTCCTTCGTGCACTACATAGCTACTGCAATAACGCCTGATGGAACTTCCTCTTTACGACATTTAATCAAAAATTTTCAATCCATAAGCTTGTTGGAGAACCTTGTCGCATTATCATTGATATCCTTGATGAAAATTCCCCTATTTCCCCAAGTGGTGCCAAATTGTTCTTTAACTCGTTCTACGATTTATTTCTTGTGTGCCTTTTTAACCAAGTATTTCTATGGTTGCATGCAAAATGTGGGGAGCCTTTTAATATTGGAAATTAGTTCCATAGCTATCTATATCGGCATGCCCATCGAAAGGATGCCTCTGTGTACATGAGCGACTAGTTGTTTCACGTAGAGTCTGATGTTCTTACGACACCCAAAATGTTGTATATCTAGCAGGTTCATGATGCTTGAGTTATAGAGCCTCGTTATCCACTACGCGAGCTCCAGTATGGGTTTATAGAGGGGTCCAGCTTCCCCTGTGTTTATTAAATAAGTGTCCTTGGCCAAATATGGGAATTTGGTGGCATCACGCACATCATGGTCTACGTACCTTAGTTTTGGTACCTTCCCCAACATATCCTCCACAATAATCACTACATCTAGGAGATATGGGAGTGTAACCTCCATGGTGTATAGAACCTTTCTTTTTTATTCTTCAATAGATGGGACTACCTCTATTGCATCTGTGTCCTCTTCATCCCTTTTGGACTCCGACCAATCAATGATATATTCGACCAACAATTCCTTGTGTTCATGGGATTGTCGCATTCCCACTTTTTTTCAGGCTTTGTAGGCATCTCAGGGTTAGGTTTCAAAATACCATTATGGGCCATGGAGATCTTCCCTATATCTCCTTATTGCACTATCTGATTGATTGTGTGTCCGAGGTGGTAACATCCTCCAACTCAACCACGTTCTCAAGATGTGGCATTCTTTCCTTACACCTTTGGCCTTACCGAGTAACCTAGACGTACTGATCTAGCATGACAAACTTTGGTGGGGTCATTCTTCTCTTGAATTCAGGAAATTTCTTTCTTCTGCATAAATTGGTAGCTAGGGAATGCACTCTGTTGTGTTGGACCTTGTATTACTACGTCAGTTCCTATCTTAGCTCCTCCTCATGTGACTACGTTGATGTTTCTTCCATCATCCCTGGCTTCTACAGAAATCCACTGTACATTCTGGTTGTTCTGGTTCCTCTTTTCTTGGATCTTTCCCAAGAGTGTTGGACGGTGTTATGTATCATGGTCTGTTGTGCGAAAGTACATATATGTCATAGATGGAAGTGGGAATTCCCTTGCATAATTTCCTGGCGGTTGGTAGTTGTGGCACACTACTGGGCCTCTACCTTGTCCAAATCCTTCTATACCTCATCCTCCACCTTTGTATCCAACTCTATCTCCTCGCGGTGAATTGCACTAAGGTACCTAGTTGTACTGCGTGGGGTTATATTGTGGCTGTGAATTGTTGTATTGTGGATGCATAGTGTTATACTATTGCTACACATTACTGCATGGAGGTAGTATCTGGTTGAACTATGGTGAATCTTGTCCTATCATAATTTCTTCTTGCACCCTATAAGTATCTAAATTTCTTTCTCTGATCAACTCCATTGTTGTACAATCTTTATCATCATGACCCACCAACTTGCAAAAATTGCAATATGAACTTTTGGGTAATGTTTGATACTTCTGCATCATTGGACAATGATATGGATCATGCCCATGAGTTTCCAGATCTCACACCATGGTCCTCCTGTTTCCAAAGGGTTTGGTACTCCTATTTCCATGTATTGCGTGAACATTGGGCATTCAGTCTTATGGTTTCCTCCTGTCTTTCATGTGGTACACCAACAAATTATCTTTTCTCTTTTCCCTTATTCTAGTTAAGTTTAAATGTTAGGTTCTTCATATCCTCCTTCATCTCCTCTATTTTTGAATCTATCTTTTTATATCGGTTCTCTTCCATTTGTAAGGCTACCTACAGAGCCTCTACCTAAGTTTGGAACTTTTTTTGTCTTAAAGGGTATTTCAAATGTGGTAACATTGAGTTCACCAACAAGTGCCTATGTTACATGTTAGTAATTGCATACTTCAACTTACCTTTCAAATTTTTGAACCTTTGATCAATCTCCCAAAAAGACTCACCTAGTTTTTTCCTAATTTCAATCATTTCATTCATATACTGATCTTTTGATCTGGGCTTCTAAAATTCATTTAGTAGTATTATTTTCACGCCTGGAATAGTCCTTGTTACTCCTGGTGGATTTGTTACATCTAGGCTCATGTACCAGTCTAGTGCAGGGTCTCTTAGTATGATAGCTAACTGCACAATTTTTGTATCCTCATCTGTGATCTTCTTTGCATCCCATATCTTCTCGCAAATGAGTAAGTGTTTTTCAGGGTCCTTTGATGCCTCTCTCTGAAATTCTGGTAACCTAATCACATGATCACATCCTTCCATTTTGAACTGTGTTGAACTACAACCTCTACGCGTTGTAGATATTTTAATGTTACTACCTGAAATGGCTCCCCCAATTGATTCTCCTTGACTGGATTATTTTCCTATCATTCTTCTGCCACTAAAATTAAGTTGTCTAGACATTTGTGTTCTTTCTGGTGTACTAGTTGCACATGGGGTTACAGATTCCACACTGACGTTGATCTGGATTGGAGTTATTCCTTATGTTCCTACCCTTGGACCTTCTTTTTTCCTTTCATATGTTGTGTGTAGGATTTCCTCAACCTTATCCATAGCCCAGATATTCTCTAAGTCTTTTTCATCACTTTCCAAGCCCTATCTATCAACTATGGCTCTCTTCTTATTATTCATCTTATTTTGGTAGGGTGCTCCACTACCCGTCTTTCTAGTTGTTGTAATGATATGCTTTATCTGGTCTTCCTCCATCATTATTAGGTCCATGGCCTCCTTCTTCTTTCCCTTATCCATTTCTTCCTCCATTTCCCCACCTTTTGTCAGTGCTTCCCACCTTCCCCCATGCACACATGGAAATTTAGATGTCTCATTCCATGGTCATCACACCATTTTTATACAATAAAATCTTGATTGAACTATACAATGATCTGATATACCTACCTCTTGGTCCTTTTAGAAAATCCTTCTCTACTGTGATGTAAGACTTCACAATATCTACTGCAAATTCGGTGATAAACCTTGTAACAATATTGTTTAACCATAAATCTATTGTGTGCGTAAATTTGTTGTAACTGCAAAATCTCCATAGGATTCCACTCTAGTTGTCTAATTTGATTTGTTGGGTGGTTTTTTTTTAACCTCAATAACCACTCATGCAACAAATGCAGGAAATCATAGAAAAATACCTCATGCAAGTTGCTAAACACATATTTGTCAAGATATTTGTGCGGTGTTAACTTAGGTTTTATGTTATCCTTCTGCGCAAACTCAAGTTCCTTTGTTTTCAACCATCTTTCAATATCCACCTTCGTTGGATTCCATGGCTTGAACATTCCCTTATATACTTTCATTATGTGCGCGATTCGTCCACGGATCTCGTCCACTCAATCCTATGCAGTTCTAGCTGGCAACAAAACGATTTGTTGGTTTATTATTCCTCTTTCTCTTCTAGGGTTGACCCACATTTGTATCTCAATAGGTTTCTAACAAAACCCTCTAAAACTACCGGCCCTCTTAGTAAACCAAAAGGAAACATAGTGCACAGAGTGCATTATGTAGTCTCACCCGAGATAGCTTTATGGGTGACTGCAATGCTGAAGTGCTTGCAATCTAGGAATGAGTGGGGTTCTGGGGTTGTAGTTTATATTCTTCATACAATCATCTTTCTATTCATTCAAGTATTTCTAGGGTTCATTCCTTGTTTAATCCATGTATTCATTCTAATATATCTAGCTTAACCATTCATTCATAACTAATCATTGACAGAAAGTAAACATGCAAGAAACATCTCATATAACACATGTTTTACCATGGTTCACCCCCTCCTGGGATATGTCCACAAAGATTTGACTTCTCTACTCTTTTATTTACTCTGCTGCAAAATATGGCGTTGCACGCATTACATCTTCCATCATACAATCATGAAGAGGTTCAATAACCTTTTTGAGGCGGACTATATCACACCAAGATCCTCATCATGTAACCTAACCCTCAAAATATGTCTTGCTTGACTCTTTTATTACCTTATTACCATCATAATAACTACTGAATTGATCACTTTCTCCCAAAAATCAACCAACTCGCTGAACTACAACTGAACTGCTAACCTAGACCTCCTAGGTTCTTATTTATACTATTTTTTGGGTTTATAGTCATTACAATCTTTATCAAAAACCCTAACCCTATCATGGTCAGGTATGTCTGCTTCCACGTCATGTTTCTTTTCCTCTTGCATGTTGCTTTTTCTTTTTTTTCTGCATGATTCTTTCTTACCATCGATTGCACGCATTCCAAAATTAGGTCTTCTTTCCAAAATTAGGTCTTTCCAAAAATATACCTTCTTCTCCAAAATTGTGCTTGCACCAAAAATGGTCTTCCTTCTCAAGATAGGCATGCGCCCAACACCTTCTATATTGGGATTAAGTTAGATATTATAACAACTTGTGAAATCTATATAATAGAGTCACAATCTATTGTAAGTAAATCAATTATTCAATAAATTTTTGTTTGTGTGTGTAATAATGTCTCATCTCACATATTTTATCTTGGTATCAGAGCGAGTCTGGACTCAACTCGCTCATGAGAAGGCCCAAGAATATGAAAGAGATGTGAGTTATAATCCATTGTAAATATGTGGGATTAGTGTTACTATAGGTGAGACTAGATTATTTGTTTTGTGAGTTATTGATGGAGTATGTGTTTTGTGTGAAACATTTTATGTGCCTGTGTGAGATATATGTTCACATATTTTCTTGCCATTAGAGGTCATAGTGTAAGATTGACTGAGATACATTCTATATCTAGATTATTTTCCTAGAGAACTCACGAGCACCATAGTTTCATACCTAGGTGTCTCGGTAGATGGAAGTATGTGCATAGTATGGCCAGTTGTTCAGTATTTGCAGTTGAATTCAAATTGATTTCTTGGTCTGAAGAAATTGTATTTCCAAATTTAGAAGGGATAAAGTTCAGGTAAAAGATAAGTATAACTGGTGTTACACGTCGAAATTTCTCAGATGGATAAGTGTCGCATTGTCCCTATCAACTATCGTAAGTTTCGCATCTTCCCTTCAGCTTTCGCGAGTGTCGCAAGTTGATCACTAGTGTCACAAACAATATTCAGACATGATACCGTGATAACGACACTAAGGAAGCACTTATGACATCTTACATGACTCATTTGAAGGAAGAGAACTGGTTTACTGGGATCAAAAGAATCTTGACACCTAAAAGGAGCCCTGAAACTGAGGTTTGGAGAGGGAACGCTCCTCTAATACAGTTGCAGAAGCGTTGGCGCTCCCCTATAATGTCTTAGGGAGCATTATAATGCTACCCAAACCCTTTTGGAGGAGCGTTGCTCATCTTAAGAGCGCTGGAGCTTCCCCTATGCTTGCCAAGGAGCGCTACAACGCTCTGAGAACCCTTCTGAAGGAGCGCTCCCTATTCTGAGTTAGCCCGTTGAGAAGAATAAGGGAAGGAACATTCGAGATTAGGAGGCTGTTGTGCTCGAATTATTGTTCTCATCAACAGATCCCTGATCTATGGAGAAGGTTCCCAACTGGTTCTAAACATAACTCAAGAGGTTAGGCTCTTCCCAACCTATATAAGCAGGCTCTATGATGGTGGAAAGGGGGAAGAATTGAATATGTGAAACTTATGATCTTGGAGGAAACTTACAGTCAGCCAAAGGAGAGTGATCAGTGAAGCTGTTGTCATCCAGGTCTTGGATCTTTTAGGCAAGGGTTAGACGAAGAGGACTTGACGAAGATGTTGCATTCGCATCTACGATTGTAAGTACTGCTGTCGTTATTCTCATTAATATGACATGCTTGGCCTGTTTCTTTCTAGTGTGTGTCTGATGTTACATGAACTTATCATTCAATGGTAGATCTGTTTTCAAGCTAATATCAATAGAGTAGGAAGTAGTTGTATCTTTCTTTGTCCGCAAAACTCAGCGAGGAGCAAAGGGTTGGAGCGCAACTCGGAGCGTGCAGGGACAAACATCGATAACAGGTACTTCTATCATCCTTCCTTCCCATGTGTTAGTTTAGATAGATTTGAAGGAAATTCAGTGTCCACGTTAAGCATTTTTCTGTCTAGGGTTAAGGTCAAGCTCTAGAGGTCGATCTACTTGTCCGCAGGCAGATTTTCCTACAACAACTGGGTGTCCAGTTAGTTCTAGAGTTGTGGATTTATGGAAAATACCTTATTAGTTGTTAAAGACATGTGAGTGGTTTGATAATTAGGTTACACAACATGTGTGAGTTGTTTTCTAGTAACTTCAGAAGATCCATGATTTGGGAGTTTAGGAATGGAACTCTAAAATTCAACTCAGGAGATACACCTTTATAAGGGTTTAGAGAAAACTTGATGTAGTTAGTATCCTAGAATATTTCGAAATGATTAAGAAATTATTATGAAGACAAAGATCCAGATAAGTACTCGTTAAGGGAGGGCGTTGGACTAATCAGCTCCTACTTGTATTATTGTTATTGCGAGTTTCTTCATAATATGGTTTGTTAATGTATTGTTTATTGTAATGTATAAATTATCATCTATGTGATTTGTTTGGGTCTATTATTTAGGAGGTTGTTAGTTAGTTGGTTATGAGAGATATTCTCTCCAATTAAGTCTCCTATTTTGGTGTGTGGTTGAGATATTCTCTCAACATGTCCTTTTGAAGTTACATCTGATAACAACTTGTGAACTCTATATAATGAAGTCACAATGTATTGTAAATAATTCAATTATTTAATAGAGTTTTGTTTGTTAAAGTCTAAAAATATGTACATACTATACCCTTGTGGATTTGTACCCTACTAAACACATGTTTTTAACCATTAGAACTACTCAAAATATTATATTACATTGAATTTCATGTAAAGAATATAGAAGTACCTATATGCAGAATACTAAATGGTGTACTTTATATATACGAAGAATAAGAAATGACATTGAAATATTTTATTTATGACCGATATTAAAATATTTTTGAAGATTAATATTTTTTTAAATACCACATGTTAACTTCATATTAAACATAGAAAAAATTACATATCATACATTATTATAAAAAACACCTTTAAATATAATAATAAACAACAACACTATTAATTAAAATAACAAAACAACCATAAATTAAAATATATATATATATATATATATATATATATATATATATATATATATATATATATATATATATATATATATATATATATATATATATATATATATATATA